>JADRCH010000050.1:1708163-1760181 GCA_019843965.1 Rhynchomys soricoides
TGTGTGTGCATAGGTGGGTGTGCAGGGATGGCCTCACTGGTGTGTGTCATTCACTCCTGTTTTGTTTCCTTCTCTCCTCCCTCCTTTTCTTTCCTCCTTTCCTGCCTCCTCCCTCTGACTTTATGTCCCTCTCTCCTCCCTCTCTCCTTCCCTTCTGTCATGTCTTTCTTTCCCCTTCCTCTCTTCCTTCCCTCTCTCTCCTCCTTCTTCTGTCTTTTTTCCTTTATGCTCATTTTCATATAGAAGAATTTTGCTATATTTCTTATAGAATTTTCTAATGTACATTCCATATCCAGAATGCAGACCATGTAGTTAAAAGTCAAGAAGCAAGTGAGAGAGCCCTCCGAAGTGTTACACTGATAACGAATGCGCTGGCGATAAGAAAGCATGGTTGCAGACGTCTCTCTGGTAGATGAGGGTGGAAGGGAAAGCTTAGGGGCAGAAAGAAACAATGAGAGAGGGGGAGAGGAAGGAGGAGGAACAGGTGGAAATAATGGCCCATCATTTGACTTGACCACGGTGCTTTTTAAAATATATATATTTCAAAGGCACGCATGATCTTAGTGGGTGACGTGTATCCCATGAAGGCCTGAGGACCTGAATTCAGGTAAAGCTGAATGTGGAATTACCTGTCTGTAATCCCAGCATTTCTACAGGGAGGTGAGAGGCAGAGGCAGGAAACACCCAGAGACTTGCTGTCCAGCTAACCCGGCCTATACAGCTTCTAAGAATAAATCCTGTCTCAAATGAGGTGGACAGTGAGGTCTGATACCCAAAGTGGTTCATGCATGCACACACACATGAATCTATATACGCATCTCCTCCAAAAATTCTTTTAAAATATAGTATATTATAAGAGAACTATACCTTTATCATAGACTATACTTACTAGAATCTACTAAATCCTGTTTTCCTTCTGGAGTTTAAAAAATAACATAACCAATTAGGCTTCAGATCATCCTCTGGGTAGCAGGAAGGGCTCTTGTGGGAAGCAGGAGGCCTCCTGGCACACATGATGAGGGCTTTTGCTCAGCTCCGACCTGTGGTTCCCTGTACTGAGGAGTCCGAAATGCAAGAAGCAGCAACAGAGATCAGTTTTGCTGCATGTGGATTCTTCTCAAACCTCTCCCCTCTGTGTCCCCCCCCAGAACTTCTGTGCGCCCCGTCCCCCAAGAGAGATGCCAGACTTTCCAGGGGCTGCAGAAAGGGTTCCATCTCTCACATATTCATCCCTGTTAGATGTCCTGAGAAGCCTGTTCCTGAAGGTACCTCCTCATTGGATAGTGGTGAGCTGGCCCAGAGGAAAGCAGCTACTTGCCTCAGATGCCCCATTGTTCCTGGTGAACTTTTTGACCTACTATTTCTGTGTGTCTCTGTACCTCAAATATCTTCTGCTATTGTTACTATTGAACTTCAACAGATATATAAGGCCTCCATTTTGTCTGCCCTGTGCCTTCTCTGTGTGGTTCTGTAGACATAAGAAGGGCCTAGAGAGAAGTGACCTTTACCAAACCAGAAATCTTTGTGCCTGCTGTCCTCATGGTACTCTAACTGGGAGACAAAAATGTTTCTATCTTGACAAAACCAGCTCCTGAATGACTGCCTCACCCCATCTGCTAGTTGCCCTAGTCTACCCCCACCTCAGTGTCTTAAAGCAACAGGACTGCTTTCTTCAATAGTCCATGGAGCAGAAACTAATGATTAAAGTATCAGGAGGGCTGGTAACTTCTTGAAATTCTCAGGACAGTTTCTTTTCTTGCCTTCTAGTATCTGGAAGCCCCAGACATCCTCGGCTTTCTTGGACCATTGCACCCTGTGTCTCCATCTTCTGTGGCCCCTAAGATCTTCTTTGTGTATCTTTGTGATTCCAATCCCACCCCACCCCCACCCTTCTCTTTTGAGGACACATATCACTAAATATAGGGCTACCTTAAGTCCAGCATTTAGATCCTTAACCTCATTATACCTGCAAAGACTGGATGATGTCAGTAGGCATCACTCTATAGGCTCTAGGCTTAGGACAGGGGCATATTTGAGGGCTAAGAACCCCACTCAACATACCACATTGACAACCTCTTAGAAATGTTTGTGCCACCTCACCAGGTCTGCAGGCAGGATGCTGACTAGATTCCTGCTCCTTAGCTCTTACTTACATTCATTTTGTGACCTCTTTGACACCTAGTTCCTATTTTGTCTTTCTTTAATTGTATCTTGCAATACAGGCTAATTTAGATATAATGCCAAATGATTGAAAGTTTCTCTGGGTTCAAGTAGGGGCCCTGTACTGGCTCGTTTTGTGTGTCAATTTGACACAAGCTGGAGTTATCACAGAGAAAGGAGCTTCAGGTGAGGAAATGCCTCTATGGGATCCAGCTGTAAGGCATTTTCTCAATTAGTGATCAAGGGGGAAGAACCCAGCCCATTGTGGTTGGTGCCATCCCTGGGCTGGTAGTCCTGGGTTCTATAAGGAAGCAAGCTGAGCAAGCCAGGGGAAGCAAGCCAGTAAGCAGCATTCCTCCATGACTTCTACATCCACTCCTGCCTCCAAGTTCCTATCCTGTGTGAGATTCTGTCCTGACTTCCTTTGGTGATAAGCAGCAATATGGAAGTGTAAGCTAAATAAACTCTTTCCTCCCCAACTTGCTTCTTGTTCGTGATGTTTTGTGCAGGAATAGAAGCTCTGACTAAGACAGGCACCGTGCTGAATTTCCTGTAAACAAACATTTCACTGTGCAGCGTAAAGTGCCGGTGCAACTCAGAAGTTAATATTGGTACATTCCTCCAAGCTCAGCTCAAACCTTACTGGGTTCCACCCGTCTTCTCGGCGCTGTTTTTATAGCCAGCATCTGGTTTAGATGGATTCTATACCTAGCTGTGTCATCCCACTCTTTTGGTCTCTTTAATCTGGGACTATTTCTAAGTCTGTCTTTGACCTTCATGACCTTAGAATTGAGTACAGACTATTAAACTATGGAATGATCTGCATATTGACCTTTTCTAAATTATCCAGCCCCATCATTATCCATGATGGCATTCAGGTTATGAATTCAGGTCAGGAACATCACAGAGGTGATAGTAGGCTCTCTCTATCTCCTTTTAGGTTATACAATGTTAATCTTTTTAGTCTGTCTTTTGTTTATTTCAGTAAAGGCAAGTGGGTTTCTTTTGTGCTCAATGGTCACTTTCATCATTTACTTTGAGATAGCACTCAGCCTCTATTTGGCCATAGAGATCCGGTTCAGCCCAGCTCCAGTGTCTTTTCTGATGTGCCTTCATCTTTTCATTCTTCTTTGAGTACTTCCTTTCTTGCTGGAGTGATTAGATGTTGCAAGTTTACATTGTATTTTACCTGCCTAGAACCAGCCATTGTTCCAAGGAGACAGTCTTAGTTTGAGTTTTATTGCTGTGAAGAAACACCATGACCAAGGCAATTCTTACAAAGAAAAACATTTCATTGGGGCTGGCTTACAGTTTCAGCGGCTTTTCTGTTATCATCATGGCAGGAAGCATGCAGCAATAAGGCTGGCATGGTGCTGAAGACTGAGCCAGGAATTCTACATCTTGATCTGAAGGCATCCAGGAGACTGGATGTGTTTCACACTGGGCATAGCTTGAGCATTTAAGACCTCAAAGCCCCTCCTCCACTGTGACACACTTCCCCTAACAAGGCCTTACCTTCTCCAATAAGGTCATACCTCCTAATGGTACCACTCCCTATGACCAAGCCATCAGACACATGAATCTCTGGGTGCCAAACCTATTTAAACCACCACTGAAACCTTATTGGTTTTAGTGAAGAATGGTACTTTGAAGCCAAGTTCTGAGCAGTAAATGTGCCTATCTTGGTCTCTCTCTCTCTCTCTCTCTCTGCATAATTATATCCTATCTTGTATATCATCTGTATATATTTAAAATGTGAATTCTAATAGTGTGAAATAGTGAATTCTAATTTTAGCTTTCTTTAATCTTTGTGGTAGTTTTATGCATGTGTACACACATGTGTGTGCATGCTTCTGTGAGCACAGTCGAAGGCCAGATCTTGATGTCAGAATGTCTTCCTCATTTGTTTCTCTGCCTTATGTTTTTAGTGAGACAGAGTCTCCCTGAACATGGTGCTTACTCTTTGCAATGGATGGGATGGCCATTGGGTCATTTGGCATTTGTTTGTCTCTGTCCTCAGCACTATGGCTATAGACATGTGTCAGCATGTCTGGCCTTTTACATGAGTGCTAGACATCTGGACTCAGGGCCTCATGTTCCTGGAGTAGGCACTTTACCCACTGAGCCATCTCTCTTGGCCCTCCTTTTATCTTTGATAAGTTTATTTATTTGCTCAGTCACCCTGAATATTCCCCACACCCTTCCCTGGATAGGAATGCTTTCTTATTGCCAGGTCTACCTCCCACGTGAACACTGTCTTATCCCCACTGGGGATCTGGCAGTCTCCTTGTTTGGCTCTCTAAATATATTTAAAGGCAAAGAGCTTAACTTTACTGAGATCTCCATTTGCAACATGTATGACTATCTATTCAAGGCTTTCTGGGTTATTTGACTGGCATCTTTAGTATCTCATTGTTATCCTTCCTTTAATGGGGACTGTCCTGGTTCTTCTGGACCTAAGATAGGTGCAGGGGCTGCCATGGTGTTTTTACATACCCATGTTGCCTATAGTGTAGTAGATAATCAGTAGCCATGAGCAGCTTTTAAGTTTAAGCTAATTAAAATTAAACATGGACTTGGTATTTAGCTCAGTTGGTAGAGCCCTTGCCTAGCATTCACAAAGCCCTGCATTCAGTCTTTAGTGGTTTGCAGTTGTAATCCCAGCACTTGGGAGTTGGAAACAGACAAATCAAGGCCATCTTTGGTCACACCGTGAGTTAGAGGCCAGCCTGAGCTACATGAAAGCTGATCTTAGAAAGCAAAAATAAAAATAAATAAAATTGAGAGCTAGAAGTGTAGTTCAGTAGTAAATTGTTTGCTTAGTTTGTGCAAGGCCCTGGCTTAACCCCCTAATCCTGCAAATATTAATGAATTAGTTAACTTAGAGTTTATTTAGTCAGTTGTGCTAGGAGGGCCCCAGTTTTAGTCCCAATGTCTATACACACACACACACACACACACACACACACACACACACAATGTTATCATGGCTTGCACACTTACAATCCTAGTGCTGGAGAAGTGGAGACAGGTTGAGTTTCTAGTGCCTAGTGGCCTAGTCTAATTGATGATCCCCAGGTACGTGTCTCCAAAAAATCCAAGGGGGCAGACACCTGAGGAATGATGCCAGGACTTGACCTCTGGTATCCACAGACATGAGTCCATCCATCCCCCACATACACAAAAAAAAGGATGCTGGAGGAAGGAAAGAAAGGCTGCGAGTTGTTGCCCCTGCTGCACTGAGCTTTTGCTAAAGCTTGTTCTTCAGGTTGTCCTTGGTCCTTGGTGTCTTAGTCTCCTTCCTATTGCTGCAATAAAAAGCAGCAGAAGGGAGAGGCTCACAGTCCCAGGTTACAATCATCACTAAAGGGAGTCAGGGAGTCCGAAACTTGAAGCAGTGAGTCCTATTACATCCACAGTCAAGAGCATGGAGCACTGGGCTTCTGTGCTTGCTGCCACTCAGGGGGCTCTCTTCCCTCCATTCAGCTCAGGGCCCAGCCCATGAAATGGTGCTGCCCACAGTCAAGGGGGAGTCTTCCCACTTCAAGTCACCCAGCTAAGAAACTCCCTCACAGACACACCCATAGACCAGCCTGATGTAGACAACCCCTCATTGAGACTCTCTTCCCACATGGACGCTGACAACAAAAGCTAGCCACTGTGTTTGTGAACCTCAGTTTCAGGCTGTCTTTTCAGTTCCCAGGCATATGACTGTTCCAATGCAAGGGCTATGTTCCTAGCCCTTGGCATATGACTTCCTCCTTGACATCTCCGTGGCCAGGTTGGACTGAAAACAGCATGGAAACCTTCTAGTGCATGAAACATTTTTCAAACCTCACTCTATGGGAACATCATTAAGATACTGTGCTAGGGCAGCAATGTGGAGAGGGCTCAGCAGGTAAGAGCACTTGCTGCTGAGCATGCTGACTGGGGTTTGATCACTGGGTCCCACATGATGGAAGGAGAGAACACACACACACACACACACACACACACCATAAATAGAGAGAGAGGGAGGCAGAGAGGGAGGAAGGAAGGGAGGGAGAGAGGGAGAGAGGGAGAGAGGGAGAGGTGAGCATGAGCATCTATCCAGTAGGTCTGGGTAGTTCTGAGACTCAGAGTTATGGTGAGCTGCTGTTTCTCTGCCCTAGGACCACACCAGCAGCTCCTGGATATCTGAGCATGGGGTCTGTGTGGGTTTAGGCTAGGATAGACATTCTTACTCTTAGAGGCCACAGGGGCTTTGTAACTACGGTAGAGAGTCAAGTATTGGCCAATGTGCAGCTGATCCTGAGAAGAGGAGGTAGAGAGCAGCAGGGCCTGGGGTATGGTCCGCTTCTCCTTCTCCGGGAGTGCAGGGTTCCGGTCCATTAATTTTAACGTAATGCAAATCGGTTTGTGAAAGTGCTGACATGCTGCTCTTTAAAAAAAAAAAAAAAGGGAAAGGAAAACCATGGTAGCATGGTAATTAAATCTCCATCTATATTTTATTCTCACACATTTACAGTGACTACTTGCCCAGTGGTGTGATGGAACCCCAGTCCTATAATTATAGGACCTGCAAAGTTTAAAGGGGGTGGGTAATGATGCCAAAAAAACAAGGCGGGGTCCGGTAACTTAAGTGTCATTATTTAAAGCAAAATCCAGTTTTAGCCTAGACTTTAACAAGAATGTCGTCACTAGAAATACCCTGGAGTCCTGCTGTCCAGTAGATGAAGTGAGGGGGTGTTAGTGTCTGCCTGTTTCTTCTTGATGCCTTTGCTTTGAAGTGCATGTTGTTGGTGAGGAGCTAGCCACCCTAAAACCTAGAGAGTCATTCCTGTATGGACTAGGGACTGGGACTCCAAAGCCCTAAGTTCTGGACCTGGGGCTGCCAGGGACTGCCTGACTGTTTTCCCTTCTCGGTCTCTGGCATATTGAGAGCCCAGTGTTAGAATTTCTAAAATGAACATAAGTTTGTGTGTTTGCTTCTGAGACAGGCTGGTATGTGTGTCGGGCTAGCTCACGGTGTAGCTGAGGATGACCCTAGAACTTCTGATCCTCTTGCCTCTAGCTCGCTAGTGCTGAGACTTTGGGTATGTGCTGCCGCTCCCAGTTGATGAGGTTCTAGGGATGAAACACAAAGCCACATGCCTGCCAAGCAAGCACTCCGTCCACTGGGCCTAATCCTTGCCCCTAAAGTGACACTACCAAGTTGTTCTTTTCCGCCCTTTGTTCTTCAAGGCAATCCCTTCCAACATCTGCCCAATAGAGTTCCTTGAAAGAACCTGGAAGCTGGATGTCTTTAACGTCTGAGAAACTTAGCTAGCCAGAAGAACATAGCAAGCCTGAGATATCCTTGGGAGGTCAGAGGCAAGGTACAGAAGAGAAAAAGGAAGCAAAAGGAGAGATGGGAAATCCAGAGTTGATGACAAGGGTGTCCCAAATATTGGGTGTGGCTTCACATCAATGCATGGTTGTAGGCAAGGTGCATGGCCAAGTTCCTATACTTATACATTAAGCCTGTTGCTAGCTCTTCTAAGAAACACTGTAGCAGGGAGTGGTGGTTTTATTGCCTTTAAGATGATGTGATGTGTGAGGCCACTGGGGTCCCTGTGTTCAAACAGCACCATCAGGCAAGCCTGTCGACACATTGTGCTTGGACACAGCTTTGCTCTGAGTGCTAGCTAGGGTACCCTTGACCTCTGTTTAGAAAATGCTTTCCCAGACCAGCTGTGCTCCCAGAGGATCAGTGAGTTATTGTGGAAATGCCCTGGGGAGTGGAAGCAGTCCATTCACACTGTCAACAGACAGCCTTGCACCCAGCTCAGCACTGCATGGTAAAGCCATCCCTGGATGGGAGTACTGCAGGGTTCTAGGGAGCATCTGGCCCTGCCTGACTGTTGTGGAGTAAAAGAAAGGGCTCCAGCTCTGCTAGTGAGAGGCAGGGTTCTGATGCCAGTGCTGAGTTGAGCTGTCTACATTCCTCACCACAGCACACTGTTTTATGGCTTTATTATAAACAATGAGGAAAGAGAAGAACCAGAGGAAGAAGGAGGCAGAGGAAGAGCTGGAAGAGAAGAGGGAGGGAGGAGGAGTTGGTGACGGCAAAGTCCCTTCTTTCAGTAAATGAAGCACACGTGTGTAACAAGCATCCTTAAACTGCGCTGCTTCTGTGGACCAGCTTTGTCCTCTCAGTGCCAACCTTGCTGTCTGCTTATGGGTTTCATACAGCTTTCAGTATTACTGATTCTGTCAGCCACCTGCTCTAATTTCCTCTCTGGACACAAAACTAAGGAAGCCTTTTTTCTTTTTCTTTCCATTTCCATGTGTGTGTGTGTGTGTGTGTGTGTGTGTGTGTGTGTGTGTGTATGCATATGCACACATCTGTAGTCCACACACATGTGGAAGCCAAGGTTAGTGATAGGAATCATTCTCTATGGAGGGGTGCCTGCAGGCATGTCCACTGTGGGAAAGCAAACCAAAGAGAACAGAATGAAAACTGGGTGTAGCCAGACCTGGTCGGACTGGATCAAGACTTCTGAAGTCTGCTTTAATTTTCTTACACATTTAAACATAGAACTTTGGGTAAAAAAAAAAAAAAAAAGTTTCCATGTGACAATTCTCATGCAATGCTTCAGGGCTGGCTACATCAAAATCCCTTTACAAGGTAGTAAAGCATATGTGACCTTTACAGTAAGAATGAATTCTATTGACTGATATACAGAGCTCAGAGCCAGGGCCTAGAGAAGAAGAATAGATAATAATGTAATAAGCATAAGGATGGAGTCTGTTGATGAAGGATGCAAGGCACATGTTCTGTTCACTGAGAGACAAAGCCCAGGATTAAGGCCTAAGGATTCAGATGGAGGCTGGCTGCTAATAAATAGATCACACGGTTGTCTGACCAGGGCACTCCAGCATTCTAGATAGTCAGGCATAGTCAGTCCAATCCAGAGCCTGCCAATATGGCTAGCCTTGCTAGGCAGCTTGTTTAGAGGAGCCAGGTCTCTGCCTTCTAGGGCTGGAAGTATAGGCAGATAGCCATACCCAGTCATCATTTACAGTTTCTAGGGACCCAAACTCTGCTCCTGACACTTGTAGAACAAGACATCTCCACACAACTGAGGAAGCCTTTTCTAACCCCTGAAAGCTGTTGAAACATTCCTCACCTACATGCCTTGGTGTCACCTCCCATGCGGGCCTGTAGAATGTGGGCCACAGCTACTCCCAGGTTCTTAGGGAGACCTGCCTCAGAGACTGGAGATGGGAAGATGGAGTTCCCTGGCCATTTCCTGGGCAGTGCTCACTTTCTCCATGGCCAGGTTGGACTGAAAACAGCATGAAACCCCCTGGTGTATCTTTGCTTTTGTCTCCCCCCCCCCCCCACACCTCATGGCATCAGAATCCAGAAGTCAATCACCATGCTTCTAACTTGTTTATTCTGATCTCCATTACAGAAGTTCATTTCTTTCTGGCATCTGCCTTTCCACCCACAGTTTGCATACCCTGGTTCTTTGGTTACACTTCTCACACACTCACCCCTTTGAAGAATCATGACAACTCTGTTCTCCACACTTCATTCTTCTTCTCCCTCCCACCCCCCAAGAGGCCTAGCAATGAAGCAAGAGAAGAGGTTTCCACATGCCTTCGCTTGGCAGAGTTGAGATTTGCACAGAGTGGATGCTTTCCTGTCTTCATCTGTTTAGCATCCTTTCCAACCAGAAGCAAGTTGAATGTCCATTTGGAAAGAATGAAGCCTCCAGGCCAGCCTGCTGTCCCTCATTCTGTTACATGCACTTCGCAGCCAGGTTGAGGTTTGATGGTTGGTCTGCAAGGATAAGTTCTGGCTGCAAACACGTGGCCTGAGTTTATCCCAACTCCTACTGGTTGCCAGCAATTCCCTCCGACAAAGGAGACCTGTTTCGTTTCCTTAGCAACGTGTTTATATGGAGGTGAATTACAAACTGTTCTCGCACTTACATCCCCAAAGCTGTGTGGCACATTATTCTGTATACTGGATCTCTTACAGACATGGTTGAAGGGTCTGGGTCTTCAGAAACCAGGAAAAGTGGAACATGGGGAGGGAGGGACAGGGGGCCTTGCTAAGCCTTCCAGACACCCTGGAATTTGATGGTATAGTTGAGTTCACTTCCAGTGTGGTCTGTTAGGGATCCATGGGTCCTCTCTTAAGAGCTCAGAGATGCCAGAGTACAGAAGTGAACATTTCTGACCCAATGTCCTGTGTGCTGCAATTGATGCTTATCCATCTCGCTCATGGGAGCCTTTATGAAAAGTGATGACTTCCAACCAACCTTCTGAGATGGGCAAAGGAAAGCTTAGCAGTTAAGGTAGGCCTTTAAAAAGTTAGTTTTTATTTTATATGTATGAGTGTATGCACCACATGTGTGCCTGGGCCCAAGAGGCCAGAAGAGGGCATCAGAGCCCCTAGAACTAGAGTTATAAGCAGTTATAAGCTTAGGTGCTAGGAATCTAACTCAGGTCCCCTGCTAGAACAGACAGTGCTTTTAAACTCTGTGCCACCTCTCCAGCCCTTAAGCTGGGTCTTAATGGAATTTTCCATTTGGACACATTTGTGGAAAGACATTTTACAAGAAAGTAACAGTGTGAGTAATGGTTCAGAAGCCCCATAACTCTAAGGACGGATGCTTCTTCTGCAAGGCTTGTCTAGAGGTTGGATTGTATGAGGGAGGTCCAGGAGGTGAGGTAAAGCTAAAGCAGGGTCTAGGCAGCTTTCCAAGGACCTTGCAAGCAATAGCACACATTTATTCAACTTCTCACGGTCCTGGGCTTCATTTAGTAATCACTGTGTCCAGTGAACCTCCGTGTGTGTGTGTGTGTGTGTGTGTGTGTGTGTGTGTGTAAGCAAATGCTTAGAGGTGTGAGTATGATCAGAGGACAACTTCCCATTGTTTCTTAGCTTTCACCTTGTTGAGGCTGAATCTCTCTTGGTTAATTCTGCCAGTGCACTGTGTACTCTAGGCTAACTGACCCAGGAGCCTTTGGCTGATTTTCCTGTCTCTGCCACCGGTCTCACCATAGGGTTGTTGGGATAGCAGCTGTAAGCCACCACCTTTGGCTTTTTATGTGGGTTCTAGGAACAGAACTTAAGCCACCAGTCTTTAGTGGCAAGTGGTTTTGCCCACTGCGCTTATTCAACCTCTTCTCACAGTCATCCATGTGCAATATGTAATGCAACCATCCATGTGCAACACATATGGCAGGAGCAGTGTTGTTGCACTAGAGGGGTTCACTGTTTTCATCCTGAGATGACTCCCACTGGTCGAGTATGGGAGAAGAGGAAATCAGATCCTCATGTTGCTACCGTGTCTATAGTCGGTTTAAGCTAAGGTAGAACTGATAATAAGTGAGCTATGGTGATAAAAGTTAGTGAGTGTACTACTTCATCTTCTTTCAATTTCTTTTTGAGACAAACTCTTCTGTAGTCCTTAATGTCTATTTATGGTTTAAGTTAGGTTCCTAGCATATTCCAGGCCTGCTAGAACAGAATATATCCCCACCGAGTTCCTGATTCTCCTTGCTTTACTCTCAAGTGCTGGGATAATAGGCCTGTGCCACCATGCCCAGTTTATTTTGTGCTGGGAATAAGACACAGGTTCTCGGGCATGCTCAACAAGCATGCTCAACTGACTGACTTAGCACTTTTGTTTCAGTGCTATAGATTGTACCGAGGACCTTGTGCATGGTTGGCCAAGTACTTGACCACTTAGCCAAATTCCTAGCTCTTCATTAAAACGTTTAATCTGCTCATAAAACAACCCATAATATAGTGTTTTTATCTTGCTTACTGGAGCAGGTCAGAGCAGATGAGAAAGAACACTCACATATCCGTTTTCTTTAAAGTAGTTGAAAGGTTGGGCTGGAGAGATGGCTCAGCAGTTAAGAGCTGCTCTTCCAGAGGTCCTGAGTTCAATTCTTAGCAACCACATGGTGGCTCACAACCGTCTGTAATGGGGATCTGATGCCCTGTTCTGGTGTGTCTGAAGACAGTGACAGTGTACTCACATACATGAAATAAATAAACACATCTTTTTTTAAAAAGAAAGAAAGAAGGAAAAAGGTAGTTCAAAGTTGTTGACAGGCTGGGGATCTTAAAACTGAGACCCCTGACGCAGAAGCCTGACAAGCTTCCTGGGGACCAAAGACTGTAGGAAGAAGGCCTGTGCTTTCATATCAGTTTAGAGGGTATATTAGTCTCTAGAGTAACAGGAGCCTCTGGTTTCTAGGTTATCCATGGAGGGCTGCACCCTTCCCCCACTACTTCTTCAGTACCAGGCTCATAAACTCTCACCTTCTTTGCATAGAAGACATGGGCTTGAGGAGCAAATGAAGCTGAATTCGAATGCTGCCTCTGCCATTTGCTGCTTGTGTGACCTTTGACCTGTAGTTCCACACTTAGAAAGTAAGATGGGAACAGGGTAGGGGGCAGGATCCATCATCTGTAATTAAAGACAGAAGCTGAAATCCCCAGGTCTTGGGGAGAAAAGAAACTGAGGCTGGAAGTATCCAAGGAAATGTCTGAAAAGGGGATCAAGGAAACTGAGGAGAGGCCAGGGAGCCCTGAGAGAACCCAAGGAAAAGGGTCCAGGACTAAGGGAGGAGGGTACCAAGAAGGGAGCTGGCAGACAGGCTCCAGACTGAGCTAGTTAGATAATGGTGTAGAGTCTGCTTGAGTTTGTCTTCCAGGCACTAGGTAAAACCTCTCCAAATGGTGACTCAGGAAGTATTAGAGGAACTAAGCATTCTACACAAATTCACTGGCTACTCAAAGTGTGCCGGGCAAAACTGTAGATGTCAGGGGGCTTGTTTCCTGATCTTACTGCTAGCTACTTGGGCACTAATATCTCTTCTACCCCTTCCTCTCCTGTGGTCAGTTGCTCATAATCACAGAATGAATCAACTAAACAACATATGAGCCCACGGTGTAGTCTTGAGCCGCTGCATGACTTATCCATGTTTAAGGAATAGAGTCCACTTCACCTCTACATGTCTTCAGTGTAAAATGAATTCCACATCACTCCCCAGGCAGGATCAGAGACATGGGTGGTGGTTGATAAGCGACGTCTCCCCCTTAAGCTTCACAGTCCTCTTGTTGGTTCTTAATTTGTGGTTGTTTGAACCCGCCTTGATCCTGTTGCCTCAGCCTCCTGGGTGCTGGGATTCTGGCCTTGAGACGTCAAGCCAGCCTTGCATTCCTCACATCTAGATATTACCTGTGATCCTTTTTGGAGAGGAGGTAAATCTAAACCTAAAAGCGATGACACTTCTTTCTTCCCCTGGAGAATCCTGTTGTTATAACATGGAAACATGTACAAAATGTTCTAAAATCAAACAAAAAATAAATGTACCATTTGCTGAATGTCACCCATGAACCAGACTCTGGGTTAGATTCTTTTAGATCGATGACCTTTCTTTTTAAGGTCAGAGCCTTCCTTCTGAAGGCTTCCATGCATTGCAGATTAAAACCTGTTCCAAGGAAAGGTCTGTCTGTACAAACTGCAAGTGATAAAAGACTGATACTGCACACTTACTGCAAGTGAGTGTTAATCCCAGCAGCCTTGCACCTAACTCACAGAGGCACTCTCCTTTGCTTGGCTTTGGCTCCCAAACCTGATAACTTCATGAGAAAGCCACCAATGTGTTGTAGTCTCAGACTCGGGCACCTCCTTCCTTCACTGGGATCTCATCAGCATGGTCTGCCCAGAAGCATGTGTTTCTTTACAGCACTGCTGACCAGCGAACGGGTGAGAGCTGACAGGCTTGCTCTTCCATGCACATTTCAGCATATCGACAGACAGGTAGAACTCCCCAAGGGCCAGCTTCTCCGGGGGGCGTGGGTTGCAGCAGCCAAGAGCCACGGGGGCGGCAGCTGCCAGGTTTAGGGAAAAGTATTCAAGGCATCGGGGAACCTGAGCAGAGCCCCCACACCCTAGCCCCTGCTCCCTCTTGCTTTCCAGCCTGCAGTTTCAATAAGGGTGGGGGCTGGATTAAGTGTCTTGGCAGACTCCAGCAACCTTTCTGGCAGAGAGAGGGGACTGCACATCAGGATCACATTCCAGATGTGGGGATGCAGATTTGGGAAGGATAAGGGAAAGAGAGTGAGAAAATTAAATGTGGCGAGAAATGGATTTTCCCTCTCTGCCTGCTGAAAATAATTGAGTTGGATTATTTTGCAAAATAGTCTGTTTTGGGGCCCGTTCCTCAACACACTACTAATCGCCTTATTGATTTGAAAAGTAAAAACTAATTCCTGCTGGCCCTGGGCTGCGATTGCTACCGAACATCTCCATCTCGGGTGAGGTTGTAAGAGGTCGCTTTGCTGTCTGGAGATGGTGGCCTGAAAGGCTTGCTCCAATCCCTCGAGGCCCTTGCGGGGCTGGCCTTACCTTATGCTGTGGCAGTCTCCCCTCCCGCCCGTCACATCTGGGCCTTCATTCTCCCCTTGGCCTCTATTCTTGGAGGTTTAACGGAGTTCCTATGTCAGGTTTGCCTTTATAGTGAGACATCTTTGTTAACCATCCAGGGAATATTCAGTAATTGTAACTCACTGTACTTTAAGTGGGGAGTATGCTAAAGCAGGCCTTGGCATCTCCTGCTCAACAGAAAGGCCATGAGGGCTGGTGAGCTGGCTCAGTTGATAATGCTTGCTGTGTTACCATGAGGACCTAAACATGGTCTCCAGCACCCATGTGAAAAAGGAGTGCTTAGTGGCAGACACTTTGCTGGGGAGACAGGGATGGGTAGACCCCTGGACTCCCTGACCAGCAAAGCTAGCCTAGTAAGTGAGCTCCAAGACAGAGAAATCATACCTCAGGACAATAAAATAAAACAAACAAGCAAGATGTTTGGACTGGAAAGATCCTTCAGAGCTAAGAGCACATACTGTTCTTCAGAGGACCAGAATGCAGTTCTCACTACATACTAGGGTGACTCACAGCCACCTATAACTCCAGCTTCAGGAAATCCGGCTTTCCCTTCTGGGCACCTGTACTCATGTGCACATACCTTAGCACTATTAAAATATACCCCTGGCCTCTGCATACATGTGTGTCCACAGAAGTACATCCCTCTCAGGGATATGGCCGTCGCGGCCGAAGCCAAAAGTTTCAGAGCTAGAGTTTAGGCAGTATTCTGCAGAGCCTCTGGAAAGCAGGGGAGCTGATGGAGGGAAGTTACCTGCCAGAGCAGATCTTTAATTTGACCAAACCCTCCCTGTTCTGGTAACAGGTCCCCAAAGGACATTTCTCCATAAGGAGGTCCAGAAGTGAGAGGGAGAGCTACGAATTGTCCCTCAATAACTGACAGGAGTATACAAGTTGGGGAATATGTTTACTTTTTTTGTACCTTTTGAATTTTGAACCACTTTTTTTTTTTTTTTAAAGAAAATTAAAGTGGGACAAATCAAAGCAAAAAAAAAAAAAAATACAATCAACAAATTGTGAAGACAGGGGTGTCAGATCTGGGAGTAATGTTCTTGCATCCATCCACACCCACCTTATTAATCCCAGAGTTTCCTGGTCTGTATCCTTCTTCCTATTTCTGCCCTTCCTGTCTCTTCCTAAAAGAAGGCTAAGGTTCATAGTGTACATGTTTGAAAATGTGTGTGAATGAGTATGTGCCTGAGTGTGAATTTGTGGTCCCTGGGGGAAGGGACCTGTAAAGGGAAGGTGACACCATCATACTGTCAATGGAAAGGAATGGAATGGCAAGAAAGAAAAGCAGGGAACGGAAGGAATGACTGGAGTAGTCCCAGCTGATTGGCAGCAGTGGTACGCAGTGGCTGGGTGCTATTTTTGAAAAAGGGGAAAAAATCATATCTCAGTTTTAAAATAAAATGAATGTGTCTGAGATTTTATTTAACTAATGAGGGCCTTGTGTGGTATCAGAGCTGGTTCAGAGAACAGAAGCAATAAGTGCCCTGAGGAATGGTAAGGAATTTGCTACCTCAATAAGCTGGCTTCCTGGGGAGCAGAGAAGCTCAGAGTTGCCTCTCTACTGACAAAATTCATTTGCATTACTACCAGTGTCTACAGTTTATAGAGTCTTAAAAGTAGCTTAGCTAAAACAATAAGAGGCACAGACCTATGAAAGCTGATGATCCAGAACGGGCTTTTTAAACAATGCCTTCTTATTCCCTGGGAAGTGTACTCATTCCCCCCCTTCCCCCCCAAGCTTTCTGCAAATAAACCCTTCAGACGTAGTGCGCAACTCTTCCATTTTCTTCTGCACTACAGAAGATGTGAAATCTAGGCACAAGTTTACCAGCCTTGTTTGATTAACCCAATGGCCAGCTTTGGCAGGTTCTATGCATGTGGAGGCCAGAGGTTAATGTCAAATGTCTTCCTCATTGCTTGTCATCTAATGTTTTGAGAGAGGGTCTCACTGTGTAGCTTTACCTCCATCTCACTATGTAGCCTTGGGTGGCCTTGGGCTTGCTATATACCTGCTTTCCTCTGAGTGTGGGGATTAAAGGCATACACCACTACACACAGCCTCTAGTTTCCTTTCTGTTGCTGTAGCAAAATACTGAACAAAAGTACCTTATGAGGGAAAAGGATTCATGTGGCATACACTTCCAGGCCATAGTACATCACTGAGGGCAGTGAGAACGGGAGCTCCAGCAGAACTATGGAGGGAAGCTGTTTGCTCACAGACTCATGCTTATGTAGCTTTCTTATACAGTCCAGGACCCATTGCCTAGGGGATGATGCCATCTATAGTGGGTTGGACCCTCCTGTATCAATTTATACCAAGGCAATCTCCCACAGACAGATCTGATGGTGGAATACACCTTTAATCCCAGCACTCAGGAGGCAGAGGCAGGCAGATCTCTGTGAGATCTTTGTGAGTCTTTTAGTTCAGGAGCAAAATTGCTTCCTGGCTTGCATCTCCTAGCTTGCTCAACTCCCTGCTTTATACCACCTGCCCAGGGGTCACTGCCCCCAGGGGGCTGGGCCCTTCTCTTATCAACTGGCAATGAAGAAAATGCCCAACAGACCTGCATTCAGACAATCAGATAGAGGCATTTTCTCAATTGAGGTGCCTTTTCTAAGATAACTCTAGCTTGTGTCCAGTTGGCAAAAAAACCAACCAGGACACTGCTAAATTGTGTATACATATTATTATTCAATACATTCTGTCATTGTGTGAGGTGTGAACACGTTCATCTATGTTTTAGGCACGGTGCACTTACAACATGTTAAGTTCTGTGATCCTTCCTTAGAACCACTGAGCGGTGTTCCCCTGTTGGCTCTTGCATTGGCTGTGCCCAAGACACCCGCCTTCTTCTCCTCTCGTTCTACCAGATAATCTTGTCATTTAGATTTCCCAGAGAAGAATTAGACTTAGCACTTGCTGCCCAGTTAACTGTAGGAAAACCCAACTAAGCCACCTAGTGGTTTTCCCAAAGTCCCTTTCTACTTCCTTGAGGGAAAAGGACCTACCTCTTTGCTTTAGCAGAGAAATATCAACAAATCTCCCACCAAGAAAATTGCTTCTCAAGCTCCTCCTTGCTCACAGCTCTCCAAAGCGCCCCCCCCCCCCCAACCCTCTGCAGTGAGCTGGGGATTTAGAGAATCCGGTGGTGAGTTTGGTCTCATCACCTTTGTGTTCTGTTCCTGCCTCTTCAGAATGCAGTAACTCCTGTTGCAGTGTCTTGACTGAGCACAAACAGTCTTATTTTAGCATCCCACTTCACAGGCATGGTCTCCACGCCACTGCCACAGTTGCTGAACAGTAATTCTGTGCCAAGCCCTCTTTTATCTTTGTGACAGCCTCCTTTTAGGGACAAGAAAAATTAAGAGATTAAAGGATTGACCTGAGAACCCCCAGATAGTTAGGGTTGAGGTAAGGAACAATCTCTAAGTAGTGCCTGGTTTCAGTCTTGATGGCCTCTTTAATCAAAATGTTATTTTAAAAAATGCCTGTAACTTACAACTAGTGGATTAAAACACATTATTTTTAATGCCACATGCCTAAGTTTCTGCCCTTCTGTTTTATGAGAAATGATGTATAAGTGAGTCCTAACTTTCGGAATGTGGTAAGCTCTGTGCTGTGGCCTAATGCATGGCTGGTTTAGTAACTGAGCACTTTAAAAGAATAGGTTTGCTTTCTTCTTTGTTGGGTGTAAAGTTCTGAGACTTTCTCTGAACTTGGCCTTTCATGGCTTCTCATTCAGAGGGATCACAAATAGTGTTTTAGAGCCACTTATGACCTTATATAGCAAAATATCATTTTAGCACACTGACATGCTGAAACTCTATTTCTAAAAAGTGTCTGCGGGGAGCTGGAGAGATAGACAAGCAGTTAGGAACACTTGTTGTCTTGAAAAGGACCCAGGTTCGATTCCCAGCATCCACACAATACCTAATAACCATCTCTAGCTCCAGTTCTATAGGATCTAAAACCTACTTCTGACTTCCACAGGTACCATGCATGTATATACACATACATGTACATACACATATACATATATACATGTAGGTAAAATATTCATCAATCCAATAAAATAAATTTTTAAAATTTTAATACATTAATAAAATATTCATTTTGTGTGTGTATGTTGAACATGTGCGTGCGTGTGCATGTGTGTGTGTGTGTGTGTGTGTGTACATGGAGACCTCAAGTAACCCATCAGGTGTCATCTTCTGTCACTCTCTACCGATTCCTATGAAGGTAAGCTTTCTCCATGAACCTGGGGCTCCTGAATTGGGCTGGAAGTCAGCAAGCCCCAATTGTCTCCTGTCTGTGCCCCCTTGTTGCTGGGGTTACAGGCATGGGCAAGATGCCTAGCTTACTCTGTAGGATCTATATTATGGGTGCTAGGATCAAAACCTCGGTCTTCATGGCTGTGCAACAAGTGCTTTTAGCTACAAACCATCTGTCCATCCCTTCAACTTTATTTTTAAAAAGCATATGTGCATATAGCTATATTGTACGTATTCAGTGTGTGTGTGTGTGTGTACATAAGTACATGTGAGTGGAAGCCAGAAGTCAACCTCAAGTACTATTCCTCATGAGCTGTTCATCTTGTTTTCTGACATGGAATCTCTAACTAGACCCTAAGGCTCACTAATTAGGTTAGGCTGGCTGGCTAGTGAACCCCAGGGATTTGTCTGTCTGCCTCCTCAGAGCTGGGATAATAAATGTACAGATCGACCTTGCTTTCCAGTGGGCACTAGGGATCACACACAGCCCCCCCCCCCAAGCTAGCACAGCAAACACTTCCAAGGGAGCTCTCCTACAGCCTTCTGACTACATGGTACTACTGCACCCCCTCTGAAGAGCAGGGGCTCTTCTGCCTGCTTCTCGTCACAAAAATCTGTGACTGTGTGGTGGGTCTCTGCCTTTTCATCCTGAGGGTCACAAGCAGTTCATGGAAGAGGGCGTTGCCACTGAGAGGGAGGAGTTTTTTCAGAGAAAGCATTATGCACACACAAATGTTGCACCCTTGGTCCCTGGGAATTAGAGTCATGATTTTACAAAATGCCGACTGCTGATCGGCAATGGGTTGTAAAGTCACCGGAGCAACCCTTCCTCAGGATGTTTTATGAACACTGGAAGGAATTCGATTTCAAGCTAGGTCAGAGGGTAGATTGGAATATGCAGAATGCTGCCTTGTGTTTTGTCCTGTAGAACAGCTGTGCGGGAGTTGAGTGATGCATGGCCTCCCCCAGGGTGATGCAGACACATGTTTCTGTACTTGGCGCCTCTCCCCTGATGCCATGGACTCGGTAGTGATTGAGCTCTCCAATGGGGGACGTAGTGGGAAGTGTAATTCTCCTTGTAGAACATTAACTTTTGGTGGATTTTGCCTTCATAGTCAGGCAGTCCTATCTTAAAGGGAGGCCAGGTAGATAAGAGGGAAGGAGGATTGGTGGGTACTTGTTACTTACTCATCCTCCAAACATGAGACAGGAGCTAACCACATTCTGTGTGCCAGTGAGTGGACACAGTAACAGAGGGCCATAGATACTCATCTCAGTTTCCAATTCAGAAAGTGCTCTCTAGGCTAGGGAGATAGCTCAGTGTAAGGAACCTAAGTTCAATCCTTAGGCGTGGTGGTACACGTTTGTAGGCCTAGGACTGAGGAGGCAGAGATAGATAAACCACTGAGGTTCATTGACCAGCCAGCCTAGCCCAACTCAGTGAGGTCCAGGTCAGTTGGAGACTAGGTTTCAAAAACAACAGCAAAAACAAAAACAAACAAAAAAAACTTCAACAACCAACAAGATAGAAATCACCAAAGAAACAACAACCAAGCTTGTGCATGACTATATATAAGGACTTGTAAAGAATGTGCGCTCTCTCTCTCTCTCTCTCTCTCTCTCTCTCACACACACACACACACACACACACACACACACAAACGGTAGAGAAGCAAGAGAGACACAGAAAGAGGCACAGAGAGAGATACACGTGTACACACAAAGATGGTTCTGGGGAAGAGTTATTGTCTGCCAGTCTAGCTGTCAGAAAAGCTTCCATTACCTCAGCAGAGCCCAGGGCATCCCAGCAACTTCCTGGGAGTTGTGCTAGATTGCAAGCTGAGAATGAGCAACGCCCGGATACTCGCTGAATTCTAGGAAAGAGGTTTCTTGTAGAAATGAGGTCAGCTTACTCACTTGAATTAAAGGCGATGAGGGCGAACGCCCAATCTCTGTTTATAACTGTGCAAAACAATTCTCAAGACAAGCCATTAGTCAAGCAAGGGACTACTCACAGATGGTGGTTTGGGCTGGAAGTGAACGCAGAGGGTGGAATGGGGACTCATTAGTCATAATCTTCAGATAGGCTGCTGGCACCCATGAGCCCATGGGCGGAGGGCAGGTGTGCTATATGAGCTTAATGTTGAATTGTGTGTCTAGAGAAAGTAACAGGCTGTGTCAAAAGTGACAGAGAGGATTTCACCCAAACCTGTATCTCTTCACACTTCCCTTCTCTCCTCCTCTGGCTCCTAAAGCCAAAACAACTCTGGACTGTTGCAACTGTGTACCTTCCATCAGGGGATAAACATTACCTACTGGGGCCAGCAAGATGGCTCAGTGCGTTAAGGCACTTTGCCATAGAAACCTAGCCACCTGAGTCTGGTTCCTGGAATCCACATAAAGGTATGATGAGAGAACTGACTTCACAGACTTGTCTCTGACCACCACACGCCCACCATGGCATGCATCATGCACATGCATACAGAGATGAGAAACTTAAAAAGAAAACTGTCTGCCAGGGCCCACGCATCCCAAGGAACGTCTGTGGAGATTAGAGGTAATCTTTTCATCTAGGTAGGTTAGTCAGTCTTCAGATAGGGAGGTAAGATAGAATAGTACATGCAGGCACAAATGCACACAAAAGGCAAACAGCACAAGGCAGGAAGTACATTGCTCCACATCTCCCTGGTTCCTTTCTCCTGTGTCTTCAGGTCTCAGCCAATGTGCCATCCTCTAGGCAGCCTTCTCAGACCTCCTCAGACTTGATTAGCTGTTTTTGACTCTGCCCCTAGCAGCTAGCATACTGCCTACTTTTCACACTAAACTGTGTTTGCTAGCTCCAGTGTTTGTGTTTCTCTTATCCTCAGCCTCATCCGGTGTACTCTTGTGGGAGCAGAGCTTTTGCCTGTCGGTGTCACTCCTGGTGGGATGCATGTTTTCTAACACATTATGTAAGCAGTAGAGAGAGAGAGAGAGAGAGAGGGAGAGAGAGAGAGAGAAATCATGGTAAACCCAGGAGAAAGGAGTCCATCTGGCTTTGAGAGCTAAGCTAACGAAGGGTAGAGATGATGTCCTAGTTAACCAGGAGAGTAGTTATCGGAATGTGGCCCCTGGACCAGCAGGGGCCCTAGGACTGTGTTAGAGATGCACATTCAGGGGTGCCACACTTAAAATCTGAGACTCAGGGAAATTCTGGCAGCAGAGGTTTAGTAAGTCCTCTGAGTGACTACAATGTGCATGAATGTTTGAGAACTATTGACCTAGCTTCTGGCAAGGATGGAGATACACCTCCACATTGTGACCCAAAGCAACCTCGGGAGTTCCCTTAATCTTTACAGGATCTTGACTTAGGTAATGCCAGATCTTTACTTTCACTAAAGAAAAGAGTTTCAGGATAAGCCAGTATGAAGCAGAGTTGAAGTTTATTAAAAGGCATTTTTAAAAGATTTTTAAATTTTTTATTCTGTGTGTGTGTGTGTGTGTGTGTGTGTTCTGTTCTGTTCTAACCTTCATGCTCTTATTTTCTAAGACCTAGGCCTCTCCCTGAGCCCCAATTCATATTTACATCCAAGTCCTAGCTATCTCCTCTGTCTCCACGTATCCAAGAAAGGAATCTGAGCCGATGGGACCAGTAGAAACAAAGTCACTGAAGCTGTAATACAAAAAGTATGATCAGGCTTCATGAGTAGACAGGTGTGATTGGTTAAGGGCATGTTGGATGGAAACACTAGCAAATAGTCAGGTCAGATTGTGGAGGTACTTAGTCTCCCAGCTTTATGCAACTTGAGGTACTAGTGAGGGCTATGGTTTGGAAAAGACCCCAGTTCCACAAGGAGACGTCTGAGTTAAGTACCACTCTATGCAAGGGAGCAAGGCATTGAGCAGGAGTACACAGTCCTCTGGGCTCTGTATCATTCTGCCTGTGGGAGGACAAGGACACTAACATCAGACAGAAATGCTAGTGACACTCCAGAGGAGGAATCACTTGAGTGGGACAGCTGGGAAAGACACTGGAATGGTGGCATCCCTCACATAATGAGGGAAGAACAGAGAAGGGAGGACATTTCAGATCTCAAGTCCAGTGCTAAGTGCGTTTGAGGAGAAACCAGGGCATCCCAAGGCGGATATAGAATAAGCATGTTGGTGTCTGGAACTCCTGGCAGTGTGAGCAAATGTGGGACTCCCTGTTGCGCTAGTTACTTTCCTCTTTCTGTGGCAAAATACCATAACCAAGGCAACTTATAGAAGGAAACGTTTATTCTGACTTATGGTTCTGAAGGGATGAGAGTCCTTCATGGTAGAGCCGTATGGCAGCTGGAGTGGGAATCTGTGAGTTCCAGTCCTCAATTGCAAGCTCAAACAGAGTGAGCAAACTAAAAGTAGGGTGATGCTAAATAGTCTAAAAGCCCACCTCCAGAAACATGCTTCCTTCAGCAAAGCTGTACCTCTTAACCCTCTCAAAACAGCGCCACCAGATGGAACCAAGTGTTCAAATATCAGAGCCCATGGGGGATCATTTCTCATTCACACTGCCACAGCCATGCCAGGAGATGGCAGGAGAGGGGAGACTGAAGGAAGGAGCTATGGACGACCCTCAGGGAATGTCTGCATTGGGTGAAAGAAGGGGAATGGGATAGTGGCCAGAAAGCAGGAGGCCATGGTCGCTGAGAGGATGGGAGAAGGACAGGTGTGTATTGCCAACACTAGCAGTGCATCTTCAGGAAAGGCCTTTGCTGAGAAGTTGGCAGGTCCTCTGGGCATGGGAGCAATGCAGGATCCACATCCTGCAGCATGTGCATGTAGAAATTGCTAGAGGCAGGACTCAGACTTGTCGAGTCACTATTCTAGGTCATTATTTGTTTCCCCATTAATGGGATCATCTTAAATATTAATCATTATAAAGGCATAGAAGGAGATCATCCCAACCTTCCCCTCCCACATACATAAAAGGAGAGAGGCCCAGGAAGCCATTCAAATTTATACTGTGACTTTAACATAGGGAAGTAATGATTTATCAATGGGATTATGTATCAGTTTGCTTTTAAGAACTGAATGGGGCCTAGGCAATAACTCAACACATGAAGGCATCTGCCACCAAATTGAGGACCTAGGTGAAGTAAGTCCCTGGGACCTACATGTTAGCATTGCGCACGTGCGCGCGTGCACACACACACACACACACACACACACACACACTGCACTAAAGAAGAGAATTTCATGTGGAGTGTGGTGCAGGAGGACTGGCTTAGCAGTTAAGGGTATGCACTGCTCTTGATGAGGTCCTGAGTTGGGTCCTCAGCACCTATGCTGGGCAGCTCACAGCTGTCTGTAATTCCAACTTTAGAAGATCTAGTGCCCACTTAGGTCACCCACACTTACATGTGTATATAAATTTAAATGTGTGTATGTGTGTACACACACACACACACACACACATATAAAAAAATTTAAAATTAAAAAAAAAACTTTTAAAAAGCAGCAAAAATAAAGAGAATGTCAGAATAGAGGGAGATGCTGAGAAAAGAGGAAGATGGTGCTTAGAGAGCTGCCAAAGGAAGAGAAAGAGGAGGAACCTGGTGCTCTCTGAGGGAAAAAGGGTCCTCTGTCCTGTGGGCACTGGGCCTTCCAGAGCTGTGTATTGCTTGGCTTTCTGTCACTACATTGAAAGGTTGACTTTTGTCTCACAGATGTGAATGTTCCAGTATATAAGATGATTGCCCCATTGCTTTGAGCCTATGGTAGGATTACAAAAGAGCAAATCCACTCACTTCATCACTAGGAGCTAGATAAAAGAGGAAGAAGAGGAGGAGGAAGAGGAGGGAGAGGAGAAGAAGGAGGAAGAGCAGGAGAAGGATTCCTATAATCCCGTTCAGGGGTGCCCTCAATTACCTGAAGACCTCCCACCAGCACCACCTTGGGAACCAAGCCATTAACACGGCTTGGGAAGACTTTATGATCTAAAGGGTAGCAGGCTGTTTCTGAGGTGCTCCATCAAGGTTGAAGAACTCCAGCATATAGAGTGACAACATTCAGGACTAGAGCTATCACATCAGATATACCAGAATGGCTAACATAGCCTTGCCCTCCCCACTCACATGTTTTTAAGTTTGTGTACCTTTGGAATCAAAGATGAAATGGTTATTGAACAGTTTGCCTTGACAAATAAAGGCACTCAGGTGGTATAAAAAGCTAAGACCATAGTTCAAAGGAATGCCAGCCCACTGCAGTGCAGAAACCTCTGACCTTCAGGCAGACAACCTCTTGGCTCAGAAGGGTTTTGTAGAGGTTTTCAGAACTGACCTATTTATGTCCTGTTGTTAGTGAAGACGGATGGGAAGGACCTGTCTAACCCTGGGCTGGGGCTGGGACAGTTCTGTAAATATCACAGAGATAAACATTGCCACTAGGGACCTTAGAAAAAGGAAGAGGAGAGCTGCTTTCAGTCAGATAGTGACAGGTACTTGAGAGAAAATAGAAATGGGTATTTGATAGATTTACGGGAAAACAAAACTTAACTTTGTGCCTTTACTGCATACATCTGAGTTTCCAGCAGATGGAGATGTTCCCACATGAAAGAGAACGTTTACAGGTACATCGCCCCAGACTTCCTCCTCCTTAGGACTGGATCATTTGTTCCTTAGGAGAGGCAGAGAGGACTTTGTAAAATGTGGCCTTCTTAGCTTTAAATGGAGAACTTCTGGGAGACCAGAGCTTCTCAGAGAGTTGGTGTTTGAAAGGATGAAAGCCTGAACCCGCTCTTTCCTTGTTTGAGGTGGACTTGGCCCCTTGTCCTTTGTTTCTTAAGCCCTGTGTGTAGAAGATGCAGACAGCAAAGCCTTCTGGCCCCCTTCCCATCTGCATGTATTTGCATCACAGTACTAGATGCGTTAGGAGTCCAGATTGCAAGCTTTTTTTTTTTTTTTTTCCGTTTTCTACTCTTCTGTCTGCAGGCCCAGGGTCAAGTTGTTTCCAGAGCCTCCCTGTATTCTGTTTGGGGGTCTTTAAAGACTTGGGCTGGACGCCTTTGCCACAGGTTGGAAGAGCTGAATAGCTGAGCTGGGAGAGAGCAGCTAGGCCCACCTCATTAACATTTAAAACAACAACAAGTCCGCCCAACTGCAGAAGAAAGGGGATCATGGGACTTTGTTGTCTGGGCGACCACAGGGTTAGGGAAACATTCTCAGATCTGCCTTAGGCTCCCTGGTTTGGTGCTTTTTCTCTTGCTACAAATCAAATGGCCCAACAGAGGGCTTCCACAAGGGGACAGCGTGGCTGCAAGCTTAAAAGGGATCATGTTTTTGTAACTTGTTTTTAATTCCCTGGTCTTTTCCCTAATGATTTGATAAAAAGATCTCAGATTTTATTTCACTTCCTTTTTCAGGTGATGGAGGTAAACTCTCTCAGATTTTAGGGCAAAGATAAGTTCCAGGAGGAGGGTGAATGGGTCCTTGGGTGTGTATTATGCCACCTAGTGTCTGCTTCACTTTTCCAAAAGCTTTGTATCAGTTATTCAAAGATGCCACTTTCATGCTGAGCCCAGTACATTGATATATTTTTTAAAAAGAAGTAGGGACTGGGTAGATGGTGTTGTGTTTTATAAAACCACTGTGGCGAGGTGTGTTTGGGGATCTGGATGGGCCCACACCAAGGTGTCCACCTAAACAACCAGCCAGGTGATGGGCATAGCATAAAAGGAAGTCTACTGGGGGTAGAAGCGGCAGCATAAGCAACAGCAGCTGTTTGGTGGCTGGGTACGTACAGTCCTTAGGCTGGGGTATGAAGACAGATGCACCCTTGGGCTCACCGAACAGCCGGCCAGCCTACTCATCAGACTCCAGGCCAGTCAGAGATCTTGCCTGGAGAAAAAGTGGATGAGACCTGTCTTAGTTAGGGTTTCTGTTGCTGGGGTGAAACACCATGAGCAAAATGCAAGTTGGGGAGGGAAGAGTTATTCGGCTTCCACTTCCCCAACACTGTTCATCATTGAAGGAAATCAGGACAGGACCTCAAACAGGACAGGATTCTGGAGGCAGGAGCAGAGGCAGAGGCCAGGGAGGGTGCTGCTTACTGGCTTGCCTCTCAGACTTGCTCAGCCTGCTTTCTTCTAGAACCCAGGATCCCAGCCCAGGTATAGCACCACCTGATGTGTTTATAAAACAATAAAGATATATATGTTCTATGGGTGTGGGAAGAGGTAGGTATGGGGGAAGAGTGTGCCTCAGCAGGCCCAAGCCCAGGCATCCCTTCCCCCTGAGGGACCAGCCACACACGGAGGTATAGTATAGAATAGAGTTTATTTAGGGCATGGGGAGGGGAGCTAAGAGGGGAGTAGAGACAGAGAAAGGCAGAGAGGGGGAGAGAGTAGAGAAGTGGAGAGGAGTGGAGACCGGCCACGACCACGACCACGTTGTGGTGTGTGGGGGGGAGGGAATGGGGAGAGGTAAGAGATAGGAGATGCAAGAGATAAGAGAGAGAGGAGAGGCAAGCAGCCCCTTTTATAGTGAGCCAGGCCCACCTAGCTGTTGCCAGGTAACTGTGGGGTGGAGTTTAGACAATGCTAACACCACCCACCCTTGGTTGGGCCCATCCACCATCAATCACTAATTAAGAAAATGCATTCTCCTGGATCTCATGGAGGCATTTTCTTGTCAGTGAGGCTCCTTCCTTTCTGACAACTCTTAACTTGTGGCAAGTTGACACACAAAGCCATCTAGTACAGCACCTGAGGAATGCTATCTAGGGTGTGTTTTGGCCTCCACGGACATTTGCCCACGTATACACAGGTAAAGGAATCTGTCTGCTACTATAGAAGATTGCCGGCCAAGAGAGAGTTCCCTGGCTAGTTCAAGGTTGGTTTCTTCTTTTTGCTGCATACAAATGAGTAGTGTCTTCAGCAATAGGGTACTACTATCTGGTTTTGGTTGGTAACCAAGAACAATGACAGTAGCTTATGTTGTTATCTGCACAAGACCTGCAAGGGATCAAGCTAGTCAAAATTCCAGCCTGCATGGTGGAATAGATCCACAAAGGTCCATGCTTGACTGAGGAGCTATTGGCATTTGATAGATGCTAAGAGAGAGAGAGTTATTGTTCTAGGCCATAGGTAGGTTTCCCATCTCTCAGTAGATGGTCCTGCACCCAGAGATGATGGGCACCACTAATTAGACTAATGAAAGGGGTGGGGAATGAAATTGGTATGGCAGCACTGGGTGGGTTTGGAGGAAGGTAATGGTGGAGGGATGTGCTCAAATGCACTTATAAAGATATACAATTTTCAAAGAACAAATAAACTATTTAAAAACAAATTTATTTTGTTAATTTTTAGTATATACAACAAAGACTTAGGGGTGATGGTGAGAGTCAAGGACTCTCAAGCATGTAGCTCAGATTCCTAATGAGCACAGTTTATTAGAAGCATATCTCTTGCCAGCCAAGACCCCTCTTCCACATTCCTTTTGGTTCAAGCAGAGGTCACCTCTCCTCAGGCCACGAACCCTCTAGCTGCAGTCCAGCCAGGAATATCTGGACTTTCCTTTGATCTATTTTTTTCCCCTCTACTATTTAATCTCTCCAGGGAGAGGCAGGCACATTTGTTTCTTCGCCATCAATAGTTAAGGGCTTTTTCAATTTCCATGCATGCACAAAAGACAACTCAAAACAGCCTTCCACATCCTCTGTGGAATCCGAGACTTTCCGCGTACTCTACCTTGCTATGCACAAACCACCCCTTGGATGTATCTGGCAAGAGACAATCAATTTGAGTTTTGAATACTCCTAAAGCTTCTTAGATTCCTTCAGGCAAGCTGCTGGATTCTCTCTCCTTACCTTCCCCATGATTCATTGGTTCGGCCAGCAAAGCTACAGAGACCCACCATGTACCAGCACACTGTGACAGGGAGTACACTCAGGTGGAGTCATGATGTGCACCTCAGGAATGGTGCACACAGCCAACTTCACACTTGCCTCATTAATTTTGGGTCAGTAACATTACCTTGGTTTCCCAAGGCTGGCTGGTATTTCCATCTACCAGAACACATTCCTTCCTGGGAGGTTTTTGGTTTTCAGTTCCTTGTTGTATTTGCCCAGCTTCAGATAGAGAGAGGAGAGCCCTGTAGGGTGGAATAGTCTGCAAGGAAATCACCTTCAATGCTTAGATCTGGCCAGTGGTGTTATTTACTCCAGTGCTCATTAAATACTTTGGGGTATGTATGGAGAAGTACTGTACAGCTTTTAGTGCAGCAGTTCCCAACCTGTGGGGCACGATCCCTTCGAGGGTCAAATGATCCTTTTACAGGGGTCATGTACCAGATCTCCTGCATATCCGATATTTACATTATGTTTCTTAATAGTAGCAAAATAATTTTATGGTTGGGGAAGTCACCACAACATGAAGAACTGTAATAGAGGGTCACAGTATTAGGAAGGTTGAGGACCACTGTTTAAGAGGTTTGTGTGGGCTCTAGCATATTGGTTACTTTTTAAATGTAATATACTCAAAAATCACCATCTTTGCTATATTTAAGTGTGTGGGTCGGTGGTGTAACACATGCTTGTGTATCTGTCAGAACTGAAGCTTCTCCCACTGAACAACAATTTCTTGAGACTGGAGAGGTGCCTCCACGAGTTAGAGTACTTACTGTGCAAGATTGAGGACCTGAGTTCAGATCCAGCAGCCACTTAAAGAATGCCGGGCACATGTCTGCAATACCAGCACTGGAGGGGGGAAGATCAGGGTGGGTGGAGGAAAAGGGGTCACTGGAGCTGGCTGGCTACCAGCTTAGCTCCAGGTTCAATAAGAGACCTTGTCTAAAGAAAGTAAGGTAGAGAGTGATCAAGCACGACTTGCAGCTTCCTGCTCTTGCCTCTGCATGTGAACATGCAGGTATATTTACCTATGTACACACACGCCTCTGTTGTGTGTATGGTGTGTGTGTGTTTCCAGATGTGCATGCACATCCACACCTCCCTGCTCCCCCCTTCCCTTTCTACCCTCCATCTCTATAAATCTGACTACTCCAAATGCTTCTTATAAATCATACAGGTTAGACATTATTTCACTCACAATAATATCCTCAGGTTTCATCCATGTTGCAGCATGTATACAAATTCCCCTTTAAAAACTGAATAATACCCCACTGCATATTCAACATTCATTTTGGTTATCCATTTACTTTTTGGATCCTTCAGCTGTTTTCATAAATATAGATATATACATATTTCTTCAAGACTCTGCTTTCAACCTTTGGGGGAAGATAACCAGAAGTAGAATTGCTAGGCCATGTGTTCTTTTTCTATTTTTGAGAAACCATTTTATCATTTTCCATAGTGGTACTATTTTACATTCTTACCAACAGTGTGTAGGGCTCTGGTTTCTCCACATCCTTGCTGCCTTAGTTACTTTTCTATAGCTATGACAAAACACCATGGCCAAGGAAACTTACAAAAGGAAACATTTAATTTGGTAGTGTTGGTTCCAGAGAAGAGTCCATGACCATCATGGCAGGGAACATGACATCAGGTGAGCAATCAGGCATGGCATTGGAATAGTAGCTGAGAGCTTACATCTAATACACAAGCATGAGGCAGAAAGAGCTAACTAAAAATGAAATGAGCTTTGAAACCTCCAAGCCGACCTCCAGGGACATATCTCCTGCAATAAGGCCACGCCTCCTAATCCTTCCCAAACAGTTCCGCCAACTGGTGACCAAGCACATACATATCTGAGCCTATGGAGGCCATTCTCATTCAAACCACCACACTTGCCAACACATATTCTGTTTTGTTTTATTTTGTTTTGTTTTGTGGTAGCCATTATGCTAGGTATGAAGTAGTCTTTCTATTTTTTAAGAATAATATCTTTAGCCATCTTTCCATTTTTGGGTAAATAGATACATATCAGAAAATGTTAATATTTTCATTCATTTATCTATTCTCAGAAGCAAACACTATAAAAGTCCAAATAAGACGGGTCCAATAGAATCCAAGCCAAAGGCTTAAGAGAGTTTATATTTCCTGTTTATTATCTACCTTGATTATCATAGGTGTCTTAGTTTCTTTTCTATTGTTGTGATAAAAGTCACAACAAAATCACTGTAAGGGAGAACAGATTTTTTTTTTTTTTGATTCACAATTCAGTGATACAGTTTATCATAGTGGAGAAATCAATCAAAGCAGTATGGTCTTGAAAATAGCTGGTCACATCATACCCACAATCAGGAAGAAGAGAGAGATGAATGCTTGTGTTCAAGTATCTTTCTGCTTAAATTATTATTCATTTTTTAATTGTATGTGTGCCTGAGTATATCTGTATACAGCATGTACATGAATACCCACTAAGGTTAGATGGGGGAATTGGATCTCCTAGGACTAGAGTTAATAGGTGATTGAGAGCTACCCAGTGTGGATGCTATGATCCTCTGGAAGAACATCAAGTGTTCTTAATTTCTGAGCCATCTCTCCTGCCTCACTTTCTCCATTTTATACAGTGTATGACCCAAGCCCAGGGATTGGTGTCACCCACTTTTAGTGTGAGTCTTCCTGCCCCAATTAACCTAATAGGCATAACCTCTCACAGGCCTAGCCAGAGGCTAGGTGATACCTCATAGGTGTGTCTCCTGGGTGTTTCCATATCCTGTTGTTTTGGTAGTTAACACTAAGCATTGCAATGGGACTTGCTTTTGATAAACTGGCCCCATGGGTCTAACTGAAAGAGGAGAGCCAGACTGGGTTAGAGAGAATATGAAGATCTGAGCTGTTGGAAGGTGTGTGGGCTGCAGATAAGCTACTTGCCTATCACAACTCTACAGAGTTCAAATCTGGTTTTGGTTGGTCATCACTGCCCTATAGCCTCCCTCTCACCTCCAGGCTTCTCAGACCGTGAAAGGTCTTGATCTTAGTGCTTGTCCATTTGTTAGAACCTTGTCTGAGGAGCAATTTGTAATATTAAGTTACCCAATAGTTTTTCTTGGATCCTGATCCATGCGGTACTGTGGGAAAGAGAGTGGTTAACAATTGAGATTACTCCATCAGAAATACCACATCCTTCCATCATAAATATGTTGGGTACCCAGATGGAGCTCTCTTTCCTTTTCTGGGCCCTCTGAGTTTTAGATAATTATGCTTGGCTACATCTTTCGAAAACAAAAGCAGAACATCAGGCTATGGCTGCAGAGTCAAGGTAATATGTAACTGAACTCCAGAAAAACATCATTATAAAGGTTTCCTGGCAGTGCCTGCACACTGTATGCATGTACTTGTAGATGTGTGTGCATATGTGTATGTGTGTATATGTGTATGTGGTGTATGTATGTGTGTGTGTGTGTGTGTGTGTGTATGTGTGTGCATTTCCAGTCCCACAGTTTATTTACACTTTTCATTAACACTGAGAATATATGCTGGTGGGAACATTTGCTGAAGTAAAAGATTAGTAAATAAATCCTTTGTATCCATTAATTTTCTGTTACTGTAATAAAATATCATGACCAAGGCAACCTATAGAAGAAAGAGCTTATTCAGGCTTATGTTTCCAGAGGAAAAGTCTGTAATGCTGGACAAGACATGGAAGCAGGTGACCAGAGCAGGAAGTTGAGAGATCCCATGCATGTTTAACCACACAAAACAGAGAGAGTGGGGTGGGAGTAAGGTGGACTGGAAGTGAGAGGCTATAAAACTCCCAAAGCCCGCCCCAGTGACATACTTCCTCCACCAAGACCACACTTCCTAACACACACACACACACACACACACACACACACACACACGACCACAATAGTGACCAGGTAGGGACCAGGTATTCAAATGCCTAAGCCTTTGGGGGATACTTCTCTTTTGACCCACCACATCCTTCATTAAGATAGTATTTGTTAACTAGGCATGATAGAACACTCCTGCAGTCCTGTCACTCAGGATTGCACACATAGTGAGTTTGGGGCCAGGGGGGCTACACAGGGAGATCATGTCTCATAAAACAAATATAGGGGTGGCAGGATGGTTCCATGGGTAAAGGCACTTGTTGCCAAGTCTGATGACCAGAGTTCAATCCCCAAATGACCTGAGCTCCATCCTAGAAGCCACAGGGTAAAAAGGGAGAACTGACTCCTGCAATATTTTTCTGATCTCTACACATATGTATCTGGGTATCTCTGGCACCCAGACAAACAAATATAAATAAATAAATAAAACTTAAAAAACAAAATAAACAGGTTGTATCTGTTAGTAGGTAATGGCTGAACTGCTGGAGACCCTTCAGACCATAGCAGATGCTCATCAGCAGAGAGATTGAAACAAAGTCTCTGTTCAGGTCCATTGACAAAATAAAAATTGCAGGTGGCTGTTTGTAAGACCATGAAGAGGAAGGAAGTTGAATCATGAGCCCCTGAGCAGGGTTCCCAAGGTTTGGCTACCAAGCGGTTGTAGCTCTGAAGTACATCCAGAACTATAGTTCAGAAGTACACCACAGAACTGACCTGTCTACTCTTCTTCCCGGCATATTTCAACTCAGCCATGCTTCCATGATAGTTATCAAAGAAAATAAAAAGCAGACAACTTAAGACTGGCAACAGCCTAACAATCTACTACCTTCTGGCCAGGGAAAACTTCATAAGAGTTAAAAATCTGCTACTGGCTGCTACTTTGTGATCAAGACCCATAGTTCCATCATATGCATTTGTTTTAAAACTCCTGCAGGCGGGCAGGCGGGTGGGCAGGCAGGCGAGCTTTCCATCATTTCTGGGAGCATTTGGTTTCAAGACAAAAGAAGTTTGTTTGTGGCCAGTGCCTGTGTTTTTACAAGCAAGGTTGCTCTGTCTCTTAGTCAAGTCTTTGAGATAATCAATACTTATTCTGACAGATAAGAAGGATAATGTTCACAGCCAGAGCTTGTCTGGTGGCCCAACCTCAATTAGTGGCAGAATTCAGAATCAGACGGCGTAAGAGCCAGGCAGAAATCACTGCACTACCTCTACCACCCCTGCCACACTTGTAAAGATTTGTGTTGGAAGCCAGCTGTTGTATGTCGTGATCCTCTGCTTTCCATCTTATATCCTCGCACGGGTAACTGGCTTTTACACGGATGCTGAAGACCACCCAGAGGTCCCTGTGTTCAACTTAACTGAGCCCATTCCATAGTCCCCTCCCTTCCTTTCGACTTCTTTTCTGTAGGTCTCTGGCTGGTTGTTCTTCCCGGTCTAACTAGCACCTTCCCGTGCCTTCCATGCTCTATGTCTTTGAAGACAATGGCAGTTTGAAGAGCCTCTTGGGCCCCAAAGGCCTTGGCTGTGGAACCAGAGTGCTGGCAGCAGCTCATTTTGCAAAGTGGCGGCAGGTCTCAGTTAGCCTAGGAGGGAGGCTACATCATGGTTAACTCGGTGGCCACCATCCAAATTGTCCCCTGGTCAAAGTGGGCTGCTTCTCATGCCTCTTCTGCACACAGCTTTTGCTCCCCCTCTTTGTCTGTGCCTGACTTTTCTTCTCAACAGCTGCAAAATACTGTTTCAGCCTGAGGTTTCAATTAGGTTCTGGCATGATGTGTTCATGCCACGCTTTGTGTGGCCCGAAGAGAACATCCTTCCTGGGGCTTCCTCTGCAAGGGAGCTGCTCTGCCTGCAGAATTTCCTTTTCATGCTGCCACAAGGGCACCTCCTTTCTCATTTATCCAAAGCCTTGTTTGTCTTTGGGGAAAGAGATTCTGGCCTATGACTGTGACTGGGGGGTTGGGAGGGGTGCAGATTGACATCTTTTAAAGAAAGCCTAGCTCACTGGGGGGATTATTTCTCCCCAGCTTTCATCCCCATGAATGTGGAACTTGAATGTTGGAGGCTGCATTTGTTTGGTAGGTAGTGGTAAAGGGAGCCTGCCCCAGCCTTTTTTTCTTAAAGCCTCCTTTGGGCTGTGCAGATTTGGATGGAACGTGTTCTGCCTGTAGAGAAGGCCTCAAAACAAAACAAAACCCAAAGCCCCAAAACAAATAACTGGGGCCCAGAGTGGTCAGTGTTTCCAACCCCACAGCAGAAAGGACTGTCTTTCACATTTGCCCTGTACAAGCAAAGGGCCAAGCCAGCAGACGCAAGCCGTCATTCCCAGGCTCCTCTAGACAGTTGTGGAAGACCAGCGGTTGGCTGTGGAAAGGCTACTTTCAGGCATCCTTTGTGTGTGTCTGTGTGTGTATGAGCTGTCTGGCTTGCTACTTATTGTTTTGAACCTGGACATCTGGGATTGTGTCTATTCAGCTCCCTCAGTAAAGAGACATGTAAATGAGTTTGTCAATACAACTGAGCAACTGATTAAGCTGTTTATTTGTTTGCTTGTTTTGTTTTAACTTGTTGCTTACTTAGGCACAACAGAGAGGCATGAAAGAATCCCCAGAGGTCTCTGTCTGTGCCTTTGAAAGCCCTACACACAACTTGCTAAACCTTTTCTGGCATACAGGACAATGGTCAGACTGGATGAAATTTGTTTGCCTGTTTCAGACAAGGTCTCACCTTGTACACCAGGCTGACCTTGAACTCAGAGTCTGCCTGCCTCTGACTCCTGAATGCTGGGATTAAAGCTGTGTGCTACCACCCCAACCTGAGTATTTTCTTTAATTATGTACATGTATGTGGCTGTGTGTGAATATGTGTAGCTGAGTGCATGTCTCCTTGGAAACCAAAGTGTCAGATCCCTCTGGAGCTGGAGTTACAGGTAGCTGTCGACAGCTTGACATGGGTGCTGGGAACTAAATGTTGGTCTTCTGCAAGAGCAGCTCATGCTTTTAATTGTTGAGCCATCTTTCTAGCCTCCTAGCTAAGTTCTTAAGGACTCTTCTTGCTCTGAGTCAGGGATGGTGATCAGTGAGATGGAAAGATACCAAGCCAGCTAAAAGGTAAGACATTTATAATTAAGAACACAGTTCAGGCTGGGGAGGTGCCTTAGTCATTAAAGCCATTTGTTCTGCAAGCCTGGGGACTAGGGTTTGGAGTCCCCAGAACCATGTAAATGCCAACTAGGTGTGGCAGCCTGCCTGTAATTCCAGCCTCTGGTGGCAAAGACAGGACATCACCAGAACAAGCTAGCTAGTAAGACTAGTCATAGTAGGAAGCTCTTGACACCTACTGTTTGTCCGTATTACTGTTGGTAATACCAACATACCCTAGAAGAGACAGATCTATGAAGACACATGAGTGCACACATGCATATATAAGCACAAAATATACATCTATAAACACAACTCATAAACCCATTCATCTAAACTGTATATACATACAATATGTAACATGTATGCACACATGTATGCACACACATGCATATGGACTTTACTAAGTTGATCAGTACCTGAAAGTGGCTTATTCCCATGGACCTCACTTGAAGTGCTACCATTTCCTCTGCCTGAGGGTCTCTGGCTTCTGAGGCTTTTTCACAGAACATTTTGTACCAGAGTTCACTTCCTACTTACAGCTTCTGACAGCCTTAGTCAGGCCTCCTAATGAGAACCCTCTGCCACATGGCCTTTCTGGAGGGTGTGTGCCTGCCATATTTTTCATACATATTATCCATTCAGATGGACATATGTTTTCCCAAGCCATAAGAAACTCGTTAGGAGCTCCTGCTTCTGCTGAAGCTGTCAGGCTGCCTTCCTGACAGTGGGCCAAGTTGACTTTCTACTGACAGACCCCTTCAGACATTTAGCTTTTATTAAATAGAACATTTTGAGATGTAACACCCCACGTCACCCAGCGTGAAGAGTTTGAGCAGTATGTTTTCTTTCCCACATAATGACATTTGTTTTTAGTCATTTTTTCCAGCATTGGATTTACTGTGACATGAGAGGAAAAATGACACATTTCAGGAGGTTGGCTGACTTGGCCAAAGTTGCCTTAGCTGATTCCCATTGGTCTATATGTCTAGGAACTTGCTACAAACAGGAAGCCGTTGCCGTTTCCAGGTCTCTCTGGAAAAGTGTGTGGAAGGCAAGCCTTGGTACCCAAAGACTCCAGAGAACCTTTGCTTTTTCTATACGTGCACTGATCATGCATGGCCTGGGCTGCTGGCCTACTTCTGCAGCCTGTTGGTTATCAGGCTCCATTGGCCTTCTTCAGACACGTCAGTGGGTCAATTCCCTAGCCTCTGGGTACATCTCTGTAGCGTAGGTGTAATCTTAGAGTTATCTGAAAGACCACATGCCAAAGGCTTGGTCTGCTTGTGAAAATATTGAAATGTGGTACTGACTTTAGGAGGTGGGGCCTAGTGGGAGGTCCTTAGATGGAGGAAGTGGATCCTCAAAGGGAGTCCTAGAGCCTCACCCCCTCCCTCTCTTGTCCTCTCTCCCTTTCTCTCTCTCCTTCACTTCCCTTCCCTGTCTCGAACCTTCTTCATTCCTCTCCCCTTTTTCTTTGTCTCTCCCTCTCTCTCCTCCTTCCTCTCTCCCAGACCCCTTTCTCCCCACCCCCTTCTCACCTTACCCCCTGTCCTGGCTGTTTTAGTTCATTTCCAACTTGTTACAAGCTAGAGTCATCTGAGAAGGAATTATAATTGAGAAAACCCCTCTATGAGATTGGCTTGTAGGAAAGCGTATATTTTCTTGCCTAATGATTCATACGCAAGGGCCCAGCCCACCGTAAGCAGAGCTGCCCTCGGGCTAGTGATCATGGGTGCTGTAAGAAAGCAGGCTGAGCAACCCATGAGCAACAAGCTAGTAAGCCATGGCTTCTGCTTTACTTCTTGCTTGCACATTCCTTCCCTGAGTTCCTTCCCTGATTTTCCTCAGTGATGGACTGTTAGCCAATGTGTGAGCTGAAATCAACCCTTTTCTCCCCAAGTTGTTTTTGGTCTTTTTTTTTTTTTAATCACAGCAGGAGAAACCTAACTAAGATGATTCCTCTTCCTCTCCCTCTTCTTTCCCTCCTTGGACTTAGATGCAACCTTTTTTTCTGATACTACCCTACCTGCTATCCACTGCCCTCCCTAGAACTGAGCCAGTACAAGTTCCTTGCTTTTTGAACTTTTAAAACTATAGTCTAAATAAATAAACCTTTTCTCCCTTGGTTCTTGAATTATGGGAACACAAAGCTGACTGATGCATTCCGTCCAAAATGCTCTCCTCTGCTTCCCTTCTCAGAAAACCCTCACCATTAGAATCTCACATTTCGATGTGACTATCTGGCCTGATGTCGGCATGCTCCATGGGATTACAGTTGCACTGGGACATGGTGGCCTTATCCTTCTGTCCTTCTGCAATAACTGGAAGCCAAGCTCTCAAAACTGAGTGAGAGAACTCACAAGTGCATGGGTATTAATTGTCCCACAAGGGCAGAGATTCTGAGACATACTCCAGCATGGTGCCTGTCACGTAAAAGTAACCAGGTGATCAAGTATCACTGCTTAACATGATGCCATGCTCAGTGACTTTGAAGAGATGAACTTCCACTTAGAAGGATAATATGTACTAAGAGGAAGGAATTAACAAAGAGCACAAGTCTGGATTTGTGTCTGTGGGTGCACAGATATGCCACTGTATGCATGTGGTGGTCAAAATACAACCTTCTACCTGGTTGACACTGGGTCTCTTTTGTAATTTGCTGCTTTGTGCTTTGGGGTAGCTGACCTGAGCTTCCAGGAATGGATCTTGCTCTGCCTTCCTTCTCAGCATAAGAGCTCCGAGATTACAGGCTTGTGCTGCCATGCCCAGTTTTATGTGGGCTCTCAGGACTCAAGTCCTCATGATGGGTGGCATGTGTTTTGTTCATTGAGCCCCAGGCTCTCACTTTCTAATGGTGTGTGGCTTTTTAGTGAAGTCACCTCTCGGCCTCAGGCTCCTCATCTATAAAATAGGGTGAGTTGTTAAGGTAATGTGGAGCCGTCCATACACACTGCCTCCCAAGTACAGCGCATGATACATGCTCCCTCACCCAGGACAACATTTTGAGTGACTCAGCAAATCCCATGCATTCAAGTGTAGAGGTCATAGGCCACAGTGGCTCTAGTTGACACTTCACCTCTTGTCTTCCTGAGTTTTGCTTTCCTACTGTGCAGAATGAGAGGGTTGGGGTGTGGCTGGGTTCTTCCCAAGTGTAACTGGACGTGGACATGCAGCAAGTAGACAAGGAGTGACTATGGCAGAGCAAGTTTCCAGGAAGTGGTGGCTGAGCCACATCTGGAAGGTCAGATAGAACTTGTTTTAGGCAGGAGGTAGGATGCAGGATGCCAGCCAGATAAAAGAAAGCTGTGCAAAGCCCCCAAAGCAGAGAAGGCACATGTTGCATTTAGGCCAGGATGGTACTGGGGATGTGGCTCCTGAACTGGCTGGTTTTGTGTGTCAACTTGACACAAGCTGGAGTTATCACAGAGAAAGGAGTTTCAGTTGAGAAAATGCCTCCATGAGATCCAGTGGTAAGGCATTTTCTCAATTAGTGATCAAGGGGGGAGGGCCCCTTGTGAGTGGTACCATCTGTGGGCTGGTAGTCTTGGGTTCTATAAGAAAGCAGGCTGAGCAAGCCAAGAGAAGCAAGCAAGCCAGTAAGCAGCATTCCTCCATGGCCTCTGCATCAGCTCCTGCTCCTTGACCTGCTTGAGTTCCAGTCCTGACTTCCTTTGGTGATAAACAGCAGCATGGAAGTATAAGCTCAAAAAACCCTTTTCTCCCCAGCTTGTATCTTGGTCATGATGTTTGTGCAGGAATAGAAACCCTGACTAAGACAGCTCCCTAGGAATGAAAGGGAAATGTCTGTTGTAGACCTTCTTTCTAGAGAAGAAAAACTTAGGAATCATACTGCTTGAACCTGATGAATGGGGAGAAGGCGGGATCTTGGAGTGAGGGACACTGGCTAGGAGATCATGTGTCTTCTGACAGAGCTGACAGAGGCCTGGGCTCAGATTCGTAGGAGGAGTGAATGGTGAGTGGTCAAGGGAGAATCTAGAATATCTGAATGACACACCTGGTGTCAGAGCCAAGAGAAGAGGTGAAAGAGGTTTCCCATTGCCACTCAAAGAAGTGTATTTCATCCTCGAGAAGATCAGATTGTTCCCTAGAAATGGGCATTGGTGATTGGCAGCCCTGCAGAGAATTTCTTGGCCTCCAGCTAAATGCAGGATTGAGTAAGGCAGCCAGGGGCCAGGATGGAAAGATCAAAGGATAAGTGACAGCCATCTCTAGTGCTTGGCAAGGAGGTTACCCATCCACCTCTACAATTGTCCTGAAATGGATGAGGGAATGCTGGGTAATTGGACAAAAGAACAAACATGTAGCTTTAGGAATCCAGAACAGAACCAGGCTACTCCACAACCTTAAGATCAAGGCAGGAAACAGGCTTTCTTTACCAGCCGCCCTAGCAGGCACAGAAAATCCCCAGTTATCCAGGATACCCAGTGGACACGGGAGTGGAAATGTAACCTAGCATCTGGTAGATCTGGGACTTCCAGCATGGGATAGTTCAGGTGGAATAGTGTGCTAACAAGAGTTAATCTTCTGATGGCTGGGCTCCATCACCTTCCTACTGTGTGTTATGAGTGAGCCACTCAGTTTGTTCAGACTTCAGTGTTCTCATTCTCCATAGCTTGGACAGCTTACACAGAGAGTCTGACATGTACTAGATGGTAGATACTGTGAGGCTGGGGATGCAGCTCATCTGGTAGAATGCTTGCCTGGCATGTGAGTCCCAGATTTGATCTTAGTACCACATAAAACCAGACAGGGTGACACATACCAATCCCAGTACTCAGAACTAGAATCAGGAGGATCAGCAGTTCAAGGTCATGCTCACCTATATCTTAGTCAGGTTTCTCTTCCTCTCATAAAACACCATGGTCGGAAGCAAAGTGGGAAGGAAAGGATTTATTCCAGCTTACAGCTCTCAGGTCATAGGCCGTGGTCTAAGGAAGTCAGAGCAGGACCTCAAGGCAGGAACCTGGAGGCAGGAATTGAAGCCGAGGGCACAGAGGAGCAATGCTTATTGGCTTGTTCCTCATTACTTGCTCAACCTGCTTTTTTACAGCACCAAGAACCATTAGCCCAGAGATGGTACTGACCACAGTGGTGACAGCCTTCCCACCTCAGTCATGAACCAAGAAAATAATCCACAGACTTGCCTACAGGCCAATCTTAGGGAGATATGTTCTCAGTTAAGATTTCCTCTTCCCAAGTATTTTTAGGTTTGTGTCAAGCAAGGAAAAAAAAAAAAAAAAAAAACACCAACAAAAGTGAGTTCTAGGCCAGCCTGGGCTACATTAAATCCCATCTAAAAAAAACGAGCAAAACTGTAAAGGAGGGCTTAGGTCAGTCAGAAGAATACACTGCACATGCTAGAATACTTAGAATTTCCATTTATCTGGTTCCTGTAAAGTATGGGCCATCCCTGAAAGCTCAACCAGGAATGTCCTCCTTCTAAGACCTCTAAATGACTGCAGTACTGGCTGGCTTTGAGCCCTTTGTCTAGGATAGCTCTAGCTGTACATTCCCAGAGTGTCAGCCAGTGGCCTGGGGGCCTGATAGGGCTCCTTTTTCTACCCAGATTCACTGGCATCAGTCTAAGGGCTGGCAATGGAACAGTAGTATTGACATTCCCCAACTTTTGTTGGAAATGTTGATTCTCAGGACCTGGGAAAGACCTTCAGGATCAGAGTCTGGGGTACAGCAGTTTGTCTGTTCACAAGATTTCCAGATGATTCTGCAGGGTGTGACAGTCCGAGACCCACTAAACCATCACCAACAGGGGGTAAATGTTTGAGGAGGAGTGGTCCAGAAGGACCTGATGGGAATGGAACACTGGGCTTTAAACACTTTAGGGTTTTAAAAAAGACATTTTGCTATCGAAGAGAACTCTGAAGAATTGTCATAAGGATGCCAGAGTGCAGCTCTCCACAACTGATGTCTTCTGGCAGGCAACAGGTGGGGAAGGACTCAGTTTTCTTTTAAGGGCTGGCCACTGGGAGTTTGAACATGCTACAGTGAGTATATGTGTGAGCAGCACAAATTGGACTTGTTTCTTCTTCTTCTGCTTCTGCTTCTGCTTCTGCTTCTTCTTCTTCCTCTTCTTCCTCTTCTTCTGTCTCTTCCTGTTCTTCTGCCTCTTCTTCTTCTGCCTCTTCCTCTTCCTCTTCTTCCTCCTCTTCTTTCTCCTCCCCCCCCTCCTCCTTTTGGTAAGGAGGGTTACAAGGGTGGGGGAGATAGACTTGAGAAGACTCGGAAGTGAGTGTGACCAGGGTGCACAATGGGAAATTCCCAAATAATCGATTAAATATTACACAATGAAAGGAAAAGAACATTTGGCAGAGGCTGAAGAAATGCTCAGGCAATAAAGTGAGGGCTTGAGTCCCAACCCCAGAAGATGGCCCAGTGGCCCATGCTGTTCTTCCAGGGCTGGGGCAGCAAAGGCAGGCAAATCTCTAGACCTCATTGGCCTCAACCTGGCTGAATCAGTGAGCCTTGGTTTCTAAAAAAGAGCTGTCTCAAAATTAATTAATTAATTAAAAATGAAGGAGCTAAACCCACATAAGAATAAGACGATAACTTATTCCCACAAATCATCCTCGGACCCACACCCCATGACACACAGTATACACATGCACAAATAAATGAATAAATATAATAAAAAATAAAGTGGATAGAGATTGAGGAAGACCCTGATGTTGATCCATATGTATTTGCACACACATGACTGTGCACCCTCAAGCACATGTGCACACACCCACGTGCATGAACACACACACACACTCACTCACAGACACACAAAGAATTTTTTGTTGTTTGTCTCTAATTCTAAGCCTGTTAAGACTGTCAGTGAAACCAGACTGATTGGGGCTCCACACGCCAGTGTCTAGTACCCAGGGTTCGTGAGTGCTATGGAAGGTTAGGGACACTGGGCAGCTGAGAAGTGGGATGTTTTTGCATTTAAGCTTTCCTAGTGGAATGTTCTCCAAACTGTTTCCCTCTTCTGAACAGGCAAAGCTCAGAATCAGATGGTCTTGCCGCTCTGCTCTTCTGCCCTTTTCAGAATAGTTTTACAATTCCAGAGCAGAGTCGGGGCCTTAGAAGCGTTCGGCTCATCTGATTTTCCATAGCTTTGTCCTGGAAAATGCAGTCTTGGCAGCAGGGGAAGCTGCTTAAAGAATCATCATCCTAGGCAGAACGCAGAGACCAAGGGCAAGCAGATCCTCTGTCATAAACAAGAATAGCACACGGTTCTGTAGCCACTGCTGCTTCTGGGACTGACTCCAGAAACCTGTGCCCACAGTTCTGCTTCAGGCAACACGTTTTAATTTTATTTAAGCCCTACACTCATTCATGACCCACATTCACATGTGCCTAGCTCATTTCTATTTCTCTCCTCAGCATGGGTTAGGTCAGCATCCTGCCATGTTCAGATTGTGTGGGCTGCTCATCTTGAACAGAGCTACCATATACTTCTCTCCCTGAAATAGCAGTTGAGCCTGAGAAGTGAAGGCTCTGTGCTAAACTTGGTGTGAACTTGGAAAGTCTGGATGGATCCTACAGAAAGCCCAGATGTTACCCACTGTCCGAGAATAGACCCGTGTCCTTGCGTGCAGTTTTCCTCCACACTCACCTGAAATTCTCTCTCTATGAGGGGCCATGTTCAGTTGCAAGAACAGCCTGAATCTGCCTCCTGCTGCCTTGCTATAATCTACTCAGAAGTTCCTTTCTTACTGTGAAGCTCCCAGGAATCTAGAGTACATTCCCCCACCCCCCATGTCAGACACATCAGGCTATCCTAAAAATGATGGTTTTGTTTCCTGCTTATGCAAAATTCCTAGAAAGACAGCAAAGAGTATTTTGTGTTCCTTTGAACAGAGAGGAGAGGGGCCTATCATCAGTGGACCCAACAGAGAGGGATTCCCGTTTCTGAGATAGGAACCTATTAAGGTTATCTTTTATGTCCTTTGAAAGTTTTGGTTTTTTTTTTTTTTGGTTTTTATTTAAACCTGTGTGTATCTTGGAGTAAATTAGCTCTGAAACTTTGACCCTCCTCCAATACTTACTTACTTACTTACTTACTTACTTACTTATTTATTTATTTATTTATTTATTTATCTTTGGAGTACTTGTCTTACTGTGAAGGCTGGCCTCAAACTCATGATTCCCCTGCCTCAGCCTCCTGACTAATGGGATTACAGGTGTGTTGCTCATGCACGCCTGTCTGGGAAGCACTACTTTTATCCTGGTCTGCAGCATTCTCTGCTTTCTTTTGACTTGGATCCTCTGTCTCCTGGGTACCACATCTCCCACCTCCTTCCTTTACTGTGAGAGAATGCATCTTCCAGTAAGAGCCCATGAGAGGCAAACTACATTTGGAAATGTTTTGTTTTTCTTAGGGATAGGCAAATTTGACTTAGTATAGAACTCTAATTTTGAAGTTATTTTCTTCAGAAATTGTAATGTATGTTTAATTTATCATTCACTTTCAAGCTGCTGATGGGAACTCCGATGCTCTTTTCTTAGTGAGCCTCTTCCATCATGGAGGCTGTGATTATCTTTGTGGCCATGGTGTGAGCTTCTATCTGTCCATGGGAGACACTTCTCTCTGGGTCTCAGGTACCCTTAGAAGTCTTTTGAAGTGGGCTAAGAATGCAAGGCTCTGAGCACTCTAAAACAAGGTCATCTCTCAAAGTTGTGTTTGCACTGAGCAACTTTAAGACAGGAGATAGGGCTGCTTCAGAACAAAGAGCAGAGTATCCATTGCTCCCAGTAACTGCAATGGATCCCTCGAGCCTGAAGTTCTTTAGCTACATTGCAAACCACTGCATGACAAACTTCCCATGAGCCTTTGTGGGACTTGAGAGCAAGGAAGACTGAGCAAACCTGCTGATGTTCCATCCTCTGTCCACTTTGTCTCTGACGTGAGACTCTTCTGAATTCTATCTATATTCATCATAGCTAACTCACTCATTGTAATAAAAAAAAAATCAATGTCCACATCTGACACCATTTCTCTGTGGACCTAGGACCTAGGAAGATAATTGTGCCTGCAGCTCCTGCATTTTTAAAATTGGTGACTTTTATGAAAGTCACCAATTCAGTGACTTTTGGAGTATTTGGATTATTACATAGTATCTTTATGATAGAAACTGCAGGAAATTCCCACCATCTGAAGAAAACATCCATACCTATCAGCAGCACCCACATGACCCCCTCTCTGTAGCTCTGAGCAACCACTTACCTACTTTTCCTCTGCAGAACATTTCATATAAATAGGATTATACAATGTGCAATTTTACATGACTCACCTCATTGATGCAGCATAAGGTCTTAAAGACACATGCCACCCAATATTTGAGTACCCCATTCCTTTGAGCTGGTAAATGATTCTCCATGGAATGGGAATACCATTTCTTTTCTTTGTCATTTATTAGCTGGGGGATATTTGGGTTGTTTTAGCATTTATCTCTGATGAATGATGTTTCTACTGTAATCTGAATGTCCACCCCCAAAATTCACATGTTGGAATCTTATATCCACCATGATGGTAATGAAGAAATGAAGCCTTTCTAAAGAGCTATCGTCTTGATGTGGCTTGTCACAGATAAAGCTCACCCTGAGGAGTGTCAGTGCAGTGGTGTGGCTAAAGAGTGGTCACACTGGGGTGTGTCAGTGTAGTGGTGTTGGAAAGGAGTGCCTTTAAAGATGAATGCTTAATCCTTAAGAGACAGGACTACTTCTTGCAGGAATGTAGTTCTTCTCTCAAGAGTGGTTTGTTCTAGTTTTGTTTTTGTTGCTATAATAAAGAATACAGACAAAAACAACATAGGGGAGGAAAGGGTTGATTTGACTTCTGACTCCAGGCTACAGCTCATCACTGAGGGAAAGTTAGGTGGGGATTTAAGCAGCTGGTCACAGCCCACCTGAGGTTAAGAGCAGAGAGAGAATAAATACATGCTCGCTTGCTCTGGACTCAGCTAGCTTTCTCTGTTCTTGTGTAGTTCAGAGTTTGGCCCAGGACACGGTGCTGTTCATATCTAGGGTGGGTCTTTATACCTGCGCTATAACCAAGACAAACCTCATATGCATGCTCATAGGCCAACCTACTCTAGATAATTCTTTATTAAGAATCTCTTCCCAGATGGTTCCAGGTTATGTCAAGTGGACAGTTGGAACTAACCTGCTTGGGGGTGATCTAAGGCCTCCTGAAGTGGTGCAACCTGCTTTTCTATTTGATTCTATCCGCCTTTCCTTCATGTATTTTGGGGTTTGTTGTACTGTCTTTCTAATGAATTAATCCTTTGTACATATAAAATGTTTTAATTTGACTGGTCACACTTTTCAAATCCATTTCATCTAGAATTTAGAGAGCCATTAAGATAACTAATCCAAAGCTGAGTGTGATGGTGCACACCTTCAATCCTAACTGTTGGGAGGCAGAGACATGTGGGTTTTAGGCTAGCCCAATCTACAGAGGAAATACCAGGACAGCCAGGACTACACAGGAAAACCCTGTCCCAGGACTACGCAGAGAAACAACTCTCACCCTACTAAAAAAAAAAAAAAAAAATAGCCGCTCCAGATGTCCTTGCCAACATCCACACTGTGTTATATACAGGTTGATTTTCAAAACATTGCAGAGCCATTCTGGAAAATGTAGCCTCTACTCCTTATCCCCAGGACAGAGTGTTTTCAGGTCTCCACTGTCCCCTCTTTCTGAAGCTTCCTTTGGAGGTTCTAAACTGCCAAGCTTCCATTCCCACTTAAGACTGGCATTCTTGGGTACTTCTGTTTCCTGGATTTCAAAACTGTCACTCTTAACTCTTTTTTTGCATATATAATATATAAAATATATATGTTTGATCTGGTGTGTGTGTGTAAAATACATGAGGTGCATAGAGGCAGAGGTTGATACTAGATGTCCTACCCCCTCACTGTTTTCTGAGACAGGCTCTCTCACTGATCACAGTGTAATGATTGCTTTGACTGGCTGTCAGGGGAGCTCTGGGGAACTGGCAGTTTCCTTTCTAGTACTAGAGTTAGAGACACCTAGATATTTGTTTTGTTTTGTTTTGTTTGTTTGTTTTTTATTAATTTATCCACTTTATCACTTTATATCGAACCCCCCTCCTCTCCTCCCACTCCCACCCTCACAAGTCCCTCCCCTCATTAACCTCTCTTCTCCTCCTCAGTGAAGGGGAAGCTCCTTACAGGTGCCAACCCACCCTGGCCCATCAAGTCACAGCAAGACTAAGCACACCCTTTCCTACTGAGGCCCGACAAGGCCACCTAGCCAGGGGAAAAGGATTCAATGGCAGGCATCAGAGTCAGAGACAGCCTCTGCTCTAATTGTTAGGGGACCCACATTAAAACCAAGCTGTACATCTGCTCTAAATGTGTAGGATAACTAGATCTAGCCCCTGCATGCTCTTTGATTGGTGGTTTAGTCTCTATGATCTCCCACAGGCCCAGGTTAGTTGACCCTGTAGATCTTCTTGTGGTGTGCTTGACCCCTCCAGCTCCCTCAGTCCTCCTCCTCTTGATTCTTCCTCCATTGGCCCAAGTAAGAATGTGCTTCTATTGCTGCAATGAAATACCATAACCAAAAAGCAAGTTGAGGAGGAAAGGGTTTATTTCAGCTTATCGTTGTTCATCACCAAAGGAAGTCAGGACAGGAACTCAAACAGAATAGGAACCTGGAGGCAGGAGCTGATGCAGAGGCCATGGAGGGGTGCTGCTTACTGGCTTGCTTCCTATGGCCTGCTTTCTTACAGACTCCAGAACCGCCAGCCCAGGGATGGCACTACCCACCATGGGCTGGACCCACTGCCATCACTCACTAATTAAAGAAATGCCATACCCCGGGATCTTACGGAGACATTTTCTCAACTGAAGTTCCCTCCTTTCAAATAACTCTAGCTTTTGTCAAGTTGACATAAAACTAGCCAGGATATTTTCCAAGTGGCCTTTTTTTTTTAAAAGTATAGTTGCAAATATCAAAAAATAAATTGTAGTCAGGAACAGTGTCATATACGTTTAATCCAAGCAGCTGGGAGGCAGAGGCAGGCAGATCTCTTAAGTTTAAGGACTAGTCCCAGAACAGCCAGGTTTACACAGAGAAACCCTTTCTTTAAAAAAAAAAAAAAAAAAAAAAAAAGAGGAAGAGGAGGAGGAAGAAGAGAAGGAGGAAGAAGAGGGGGAAGAGGAGAGAGGAGGAGGAAGAGGAAGAAGAGGAAGGAGAAGAAGGAAAAGAGGAAGAGGAGGAGGAAGAAAGAAGGGAAGCATAGCTGCAGTAGACAGTATCCCAAAGGATAGAGTCACTGGGAAGAGGCCACAAAAAGCAAAAATCCCCAACCCTCACCCGAGTCACATGCCTGTCACAGGCACATTTCCTATTTAAAATGTGGACAGTACTGGCTAGCTCATTGCAGAGTGGGGAGCTAGAAGAATGAGATGAAATAAGAAAGCAAGTCATGATCCTACAGAGATGGCTCAGTGGTTAAGAGAGCATACTGTCCTTGCAGAGGACCCAAGTGTGGTTCCCAGCCAACACTCAGAACTGCCTGTAACTCTGTCTCCAAAGGATCAAGCAACCCCTTTGACCTCTGTGGTCATGGCACTCAGATGTACTGTCCACATGATAAGCCTTGCTCAGGCTTGCCTTCCCCTGCCTCCACCACTACCCCCTTTTGTTAGTGTTGACCCCAGAACACAGTGCCTCACACTTGCCAAGCAAGCACTCAACCATAGAGCCATCCCTTCAGTCCCTGGATTTCTTAAGCCAATAAAATAATTTGATCTGGGTTAGTCCCCAAAGATGCTTCTATCTTGGTATTCAGTATTCTGTCAGGATAGTTTTCTGCACTCACCCTTTCAATTCTCCTGTAGCCAAGCAGGAAAGCAGTCTCTGGGCTCGTATGCTATAGCCCGGAGCTCACAGAGGATTTGACCTTCCCTGAACCCTGTGGTCCCTGTGGTCCGATAGACCCCCCTTTCCTGTTAGTGGGATCCAGTGGCCCTGGAATAAAATAAAGAACTTTATTGCTATGACAGGCAGGCAGCCCCTCTAGGGAAAACATGATGCATTGTGTTGTGTAAGGAAAAGCCAGTATTACAAGATCCAATAATCTGGTTTTTAGACAGAAGCATGACCCCGATTGTGCTGTCTGTCACTAAGCACAGAATTTATATCGTCTTCCAAAGCAGGTTTTAAAATAGTGTGTGCTTGGCCTATCTGTTTTAGATATGAAATATATTTTGCCTAACCATCTTTTATTTCTTTTGCAAACAAACTAGATTTTTCTTGTTACAAAAGTTAGCACACATTGAGCACCTACTGTGTACCAGGCTCTGTGTAAAGTGACAGAAATCTGAAGAGTCAGAGGTTGGGACATACAGTTTGCAGGTGGGCGGGTGAGGAAAAGACAAAGTGTGCGTTAGTCACTTTCCTTGTTGCTGGCACAAAAATATGTGACAAAAACAGCTTAGGAAGGGAAGATGTCCTTCTAGCCCATTGCTTGCAGGTGTGGGAAAGAGCGTTTGGCAGCTGGTGTCATGGCACCCCAGACTGGAAACAGAGGGGGAAGGGGCATGCTGGTGCATGTCTCACTTTCTCCTCTCATCTTTTATATTCAGTCCAGGGCCTCAGCCCAGGACACGATGCCATCTAGGCTAGGTCTTCCTGCCTAGATCTACAGACAGAAAGTGAATTGGTGGCTGCCAGACTCTGGAGGAAGGATGAACTGAAGAGGCAGCTCACAGGCATAGGCTCCTTTTTGGGGGTGATGAAAATGTTTTAAAATTTCATTATGGCAATTTATCATATGTTATGTATATTAACCCCACTTTGATCAAAACTGTTAATTCATAACAATATGAAGTTTCTCTCTGTAGGAGGTAGAGGGGTGAGGGTGGATTCTACAGAGGTGAGGTCACTCAAACCTCGTCTTTGTTCTCTCTCTCCCTTTTTTTGGTAGTAAAGGGTAATCGAAAATGTGAGCTGAACTGCCAGGCAACCGGCTACCGCTTCTACGTACGGCAAGCCGAGAGGGTCATTGATGGCACACCCTGTGATCAGAATGGCACGGCGATCTGTGTGTCCGGGCAGTGCAAGGTAAGTGGGGCTGGACTTGGGGGTCTGTGGGGTATTTAACCTGTGTTTGATGGTTTTCTAGGGAAGGGATGGTCTGGAGCTGTGAGCTCTGGAGCAGTGGCCTGAGATGGACCAGCTTTTGATCTTTGAGTCGCCCAGTGTCATGCTAGCTCTTCAATTGTCTAATGATTTACGATCACACTACATGCTTCATAGGGGCCTTGACACTTGATAGTCTTTTCTGGTGAGGTGTGGTGCTCCTTCCCAATCTGTGGAGTGGGGGTTGTAGAACCAGCATAGCAATCTCAGTTGGAAATGGATGGCGCCAAAGTGCAGGTGGCATTTTAAGAGAATGGTACATTTTATCCTGTCTCCTCTGTGAGGCAGGCTTCTAAAGGAAAGTTGCTGAATGCCTTTTGTAGCAGACGATGGACTTTAAACACAAAGTTTCGAACCTCCTCGGGCTTCTGAAATCTACTCTGCTAGAACTAAGTGGTAAGTCCCAAACAAATCATACCATGCAGCAGGTCCCACGGGGGTGGTTTATTGGGAGGGAAAATAGAGGCAGCCTCTGGGAGAAGGAGAGAAGAGAAAGGGTGCAGGGAGAACGAGTCATTTATTGGATCTGTGGTATATGCACAAAGTGACATGTGACAGGGGCCATGGCACCTGTGCAAAAGGACAGACATAGGAGCAACTTGGGCCGCTAGAGATGATGTGTGTTGTAGCTGGGTCCTTGAAGCTGGCCGTAAAGATGCCTGACTGTGATGAAGTCTCTTCTAGCTGTCCATGGATGTGCCTGATTGCCAACATACTCCACAAATGCTCTACCCGCATTCAGTGGTGATGTTCCATGGTAACAAGCAGTGCTATTTAGTTTACATTTTAAATACGAGAACACCGGCCTCATAGCCATATGTGTCTCTACCTGGCCCTCTACCCTTCTTCCATCTATAAATGCTTCTCTGGAGCTAAGGCCTAATTGTAACCATACAAGATAGGCTGCAATGCGGACTCCGCTAATGCGTCATAGCTGGCAGCACCGACTTTCATCAGAGGACCAGCCCTTTGGCTATAATGTTTTCAAATGTAAATTTCTGTATGTTTAATATCAGAGCTAATAAAGTACGATTTATATATCTCTATGTACAATCTACTCCAAAACCCTGTGTATGTGTTTATGTGTGTGGATGCAGATGCATGCCTCTGCCGTAGCACATGTGTGGATGTCAGCGGACGACCTCTGCTGTCAGTCCTTGCCTTCTACCTTGTTTTGAGACAGGTCTCTTATTATTCCTGCTGGTGTTCCAGCCCTGCTGGTCCAAGCTTCCTGAGATTCTCCCATCTTACTATAGGATGCTGGAGCTACAAACATGTCCTTCCATATCTGGCTTTATGTGGAAGCTGAGGATCCAGATCCAGGCCTTCCTACGTGCACAGCAGGTGTTTCATCCACTGAGCAATCTCTTCAGTGTCCCACCCCAAAAGGCTTAGAAACTCTTTTTAAAAAAGAGAAACCCTTGCTGGTAGGTTCGTACCTTAAGAAAATGAGATGAAACTTGGCCTTGAAGGTCAAGCTGGCTTCAAAGGAACCTGGTCCCATTGTATAAGGATTGGCAACAAGTTGGCGACCAACTGTTCAGAAAGCACAGGCTTCCAGGCCCGAGGTTCAGAAAGCCCACAAGGCCCACCACCTTCTCTGTCAGGTATTACTGTCACCAATTGTCATTGTCATTTATAAGGTCTTTGCTCACAAAGGAACAGCCCAGGGAGTAGACGCTCTGCAAAGAACAGGCTACTTCAACATCCCAACAGGGCAAGCTCTGGCAAAGAGCCCTCTGAGGGTTGCTGCGTACTGCGCCCTATGCTATATGCTCTGGAGTTTTTATTTTAGTGTGCATGTGCTTGTGTGTGTGCATGTGTATCCATGCATGTAGAGTCTGAAGATTGTCAAACTTATCTTCCTCAGTTGCTCTCTGACTAAGTTTTTGAGGCAAGGTCTCTTCCTTAACCTGGAGCTCATTGATTGATAAGGTTTAACTGACTGGCTGGCGGGCTCCAGCTGTCCACCTATCTCTGCCTCCCCAGTCCTGGGACTATTAGTGTGCACACCTGTGTCTCTGCCTCCCCAGCCCT
>JADRCH010000050.1:1760191-1806792 GCA_019843965.1 Rhynchomys soricoides
GTGTGCACACCTGTGTCTCTGCCTATTTACTCCAAATTGCCTCTTCTCTTTTACTTACCAGCTTTAGTTTGTGGATTCTGCTTACACACACACACACACACACACACACACACCCTTTATGATGTGTATTGACACTCAGTTTGAGGCAGAGGACAACTTGGGAGATTCAGTTCCCTCCTCGAATGTGGGTTCTGGAGTCTTGAACTTGGGTCAAAAGGTTGGACAGCAATCACCATTTCCCATTAAGCCGTCCCACCAGCTGCATGGAGAATCTGCTTAGAATGATACTGTCACTTGACTAATTGAGTTGGGTAATTTGCTATAGACAGCTACATGACTCAGTCTTGAGCTAGGATGTAAGACTTCTCATTTATTTGAATTCCAGGCTTATGAGCCCCACTGGGGACTCCCTCTGATTGCTACTCCAAGAAAATCATTCTGATGGTACCTTGTGGTGTTAAAAGCTCAGCATGCTGTCTTAACAGTGCCTGAGTGCTTAAACCAGGAGACTATTTTATATGGTGTGTGTGTGTGTGTGTGTGTGCGCGCGCGTGTGTGTATTATACATGTTCATACATATTTTATCTTCAGTGCTTAATAAAATTTATAAATTATTCAGTAAATGCTCTTAAATATATGAATGAATGAATAAATAGACAAACTGAGAAGCTTGTGGTGATTCTCCTCTCCCGACTAAAATCAAGAATGAGATTATAGAAGGTTGTAATTTTATAGCCCTTGCTCTGTTTTGGGAACCTTTTAAAAATTTGAAAGATGCGAGTGGGCCTGGCCACAGCATCATATCATCAGTGTTGACTCTGCCCATCCAGTGGCTAGGCAGGTACCTCCTCCCCTCACTGCACCATGGCATGCACCCCTCTTAAAGCTTCATACATGGCCTAAGAAGAGGAAGAACTTTCTTTGGTCAGGAGTACAAGAGTAGCTTGCAGGGCCTGTGTCTGAAGAAGTGTAGGGGAGCCAAGCTCTCAGGACTCCAGCAAATGAGGCATTGCCCATGGCAATCTGCCTTAAAAATGTCTAAAGCTGAAACTGCACACAAACCTGATGTATTTCCCTAGTTAGATATTTCTTTTCTATTAGGTATTCCTTTGTTTTGAACCACTTGGACAACTACCGAACATATTAAAATCTGTCTTGATTTCTTGATTAATATATGTTTGATTTTACTTATGCATGCATAGAAAGGAGAAAGAGAGACCTTACTGGGGTCTCTTGGGTCTTATCTTCTTGAAGGAAAAAATTCAGTCTAGAGACATAGGCAGTCAAAGAAGAAGTTAGTTCACTTAGCAAAGCACACACTCTAAAGAGAATCTGGAAAACAACCCAGTGAATTCTGTGTCGTGAATGTTAAAAAACTTTTTATGAATATTTATGTGGCAGGTTGCATATTCATGGCAGAAGGTGACCCTTTGCCATCTTAAATCATGGTGGTTAGGATATCCATTTTCGGAAGTTTTTTCTCCTGATCTTATAGACAATCCCCTAAAGGTAGGGGAGGTGCTAGGATCACAGTGCAAATCATAATTAAGTTGAAGTCCAATTCTTTTGAGGATACAGACCTTTCCTGAGTACGTGGGTATGGGAAAATACCCTGATGGCTTAGTCATTGACACTGCAGGAGCAATGAGCCTGCGGCTTACATGCTTTTTAGCCATTTGACCTGGAGGCCCAGGTACTGAGACACAGCTGCAGTCTTCCTCGGTTACCTCCTGTGTAACTCTTGCCTACCAGATAACACGTATTCATAACTATCCTCAATACTAATTTTTATCCCTTCAACAGCTAGCAGATCCTAGACACTGGCCCTAAAGCAATGGAAAAGACCAACACAGCTTCTACACACTGAGCTTGAAACCTAGCAGAAAAAGTAATAAAAAGTCAGTTGAGTGGCAAAAGAATACAAAGTTGGATATGTGCTTGGCAGTTACCAGGGTCCTGAAAGCACGAATGATTGTGGAAAGCCACAGTAAGTGGTATGCCACAAAGAGGTGTCTGAGGAGGATGGGTCCAGGTAATGAGTGGAGACAGTACTATTGACCTCCGGCTGTGGGATGGGGAGACCTGGCTGGCATGAGGCACTCGGGCTGGCAGAGATTGAGGTTCCTGGTTTGTGCTCATCCTGCTCTCTGCTCATAGTTAATCTGGTTTTTTGATGGGGCCATCCTTGGCTAAAGAAGCCTCTCCATCTTCCTGGACATGTGCTGGCTTTAGCAATGGAAACCTCCACTAAGTCATTGTCTAGACCCCGACAGACTCCCTTGGAAACTGTATAGTGAATTCAGAATAGAATTTGAGGTCATCCAGGATATCCAATATCAAAACAGGTCTGTGGATAAGACTGGGGATGGGATGTCCAGAGCTTCCAATGTGGTCCTGATGTCCCCTCCTGGACTAGAGTACATGAGAGAGAGCAAGGTTCAGGGCCCTTTCCATGGGTTTCTGAAGAGATGAGGATCTTACAGTGCTCTTTCTGAATTGGCAGGGGTTGTGCCTGATAATTAGTGCTTGGAAAACAGGGGAAACCTCCACTGAGGTCCTGCAAGCACAGGCTGGCCCTGTGGCTACCATCTGCCCTGGTCCTGGTTTCCAGTAGCTACACAATGCTCTTTTAATACTGTTATACATATACATTCTGTCCCCCAAAGCATGACATAAACCATCAGGGGTTCAGAGACCTATGCAGGGTTGGACCAAGGGGCTAAGGGGACACTATGAAAAACACTGTGACCAAACGCATCATGAAGGGAAATCAGGGCAGGAATCTGGAAGCAGAAATGGAAGCAGAGGCCATAGAGGAATGCACTTACTGGCTTGTTCCTCACACTTTGCTCAGTTTGCTGTTTTATATACACCAGGGCCATCTGCCCAGGGGTGGCACTGTTCACAGTAATCATTAATCAAGAAAATGCCCAACAAGTTTGTCCACAGGTCAACATAATGGAAGCAATTTGTCAGTTGAGGTTATTCTCTTTGGAGATGACTAGCTTGGGTGAGGTTGACAAAGACTAGCAGCCCAGGAGAAATAGCCTGCTTCTTTCAGGTCCCTGTACATGTTCCTGCAGAAGCAACTCACGTCATGGTAACTTGTAGGATCACACTCTTATTACTATGGATATAGTGTACCTAGCACAGTGATAACTGGGTGGGGACTGGCTTAGATGTCTTGGTGAAGATGTGAACAAAACATCTGTCATCTCAACACCATCTTTAGGCATCTACTATAAATTGCTGCCAAGGTTGCTTGTCTACCTCTGGAAAGACAGGCTGTGATGCAGCACACCTCAGCAGGAGTCAGTGTTAGAAGAAGAACATACAGGACACAACTTTTCATTTTGGTTTTTCAATACAGGGTCTTGTGTGCCACAGGCTGGCCTTGAACTCTAGAAGTAGCTAAGAATGACCTGAGCTCCTGCTCCCCTTGACTCCACTTCCTCAGTCCTGGCATTACAGGCAAGAACCTCCACGTTGTCTTAGGTGGTACTGGAGAGCTACCCTAGGGCTTCATGCATGCTAAGCATATTTTGTGGTTTTGATGTTCAGAAATTTATCTGATTTAAACATCAAAAAATGATCCTTTCTTCCACCCTCTGCCTAGTACCTCACACCATAGGAAGAAATAACCACTTTTTGATAGCGTCTTTGTGCAAACAGGTTTGTAGGCCACTACTTGCCAATTGGTCTTTTATTATTTTTCTTTCAAAAATTATTTTATTGCATTTATTAATACATATCTGTACGCATGCCTGTGCCATAGCTCACACATATGGAAGTCAGAGGAAAACTTGCAGAAGTTAGTTCTCTCCTTCCATCAGGTAGGTCCTGGGGATTGAACTCAGATCATCACACTTGGTGGCAAGCGCCTTTACCCACTGAGCCATCTTACCAACTCTCATGTTCTATTGGTTTTCCTTCCACTTGATATATATGCACGTGCTAACTTGTCCCCTTTATGTGTCTTGGGGGAGCTTTCCATAAAGCAACTTCCTTCACTTTACACTTGTGTGCTGTTGGATGGTGTAAGTAAACTAGGATTTATTTAACTGTGATGCTCAGATATGTCACGTGGATCCTTTGGCTGTTAGCAGCAATGCCATAACAAACACATGTGTATGTGGATGTATGTGGGCTCCTTTATGCATTTCCAAGTACCTGATAAAGTCTCAAAAGCAACATAAGAATGTGTGCATATATTGGACAGGAGGGATGGCTCAGCAGTTAAGAGCACGTGCTGTCCTTCCTTCCTTCCTTCCTTCCTTCCTTCCTTCCTTCCTTCTTTCCTTCCTTCCTTCCAGAGTTCAGTACCCAGTGTACATGTTGTATGAGTCGTCATTGCCTATAACTCCAGCTCCAGGATCTAAGCCCTTCTTCTAGTCTCTGTGCATACATTCATGGCACATGTGTGTACTTAACACACACACACACACACACACACAAATTCACACATAAAATAAAACTTTTTAAAAGTGATATGTACATGTGAATTTGCGATTTCAATAGCTGGCACATTGCTCCTGAGAGTGATTGACACAGATTCCACTCCCACCACCGATGAATGAGGCCATTTTTCTTATCTAATTGGATTTTTGACAGTCTGATAAATGAGAAATGGTGCCTCGGGTCAACCTTGTTTCTATCTCACCTTGACTGGGATAGTGTCTCTTCACACTTCACACACTCAGAGCCTGGACTCATATAAAGTGAGTGGGGCACCTGGAGTATAAGGCACAAGGAGCATTTGCTAATTGGCAGGTCTGCTTAAATGTGTGCCCCAGACTCCTGACCTGCCCTGACTTGTCCAGCTGTCATGGACCCTCCTGACTGACGAGGCACCAACCATTTACATCCCAAATGATCTATCTTCTTGCAGCCTCTGCACATTCTTCTATCAATTGCTGATCATGTTCTTCAGCAGTAGATTGTTTCATACATCAGACATTTTTTTTTAATGTTGTGATTTGCAAGAATGTTTTTAGAGGGTGGGGCCAGGTAGCCTTTTGAGCTGGATCTTCACTGATGGGGTTTTCTTTCTTTTGTGCAGAAGTTTAAAATGTTGTGAGTGGTGAATTTATCAGGTTATTTTTTTAATGATTAGGTATTTTATGTCATAGGGCTTCTACACTGTGATGTTATATAGAATTTTCAAGTTGGGTATGGTCATGTGAGCTTCTAATTCTAGCACTCAGGAGGCGGAGGCAGGAGGATCAGGGGGCTGAGGCTAGTAGGGATATGTAGTGAACCCCCCTCTGTGTTTCTAATAGTAACATATGGTTCTATGCATTTATGCTCTTACATTTTATATTAATCCACTTGGAATTTGTCCTAAGTGTCTTGTGAAGTGTAGATTTTACTTACTGTTTTCTATGTGGTCCCTCAGTTACACTTTTACTGTTGTTGATGGTCTTTGGGACTTTGTTATTGTCGATGCATACATGCTTTGGACTTTCTGTGCTACTCTGTTAGAGTATTTATTTATTCACACACTCATACTGAATTATATGTTTTGAAAGACAAGTAAAACACACAGGCATCTTAAGGTTAGGAAAGACAGCCTGCTCTTCTCTGTTAGCAAATGTGCTCTCACAGACTTCTAATAGAATCTTTCTGTCTCTCTGCCTCTTGTCTCTGTGTCTCTGTCTCTGTCTTTGTATCACTGTCTCTCTCTGTCTCTGTGTGTTTGCTGTGTGTTTCTCCCCCCCCCCCCTCCTGCTCCTATCTCTCCCTCGCCTCCTCTCTCTAACCCAGGCTGGTGTTAAATACTCCTGCCTCAGCCTCCTGAGTGCCTAGAAGGCAGGCAGGTGCACCAGCCTTTTCATTTATGTTGTATTTTTACTTTATTTTGCAAAATAAATTTCCCAAAGCTTTTACCGTGGCAATGGTAAGAATTACAATTCCAGATGGCAAAATGAGGATAGGAAAGGTCAAAGGTCAGTGGGCAGTGTGGCTAAACAAACATAAATAACCCTGTGTCTACCTGGTTTTAGAATAAGCTAGATTTGTGGGGTTGGGGAAACCACTACAGCTCTGGACAACATGGCTCTTGGAGTCATTAACTGACTGGAGTATCTTCTTATATTTTATTTTATCTCATATGGGTTGTAGTTTTACAAAGACTTATTTATTTTTATGTGTATGGGTATTTTGCCTACATATATGTCTGCACCATGTACTTTGGGAACCAGAAGAGAGCTTTGTATCCCTGGGACTGGTTGTGAGATGCCATGTGGATGCTGGGAACCAAACCTGGGCCCTCTGGAACAATGATAGAAACTCATAACTGCTGGGCTCAGTCCCCAGCCCAAAGCATGCCCACCCTCAAATGCTCCTATTCATTTTCTAGAAGTTTAATTTAAATACTTCATGTGTGTACAATGTGAACTTTCCAAATGCATTATAAACTACCACACAATGCCTGCGGGGTTAATGGTGCTTCCTATGTTCTTGTTGTGGAGAAGTGCTTTATAAATAGACATTTGATTCTCCCCACACCAGACTGCACCTGGGATCCTGTGATGTTTTAGCAGTAGCCTGAGTCTTACTGTGTGTTTCAGTCTTTGTAGATAGACCATGTCACACATCAGCTAAGACTTTGGTAGCTTAAAGACATGATTTGTTTTACGTGGTTCATGCACGATGTTTTCTAGACTTGGTTGGTAGTGACATCTAGTGGTCAGAGGTGAAATTGCACATCCTTTAGAGCAGCCCAGAAGGAAACTATCATAAATTACTGTTTTCATTGAGAAATAGCAATAGACTAAATAGAGCAAAATGAAATAAATGGAACTAGATTTCTGTGGCTAAGAACTGGGGAAACATCTAACTAGAAAAGTGAGTTCTCCTTATGACAATACCAAGAGCCACAAAGAGCACCCTGGCATGATTGTCCTGTGAAGAGCTGGCACCAGCATGGTATGGGTAGTAAATACTGAATGACTGTGCCAGGTGGGGGTGACAGTGGTGGTGATGGCTGCAGTCATAGTTACAGAAGGCAAGTGATGATGTGAGAATCTGTCCAGGTTCATCTGCCGGGGTAGCAACGACAGTGGTGACAAGGTATGGGTATCGTCCTGAGTACCATGATTGGATTCTGGGATCAGAGAGCCTCAGGAACCATCTTATGATATAAGGAGAAACACAGGATGTATGAGGCTCAGACAAAGGGAGCCAGCTGCTGCTAAGGTCCTAGACTAGGGAAGGCTGCTGGCTGCCAAGGAGGCCGAAGCAGAGCAGGGAGTAGCAAGAATTGGACTTAAGCAGCCTAGGGGAGAGTGAACCACTTGTCCTGAGCAGACAGAATTGATATTCAGTAGGGATAATTCACACTGCTCTTCCCAGGTTTAACTACTGTTAGTCTCATTTCTCACTTCTATAAAGCGGGGTTCGTAACAGTACTGGCCCTGCAAGGATGTGAAGATTAAACCAGAAGATGCACATAAGATCCTTGGCTCATCTGTTCCTTGTTACTCTCTGGAGGGCGGAGTTGAGAAGAAGATGAAGAACAGGACACATGGAGCTGCTCCCTCTACTTAGAACTGCTTGTCTTCCACACGGGTAGCTTTCAGGGAGCTTTTCAGAGAGGCTGGCTGGCATCATTCGCTACTCTGCTTCTCTGTCTCCAGTCCCCATCAGTCTCCCACAATCCCTTCAGATGTTTCACACTCCTGGATACCCTGAGAAGGCGTGATCAGATTGAGGGAAGAACATTGATCTTAAAAGCTTAAGAACGGTTGCTAGAATCGATCAATATGCAGAGATTGTTAATAGAATCAGTTAATATGTAGAAAATACAGGGGTGGAGGCGGAGAGGCTGATGTTAACCCAACATGGGCCAACTGTCCCTACACACATTCTTTAGGTTTGAAGTCTTTCAAAGTACAAAGTTGGATGGGAGAAAGTGGAAGGTTTTCCGTTTTTTCCTTACTGACTAAATTATTTCTTTAGTGGAGGGAGGTTGGACTGGAGCCCTGGGTCCTCCCCCTCTTTCTTGGCTGACTTCTCTAGGTTTCATAAGTACTGTTGAGAACCAGAAGGTGAATGAGCTGTCCCTTCTGTCCAAGTCTCTTGATCCAGCTTGCCAGCCAGATCTCAAGGAGGAAAACAGAAAAACAACAGTGCTGTAAAGCAAAACACCTAGCCCTCGCCCCATGTGTTGTCACTCTCAGAGCCCCCTGCTGGCAGTTTTCAGAACTGTGCCTTCCTGATTTTTGGTGTTTGTTTTTGTTTTTGTTTTGTTTGTTTGTTTTTGTTTTTCATTTTAAAGGGTCATTCATAAGCTGTGCTTTTTTTGAAAAGCATTTTAACAATGTATGTTCAAAGCCATCTTCTGCCCCACTCCCTCTAAGGAAGTGCGTACCACTTAACCAGCACGCCCTGTGTTGGATTCAAGCAAAATGGGGTTTCAAATGTTTCAAAGGTGTGTGACAGATGTTCTTCAAGGGCTTTCTTATTTGTTTATTTGGAAGAAAGAAGGTCTGAGGCAAATGCTAGAAGGAAAGATAAGAACACCCTGTCAACTTGAAATCTGACAGCCTCATAATCACCTGTGCTCAAAGCTTTTATCTCTAGCCAATACAGAAAAAAAAAAAACATTAAGAGGTCTAGGAATGCAGCTCACTTATAGAATGCTTGCCTGGTATGCAAGAAGCATTCCCAGAACTGCATAACACTGGGCATAGAAGCAGGCACCTGTAGACCCAGCACTATGGAGGTGGAACCAAGAGGATGCGAAATTCAAAGATATCCTCAGCTACATGAGTTCAAGGCCAACCTGGGCTATATGACTAAGACCCTGTCTCAAAAAGGAAAAAAAAAAAAGGCCTTAAGAAATACAGGAAATGCCCTCTCCTGTCTGGGGATCCCTTCTCTTTCCATAGCAGAGTTAATACACTGTAAATGCACAGTGAATAGCCAGACTGGACAGAGTGGTGGGCACCAATGGGTCAAGGCTGTAGGTAGCAGAAAAGCTAGATAGGCTGGTACAGAGGCAGGGATGTTTAAATTAAACACAGGCTTGGAAAGAATCACCCCTATGTTGTGGATTTGGTCTTATATTGCTTGTGTTGTATTATTTGGTCCCAAAAATTCCCCGGGAATCTTCACATCCTGCCTCTGTCTTCACATAGAAGTTAGGCTCAGCCATTGAGCTACTTAAGGCAAAATATAAAGGCTGTGTGCGTACGTGCATGTCTTTCATTCGGGAACAGAGAACATTGGGTCGGGTATCGAGAAGCGCCACCTCCGAGGTTAATTTGAGTAGGATTAATTGGGATCTGCAACACCCCAATATCCCTTTGCTTCTAAGATACTATAAGTAAGAAGTTCTGAAAATCCAGGACAGGGCCGTAGGAAGAGAATCTGTGTGTCCTCTGCAACCGGGACTTCCCTCCTGGGCTCCAAACTCTACACTACACTTCTGCACACTGGCTCGGAGCTCCTCCTTGGCCTCTGCCATCAAAGCCTAGTTCCTTATACTTCCTTCCTACCATGAACCTGCTCTTCAGCTTCTGATCTTGATAAGAGGCCTCCTTTCCCCTTCTCTTTTCTTCTTGAGACAAGATCTCACAATGTAGCCCAAGCTGGCTTTGAACTCCTGATCCTCTTGCTTCTGCTTCTCGAGTGTTGGGTTATAGGCTTGCGCCATCGTGCCTCCTTACACCTGCCATTCTCTATTACCCTCTTAAATTCATATGTCTGCCTCCCCATGGATGCCCAGAAACACCTTAGCTTTAGAAGCAAGCTCATCCTATTCATCTTTGATCCTCTGCTGTCCCTACAGCAAGTCAGCACACAGCCTTTACACAGTAGACACGTTTGAATGACACAGACTGCCTTGGGAAGCATCAGGACTCACCTAGCCTCATACAACCTATTCAGTTCTTACCAGGTGTACCTGAATATCTCCACAACCATCCAGCACAGGTGTGTCACCCCTATGTGTGTCCAGAGACCACATTTGGATGCCATCGACTCCATTGGCTGGAGATTTTCTGTGTTTTTAGATTATCCTCCTGGTTAGTCCCAGATGTCAGGTGCAAGTGAACAGCTGGGTACCCAAGTCTGTAGGCCAAAGCGTGGGTCAAGAACATTGTTTTGGCCAAAGGCTCTTGCAGGATGACGTAGGAGTCAAAGCTTACCTATGAGGGGCCTGGACTCCCAATATTTTCTGTGTACATCAAACCATCAAGCACAGGATATAGTTTTCCCTGCTTCATAACATGCCCACACCTTACCCACATAGCAACAGCATACAGAGTAGCTCCACCCAGCTGTCCAATGGGAACCTGAAGCCTTGGGGTAGTTAAATCTGAACTTAGTCCTTCCATTACCCACCACACTCCTCAGAAGAAAATAAGCTTGCCATCAGCAATGCTTCTCTCTCCCTCCCCCTTCCCCTTCCCTCCCCTCTGTATGTCTCTCTGTCTCCATGAACACCACCAGTCTGCTAGGCCAGATCTTTGAACATCAGCCTAGATTCTTCGTCCATCATCCCCTGGAGCACGGTGATCAGGCCTCAAGGGAACACGTTTCTTAGCAGCTTTGTACCCCATCCCACCTCTTTAAGTCTTGATCACCACTGTGTAGAGAACCAGGTGGCTTTCCTGGGCCTTCCTGCTCTTTCTTATACACACTTGCCTTTTCTGTCTTCTGAACTACAAATCTAAACATGTCTCTAGAAGTTTTTCCATGGTCTTCATGTGCCCCTCTGTTGTGCTGGGTCATTCCACCCCAATGAACGATCAGCGCATTCACGGCATAGGCTCCTAGTTTTTAAGACAGGTCACTTTACTCTGCATCTCTTTGTTCTTCCATGTCTGTTCCTGCTTCCATCTAGAACAGCTGTTGTCAGCCTGTGTACTGTCACCCCTTTGGGGGCCAAACGATCCTCTCCCAGGTCACCCAAGACCATCACAACACACAGATGTTTACTAGGTGATTCACAACAGTACCAAAATTACAGTTACAAAGTAGCAATGAAAAATATCTTTATGGATGGAAGTCATCGCACATGAGGAACTGTATAAAGGTCTAAGGGTTAGGAAGGCAGAGAACCACTGTGCTGGGGGGCCTTGGTTGGTCTGGCTGCAGGTACAGAAAATCCCACCCAAAGGCTTGAACACCAAGAAGATTTGTGAACCTTCAGCAGTCCTGGCATCTGCTGGTTCCAGAGTAGATAAAAGCAGGTTACACAGAGGTGTAGCACAAAGTATCACAGAGGACTAGCTTGTCTTCACCTTCCCACTCTACTGATGTTGGTGTAGGCTTCTCAAACTCGCTTCCGGCCAGTTTCTGGATATCTGCTGTGGATCTGGGGCATCCTGGGAAAACACGTGGTCTATCTAAAGGAAGAGCCCCTTCTACCTGGAGCATCTTCTGATCAAATGGAGATAGTATCTCTAGAACCTGTCTGTCACAGAACATTCACCTTGTGCCTTTCTGTAAACCAACCACCAGCAAGGGCATCTACAGTAGCCAGGACTCAGGAGATAAAGACCCTGGAGTGGAAACCTAGGAACCTATCAGCAAAGAGGAAGAAGATCCTCACTGAGTTGCCAACAGTGGTGTCTTCTGAAGCCTTCTCTCAAGCTTGATAAGCAAATTTCCAAATGTTCACTGTGATGGTTTGTATGTGCTTGGGCCAGGGAGTGGCACTATTAGGAGGTGTGGCCTTATTGGAGTAGGTGTGTCACTGTGGGCATAGACTTTAATACCCTAGTCCTAGCTGCCTGGAAGTCAGTCTTCTCTTAGAGGCTTGCATATGAAGATGTAGACCTCTCAGCTCCTGCACCATGCCTGCCTGGATGCTGCCATGCTCCCGCCTTGATGATACTGGACTGAACCTCTGAACCTGTAAGCAAGCCCCCAACTAAATGTTGTTCTTATAAGAGTTGCCTTCGTCATGGTGTCTGTTCACAGCAGTAAAACCCAAACTAAGACACTCAGTAAGGAGCTCCCTTGGAAAGACTTCTCTGACTACCCCGTCTTTTCTAAGAGTCATCATTACCCTAGAGCTGGTGCCATCAGGCCTCCAAGGCTTTAAGATGGAGTTATCTTGAACAGCACTGTTCCTAGGACACTACCACAATCCCACACTGCAATGCTGGTTGAATGAAAGGCCACAGATGGCAAACTCAATTGAACTATTAGAAAAGATTCCCTCCCGGCAGAGAAAAGCACTGGAGTATTTTTCCAATGGGGAGTCACATTTTGTACATGAAAGGCAGCACTACAGGGAGAGCCCAGGGCTGACAGATGCCCTTGGAACTCACCATGGGCTCAGGGTATTTCAAGGTTCTCACTCTGCTGTTTGCAGTGTGTGACCACATGGGCTCATGAGCGCACACTAACTATTCTATTCCACTGAGCTCAGGTCCAGGCAGGAGGAAGGGGTTAAGGCAGTGGTTCTCAACCTGTGGGTTATGACCACTTGGTAGGGGTGACCCTTTCACAGGGTCACCCAAGACTATCTGAAAACACAGATATTTGCATTACAATTCATAACAGTAGCAAAATTACAGTTAGGAAGTAGCAATGAAAATATTTTTATGATGGGCTCACCACAACATGAGGAACTGTAGTCACAGCATCAGGAAGGTTGAGAACACTGGTATAAGCCCTGTCCATGGACTATTTCTTTTCAAGGATCAACAACAGCTGTCTTGATCTCTCCACCTACCAGACTTGCAGTTGCATCCTATTAGCCAGACATGGTTTGTTTGTTTGTTTGGAACCCACAAGGCGTTGTCATGGTTCTGTTAGGGACCAAGAGAAGCTGGATGTTGTTTATACACTTAGGTAGTGTCACTTCCAAAGAATCTTTAAAAAATGATTTATTATTTTTATTTATGTGCATGAATATTTACTAGCAGATATGTCTATGTATCCCATACTATCTGGTGCCACAGTGACAGAAGAGTTTCAGATCCCCTGAAATGTGAATTATGGTTGTAAGCCCCCATGTGGGTGCTGGGAATTGAATTCAGGTCTTCTGAAATAACAGTCATCTCTCTAGCCCTGCTCCAAAGAGTCTTAAGATGGTTTAACTTTGTAATTTCTTCTGCTTGCTTGAACCCAAATAACAGCCATTTATAAAGATGTCAAAGTCAAGGATTACACATGGTCCTTATAAGAATGGCATGTGTCATATGACCCGCTACTTTACTTTCTTGTCTCTTGCTCTGACAAACACCATGCCAAAAGTAAATTAGGAGAGGAAAGGATTTGTTGGGCTTTTACTTCCAGGTCACAGTTTATCATTGAGAGAAGTCAGGGCAGGAACTTGAAGCAAAACCATTTAGAAAGCAAGCAAGCAAGCTCACTTATGGGCTAGCTCTCTTATATAGAACTACCTGCCTAGGGAATGGTGCCACCCACAGTGGGATTGCCCTCACCCCCACCCTGTGTCAATTAAGACAGCCCTCCTTGCTTCAGATAAATCCAGAAGGCAATCTGATATGGGAAATCTCTCGATTGAGACTCCCTTCTCAGATGACTCTAGGCTGTAGCAAGCTGACAGTTTAAGCTAAGTAGGATATATACCACTTTAAGACTGTAGACACCACATCTGGAAAGACTGAGGTCCACAGGAATGTGTTTTGTTTTGTTTTGTTTTTTTGAGACAGGGTTTCTCTGTGTAGCCCTGGCTGTCTGGAACTCACTCTGTAGACCAGGCTGGCCTTGAACTCAGAAATCTGCCTGCCTCTGTCTCCCAAGTGCTGGGATTAAAGGCATGTGCCACCACTGCCCGGCATAGGGATGTCTTTTGCCCAAGACAAAATCAGATATTTTGGTGACACAGACCATTTAGGAAACAACCTATCTTTAACTTCCGGTAGAACTTTTGTACCATTTGAGGGGAGGAATGATTTTAGTGCACATAAAAAATTTTGATGTCATAACAATTGGATTTATTAACTTATTTTTCCAACCTTACATGACATATCTTCAAAAACAGAAAACCACAGTAACCCTGAATGCTAGATACAGTCAGACCAGGGGGGTGTCAGTGGTGGTCCTTCTTGCTTTCTCTGGGTGGATCGTTCTAGAAACCTGAAGGAAAGACTTTGCCCATGGAAGAACCTTGTAGATAACCCCACTTTCGCCTAGATGGCGCTCACACACTGAATGGAGTTCATACAGGGATACCTTTTAACTGCCTAAGAAAATCACAAATTCTTGAATAAAGGTGGTGAAAAGTTCAGTATTAGTGGCTCTCAAGTGTGGCTGGATGAGCAGATTTGGTCAGAGGTGGTGAAAACTGAGGACTGCTGTAAACACATTTAGTGCCTGGGTAGACTCCATCCTTCTACTTCCCTGCAGCCACACGGGGCAAAGCAGGACACAGACCGGCCTATTCTCCCTGGAGGCCTTAGCACTAGCAAGGTACTCAGAGAACTCTCTTTCATTTGTCACATACTCTGGCATGGTCATCACGGAGGAGTCCTGTCATATCAGGACTTCCCTATCCAGATAGTGAGGGCATATGTACTGTTAGAAGTTAAGGGGTTGGCTTTTAAATTTCTCTGTCAACATAAATATACATCATTACCCAATACTATGGATGTAGTTTAATGTCTGGGGTTTATTGGACACGGTTTCTATGTGACCATCAGTAAAGAGTGGAGCAAGAGGAATCTAGATACCAGTCTAGATCTTGTCCATACAACTCTGCAGTCTTACACAGGGTAATTAGCATTTCTGTGTTTAGAAAAAGAACGGGATCTACCTTATAGAGTCACAGTGAAGACTGAGATAGTCTGATCGCCTGCCACACTGAAACTAGTAAAGATAAATAGACCAATATTTTTACCATGTTCTGACATGAAAGTCTCAGCAGTCAGTGCTGTTAATTAATTGTTCCTTTAGAATCACTATTACTAGATTATTAAAATGGGACCAAAGCAAGACGTGAAATCTGACCAGAGGACCTAGGCTCAAGCTGAGACAGCAAGTTTGAAATAAGGTTTTATTGGAAAGATTTGGTTTGCACTCCAAGCACAAAACTACTAGAAAGTGAGAAGCAGCTCTTGGAACACCATCCTGCCTCTGTAAGAGCCACAAGGCAGCTGGTGATGTAGCTTGGTTGATAGGGTGGTTGTGTAGCATGCACAACGCCCTGGATTCAGTCTCAGGTGCTCCATGAACTGGGGTGGAGGTAATGATTCCAGCACTTGGTAATTGGCCACAAGAGGATCTGGAGTTCACACTCATCTTCAACTATGTAAGGAGTTCAGGGCCCTCCTGGGATACCTGAGAACCTATCTCTTAAAAAAAAAAAAAAAGTAGAAATAGCAGTAGCCAGTCTTTACGTTTATTCCATGGTCAGTTTGCAACACATTCATAAACATCTTTGCAGGCAGGAAAAAAAAATCACTTAAGATTAAAAGTAGAAAGAAGCTGCATGTAGCATCAAAGTGGTGCCACTGTGGGAAGAGTGGATGGGGCTCTGACCAGGGACAGTTCTCCATCATGACAGCGAGTAGCCTAAGGAGATGTGGGTATTAAACCCAGATGAAATTAAAGGCAGGAACGGTGGAAAGAGGATTTGGACTTGAGACAAATAAATCCAGCAGCGTGTCTGAAAACTCAGGAGGATAGTGTGCCTGTCACCACTGCAGGGCCTCAAGTGCCACCAAACAGCTGGAGTGGAAGACAAGCAGAGGGGGCTTACCCAGCCAGGACTCTGCAGGAGGCAGGGGGCACTCATTCTTGCTCTCATTTCCACCTGGCAGAGCTGTGCCTGCACAACAAAAACCAGGGCTAACAGAACAGGCGACCTTCAGGAAGCACGTTGAGCCCGGGCCCAGAACATTCCAGTTCACATCCAACTTTGCTCCTGTGTAGACAAGCAGTTTCTGGTCCCAGAGCATCTGAAGTGGAATTAGTCATTCCTGTACTGAATGTAGTGTAAGAAATAGGACTTAGCCACACGTTGGAGTCTGTGAGATAGCACATGTTTATAAGTGAGCTAAGTCACTCATAGGCCCCATCTCTACCTGATAGATGTAATGTAGACATGGGCATGAGGCAGGAATGCCATTTCTTCTTTAAGTCAGTTGTCAGTTTCTGACTTTATGGATCTCTTCTCTGCTGACTCATGCTCTTGGAAAACCCCCTCTCTCAGTGGTCTTCCTTCCTGTTCAAAAGTCCCTTTCCTTCCACTCTCTGTTCCCCTGGGTGAATCAGAGTATGAGTCAGCATGTCCTTGGAAACCTTACAGTACTAGGATCCCAGAGGAAGGGTGCTGGCCCTGACTCTTCTCTGCAGGCTCTTGCTGGCCAGTTGGGTCATAGTGTTATAGAATATGCCCATGGTTTTGGGCATCCCCTCTGCCCTTACCTCATTTCTCCCAGCCATGGTCTCTGTAACTCTAGGTATATTCACAGTGGATGACTGGCAGTCTCCAGTCTTCCCTCCTGCCTCTTCTTGCCTGTCATCTCTGCTTCTGCTTTTCCATCCCTGTTTCCCTGTGCCTCCCTCTCTTCCACTCTCAAAAAGATGCCTTTTATACATCAAAGATGTTCTCCAATTGGAGAGGAAGCCCTGAGCAAACTATTTAGGTTAAATGTCCTGTTAAGAAAAGACACTGGAGAGGCTGGAAGAATGACTTTGAAGTCAAGAGCACTGACTGCTCTTCTAGTGGACCTAGAGTCAGTTGCCAACACCCACATGGCAGCCCACAACTGCCTATAACTCCAGGTCTAGGGGCATCTGATGTCCTCTTCTGACCTCTGTGAGCACCAGGCATGTATGTGGTACATACACATATATGCAGGTAAACCATCCACACATATAAAATAATAAGATAAATTTTAAAAAGAAAGAAAGGAAAGACGCCAGAGACTTCTCTGCTTTCTGCCTCCCCACTCATATCCACTGAACACCCTTCCTACGCGGTGACTGTTTTCTATGTTCTGAACCGAGTGACGGCTATGAGCTTGGGTACCATAAAGACAGCTAAGCCACGTTCCCATAATTGTCTGTATGTGAGTGACTGATTTCCTGATCCTGAGAGAGGGAATAGGATGCAACTGAGGCAGTTGCTCCCATCAGACTCTCTCTCTCTCTCTCTCTTTTTTTTTTTTTGTTTTTTTTTTGTTTTTGTTTTTTGAGACAGGGTTTCTCTGTGTAGCCCTGGCTGTCCTGGAACTCACTCTGTAGACCAGGCTGGCCTCGAACTCAGAAATCCGCCTGCCTCTGCCTCCCCGAGTGCTGGGATTAAAGGCGTGCGCCACCACTGCCCGGCCACATCAGACTCTTAATGGATACACACATTTTAATAATTTACACTAGGGTTAGGGCAGGCCTGAGCAAGTCAGAACACTTGCTGTGCTGTGCATATACAAAGACCTGAGTTTGGACCTGAAGCACTCATGGGGAAAAGCCAGGAGTGGCCATACACATACCAGGAACCCAGCACTGTTGGGAGTGGAGGCGCGAAGATTGCTGGGCTTCTTGGCCCACTGGCATAGCTCAAGGTTCGGTGTGAGACCCTGACTCAAGGGACTAAGAAAAACCTAGCAGACCAGGGCATCCAGTGTTCTGCTCTGTCCTCCCCACATATGCATGGACATGTGCCCCTGAACACACATGTGAGCATACAACACACACACACTCACAACATACACATTCTCTCTCTCTCTTCTCTCTCTCTCTCTCTCTCTCTCTCTCACACACACACACACACACACCATGAGAGATATAGGGTGAAGGTTCACTGGAACAAAGGTATCAAGTGGAAAATAGCTCAGCAGAAGTGTGTGCTTAAAACTCTTCCTTCTGCTCCTCTAGGACAGGAGTTTGAAGAAAAAAAAGAAAGGAATATGGTTTAATGCTCGATTCAAACAAGGCAGTTCGTATGTTGATGTAAATGGATAGCTTTGAAAGGGAGGGTGGGATCATCACTGGCCTGGGTCTGGGAGCCTGGCTGCCAAAGAGAGAGGCAGCCTGGCCTCTCTCCCAGCCACGAGGCTCCAGGGCCCGAGGAGCCCAGGCCCCACGAGTGACACCTAACTCTTCAGACACTCTAATTTATAGCTAACGCCTTTTAAGCAAACAAGAGGGAGGGGAAAATCTGGTTCATATTACAACAACGGCAGTAAAGGGAAGTCTGGGAGTTCAAAGGAAAAATGTCCCAGGAAAAGCTCGGCTGTTAAAATTCATTTGGAATGGCCAGGAAGGTAATTGGAAATTAAATCGAAGGCTTTCTCAACATAACACACACACTCTCTCTCTCTTTATCTCTCTCTCTCTCCCCCTCCCTCCCTCCCTCTCCAGCAATCCTTATCACTCAGGTCATGCCAGAGAGCAACCAAATGAATTTGAATCCGTTGCTCAGATTTAGTCCATTGGAGTAACGAAGTTCCCTAAAACTTACTTAAAGGGACAGAGAAGAGAGAGAGCTGTGTGTTCTCTTTCAACCCAGACCCCTTTGGACCCTCTGTGGTAAGGTGTCCTCTCTTTACCCACACAAACCTTTTCCACATCTGTTCCCTGGGTGAGCTTGCCAGGGAGGCTGGCTGTGTATTGGGAGAGTAGAAAGATCTGACTGAAGCCCAGGCTGCTGAAGAGAGGAAGATGTTAACCGGCAGCACCATAGAAGCAAAGGTACAAGTTGTATGTACCTCTGTGGGGATTAGGGTTTCTAATGCTGTGGCTAAACACCATGACCAAAGAGCAAGTTGAGGAGGAAGGGGTTTATTTCAGCTTACACTTCCATATGGCTGTTCTTTATCGAAGGAAGTCAGGACAGGAACTCAAACAAGACAGGAACCTGAAGGCAGGAACTGAAGCAGTGACCATGGAAGAGTGCTGCTTACTGACTTGCTCTCCGTGTGGCTTTCTCAGCTTGCTTTCTTAGAGAACCCAAGACCACCGGCCCACTGATGACACCTCAACAATGGGCCCCCTCCCCCATCAACCACTAATTAAGAAAATGCCTTACAGCTGGATCTTAGGAGACATTCAACTGAGGTTCCTTCCTTTCAGATAACTCAAGCCTGTGTTGAGTTGACATAAGACTAGCCAGCACAGCATCACCTGAAGGGGCTTATCATTTAGACTTAGGGCAGTGTCTTATGTTTCAGTGATATGTTGCTTTGGAGGAGAGCACCGTCAAGTAGCACCCATCCTTCCTTTAGGTCACTTGCTTCCTAGATGGGAGGGGCCTGTGTCTCAATGACTTCCAACCCACCACGGCAGCTCATCTCTTCAGCCAGGTCCATTTAATTAGTATTGTTTCCTTTTGTTGTGACAAAACACTGAGCAAAGCAACTTAAGGAAGGACGAATTCATCTCAGCTCATGGCTACAGTAGCAGGGAAAGCATGGCAGCGAGAGCCAGAGACCGCTAGTCACGTGGTGTCCCTTTGTGTTCTCTCCTAGGGGATGGTGCTGCCCACATTTAGTGTAGGTCTTCCCACCTCAATTGACCCAGTCTAGAAACTCCATCACAGACATGCCTAGAGCTTGCTTTCTGTGCTGATTCTAAATCACATCGCATCCATTTAGCCACAAGCCTCATCCCTAGCCCTAGGAGTTTTCCTTCAGTTTCAGAAATCAGGCCGTAATACGTTGCTGTTGTCCTTGGCAGTCTGCTCTCTTCCCTGGTGTAAACATGAATTGGGGTGTAACTCACATGGACTGTAATTTGGACAAGAGGAAAAGAACAGAAACTTGGCTGGAGTAGGCCCTGAAAGAGAAGCAGGAAGTGTCAAAGGCACAGTTGATGTCTTCACCACACGTGGCTCTGGACTGAGGCAAGCAGGCTCTCAAGGTCTTGTGCTTTTCCTGACAATTGTTCTCTTGAGCAACAGAGGCTGTTATCGACTTCTGTCACATTCAGTGAGCTTGGCTTCCTTTCTTTGTGAACCTGCCAGAGAGTCAGACGCCCATTTCAGCCCAGTTTGACTGACCCACTGGCCTTTTAGCCTGGTCTACCTTTTGCAAACTAAGGTACAGCTAACTTCCTTACTTAGGACCCCTGGGAGGATGGCAATACTATTTTGTAGTTTCCTGTAGATAGGAGGAAGGCATGCTTTTATCCTCTCTGACCTCTTGTGGTTTACTTTTGGGTTACTTAAATAAATAGATTGGAAACATTCCTTATTGGTCACCCTAAGAGCTGGAAGGTAGCAGCACTGTTTGCTCATTTAATTTTCCACTGTGTGTATTCCCCCTCCCCCACACTGTGGCTGTCTTAGGCCTGTGAAATTTATTCTACTACTAGAGAGAATTTTTGCCCACAGCCAAAGACTCCACCTGAATATATTAGTGAAATAACCAGGTATGGTGACATATACTTTTAATCAAAACACTCACTTTGGAGGCAGAGACAGAGGGCAGAGGGCAGAGGGCAGAGGCAGAGGCAGAAGGATCTCTGGGAGGTGGATGCTAGCTAGGGCTGCAGATCACCACCCTTGGTAAGATAGTAAAGATGCTAAAGGGGCAATGTCCCTTGCAGGAAAACAAAACAAACAAACAAACTCTTTTCTCATCGTAGGCATCAAGGTGACTGAGCAGCTGTGATGGTAATTTCCTGCTGTGAGCTCATTCCTTGGCCAGCTCACCCAACCCCAGAACAAGCTTATAAAGAATGTTGTATCACAATCCTAATTTATTTCATAGGCGAGAACCCCCAGTGCACAGCAATTTATCCGAGGTCTTGAGCCCAGTAGAAATGGCTGGCAGAGAGGCTTCCAAGTCTGGGAGCACCACCTCAACACTGCACAACTTTGGAACAAGGAATTTGTGATATTAATGCACAAGGAGATATGGTTTGTTCATCTTGTTACATAGAGAGAAATCTCTGGGACTTGGAGCTCAAAAGGGTTATTTATTTTCATATATTTATAGTAATATTAGCGTAGGCAGCATACTTCCCTTTCTAAACATTAGTGTTCTTATGCATTTGGGAAAGGACTGCATTAGGTCAGTCTGCAGCACTGAATGTGAAATGCCCCACACAGACCGGCATTCCCTGCTAGGCACTTAATAAGTGTTTACTGACTTCTGAACATGCACTTCCTCACCTGTAAAAGCACAGTACCCACCTCTGGGAGCTGTTGTCAAACTCAAATCAAGCAAGGTGCCAAAAGAACTCTGAAGAGCAGGAGACCATAGTGGCATCATGGCTTGATCACGTGATCCTCCTCTCAAAACACTAGACACCTGAAACTCTCCACAAGAGAAAGACAGAGAATCTTTGTCCACCCTTAGATGCTACGAGAAAAGAAACTGTGACATTTATGATACTGAGAGGGGGGTCATTCTTTGTCATCCATGGTCATTAAGACCTTGCATTTTGAGCTTTCATACGGGATTGTCTTAAACTTTTTATTACATGTATCTATTTTGGGTGTGAACACATAGGTTTGTGCGTGTATGTGGACATGCATTTAGCATACCATGTACATGCAATGGTGCACACATGCAGAGGTTAAGGAACAACTTGCAGGAATTGGTTGTCTCCTTCTACCATAAGGGCCCCAAGGAATTAAACTTAGGCTGCCGGGCCTGGTGGCAAGCATAGTTTACCCACCAAACCATCTTGTAAGGGCAGACTTTTTTCTCTTAAAGCTTATTCTTTAAGAATATTGTTTCTGTTATTCGCTTGCAAGGGAGCTCTGTATAAGTCACCAGTCATGACTTCTTTCTGAAAACAGGAAATACATTTGAGGAAAGAGGGCACACTTTACAGTGTACTCATATGCATAAAATAATTCTTTTTAAAAAACCATTTTAAAGTCTACTCATTGTCCCCCAGTCAACAGTCCCATTTGCGCCCCTGGAGTGACCAGCACTCCTTATTCAGAAGCAGGTTCTGAGTTTTCACATGTGTCCACACCTGTGCCTCTTCTAGAAGAAGATCCACTACCTCTTTCTTGTCAAGAGCTGTCTCCTCTACTTGTGAACTCTGTGGCCCATAATTCTGGTGCCAATTTCCTTTTCCAAGCACATTCCCAAAGGGATCCCTCAGGGAACAGCTAAGAAGTTGAAATGTTAGACCAGTGGTTTGAGCCTCTTCTTCTAAGAAGAGAGATAAATCACCAACACTTGGCAAAATATGTAAGAGAAGCCGGGAGGAGGGAAATGTGTGTTACCTGACATCTTAAACGAGCATTCTATTGGCCCTGCACAAGCCCAGGGGTAGATTAAATGTGTATGTGACGAGGTACCTAAGTGTCACACCTGTCCTATAAAGTCAGTGGTGGTATACATTCCACATTCTACAGAAGTGGATGGCATACAGACACATTTGTACATTCTAGAAATGCTCTGGTTTATGACAACTCATAAGTCCATAAACCATAAGTCCTGACCTCATACCAGAAGCTGGCTGTCAAGCACATGACTCTGCAGGGGCTGTCTTACCCAGGACCCAAGTCCACAGAAACTGCACTGTCTGGGTTTAAAACTTTTTCTGGAGGGACTGGTAGCTGTCTCTTTATCTGTCTGGTGAAAACAGTAAGTACAACCTGTTTAAGAATAGCTCAGCATTCTAGAATAGTCTAGTGCCAAGGTCAGAAGTAACCTCTCTAGCAACCTAGCAGCTAGAGAGATGATGGCTCAATGGATAAAAGCACTCGCTGGGCAAGCATGAGGGCCTGAGTTCCGACCCCAGAAAACACCTAAAGAGCTGAGTGTGGCCTTACATGTACCTATAATTTGAGTGCTATGGGGAAGAGGGTGGAGACAAGCAGATGTCTGGGGCTTGGTGGCCTTCAGTTTAGCACGAGGTTCAATGAGAGTAAAGAGGGTGATAGACCAGGACACCTAGTACCCTCTTCTGGTCTCAAATATGTACACACACACACACAAAACTCAGCAACCTAAAGCGATAGTAAACATTAGCCCACAAAGTCTCTGTGGTTCTGGAGGTGGGAGGAGCCTAACTAAGGGCTTCTAACTGAGGGACTTTCAAGAAGTCAGGTCCATTGCATTAGCTGGGAGAGCTCCTTCCAAGAGGAAGGAGCTCTCAGAGACCTGGCTGTCAGAGACCTCAGCTCCTCACCACTTTGTGCCTCTTTGGGGCTGTTTTGAGTATCTTCGCAGCTGACTTCTCCAGACAGTTCATGAAAACCAAAACAGCAAGCCCAGTGAATTTTATGATCTACCCTAAGGCACCATACCTTACTATTTCCTCAGCTCTGCTCAAGGTGTGAGGGAGCCATAAATGGGCCCATGTTAACTTTCTGTTGTATGACAAATATACACAACAATTAACTTATAAAGAAAAAAGGTTATTTGGGCCTACAGTTAAAGAGGCTCATGATCACTTGGCCCCATTGCTTTTGTGCCTTCAGTAAAGCAGCATTTCATGGTGTGTGTGTGGGGGGGGGGGGTGATGTGTCATAAACCAAAGTTGTTCCACACATGGCTTGGGATGCAAAAGAGATGGGGAATAGAAGAGGCTGGGGTCCTGTTAACTCCTTCATGGCCATGCCCCTAGTAACCAAAGGACTGCTCAGTAAGCCTCACCTCCTAAAGACTCTATCACTTTCCAATAGCACCAGGCTGAGGACCAAGCCTTCAGCACGTGGACCTTTGAGGACACTGATCTATCTGTATTATAACAAGTGTGAATGCTATGGCACTACTCATGGCCCTTGAGGACTTTGAGGCCTTGAGTGGAAAATTTTCATATCTTGCTGTGATACATGGGAGCCCTTAAGAATTTGATATGGCTATCCAACAGTGTTATTCTGTTAAAAATGCTTTCTTCCCAAACTTCTAACTTGATGTTTGTTGAGAGACACACATTGAAAAGTCAAGGTTTGGGTGCTTTTAATCATAACTTATAAGCATGATTTTCATTCACTCTGGTGGAACCATAAGCATGCTGTCAGCTTTCTCTCTTCCACTGGTGTCTGTGTTGAAGAAAGTTAAACAAACAAATCAGAAGTCAGCCTCATTCAGAACTCAAGTTACCACTCTGAGTTCGCATCCTGGCATGGGAGCCAGTTTCCTTTGTTAGCAGCTGCTCTGAAGTCCACCGCCAAGATTGCCTGGCACGCACCTCTCCAGTGAGCCAGGAGTTTATTTGGAACTGAAGGAACAAACTGACAGAGCATCATAAGATCACTTCTCTTTGTGTGTACAATATGTGTGCATAGAGGCCAGAGGTTGATACTGGATATTCGTGCATCTCACACACACACACACACACACACACGGATGTGTGTACATTCACATTGCTTGTTGGGACAATATCTCTCACTGGCCTGGAACTCACCACATAGGCTAGGCTGATTGGCAAGCAAACCCCAGGGATCCAACTGCCTCTGCTACCTCACACTAGGACTGCGAGTTGACAAGCCACCCTGGCTTTTTAAATATAGGTTCTAGGGACCAGACTAAGGTCCTCAAGTGCTTTACTGTGTTATCTATCTCCCAAGCCCCTAAAATCTTATCTTTTGTAGAGACCATCCAGGCTGGATTCCAGTGTCCATGTTCTGAAACTCTAAGGACATGATCATGACTAGCCAACTTCTGTTTTAGTACTTTCAATAAGAAGACGCATTACTACCAGTTCTTTATATTTTTCTTTCTTTTATGGGGGGGGGGGTGGCAATGGATATTTTGAGACAGCATCTTGCTATGTAGTACAGACTGGCTTCCAGCTCAGTACATAGCTCAGACTGGACTTGAACTTGTAACCTTTCTACTCATCTTCCTTCTCAGCCACCGGCTGCTGGGTTTATAGACATGTGTTACCAAACCCAGCTACAAACAATTTTCCCTATTCACTGGAGCCAACCTTTAGCTTTGCATATCTTCTGACCATTGATCCTTGAGATTTTCCCCCTTGGAACAAAACCAAATTTGATATTCCTTCAAATATTTGAAACCTCCTCTCATGGGGGTCTCCTTGGTTTGCTCCAGGCTGTGCATTCCATGTTTGTTCAAGCTTCTCTTCTTAGGACACTCTCCAGATCCCTTTCACACGGAGATCCATCTGAAAGTGTGTTACCCATTCATTTCCGAGGCAAGTATTTGCTGAATGCTGTCTATTGGCAAGGAGCCGTGCCAGGCCAGATGTCTGAAGAGGACCAAGCTGAGCAAGGGAAACTGTCCTTCAAACCCCATTTATTTCTGTTATTACATTTCTATTGTTAAAACCAAAGATTCCACCGGCTTCCTTTGACAGCCACATCAAACTGCTGGATTATCTTTGGCTGTGATGAACTAATATCTGTTTGTAGAAGGGGTCTGTTGGCAGATCAGGACTTCCCGAGTCGATATGCATGTAATTGCTTTCTTTGAACTTAAAGACTTCACATTTATCCCTATCCAAATCTTTCTTTGGTCCAGCTCCTCGTTCCAGCCTGTTGAGCTCATCTGATATTTGCTAACTCTTCAATCTTGATTTCATCGTGTTAGTTATCTCTCCCGGCTTTGTGGCCTCTGTGCTCTTGATCACTGGCTCTTTCAGTGTTTGCTCTCTGTGATGAGGAGGAGGCTAACACAGGGACAGCACCTTTTGGCAGGGCCCTCGGCTGCCTTCTTTTCCCCTTCTTCAGCACTCTTGGAGAACAGGTTTTTCGCCAACTCTGAGTCGCCCAAATTATACTGTCATCTGGTCTGCATTTCTCCATCTTGTCCACAAGAATTTCCTGAGAGGCTTTGCCAAATGCCTTGATTAATCAATACATTCTGGGTCTCTGACATTCACAGTTGTCAGTTGTCCTGACCTGTTTCTTGCTCCACGGAGAAAGAAAAAGACTAGAGCAAGCTGGGAATTGTCTCCTCCTCAGAGTCCCCTAGCCCCCAAGTGAGGAGAATTCTGGGCTCATAAAGGCAGATCTGTTGGATGACTCTTCCTCAGACTCTAGAACCAAGACCCTACCTCATTGTTTGTAAGTATCACAAACCAGGTGTGATGCCCAGTCTGTTAAGTCCTAGTCAGTTATCCCTTCTGGCTACCCTGCCTTACCTTTTAACCTTATTTTTTGCTACCATGGTTCCAACCTAAAGGGTCATGGACTTTTCTCAGAAATCTTCACCCAGCGGTTTATTCCATATGCAAGGTCCTGTCTATATCAGTGCTTTTGAGTACACCCTGCCTAACTACCCACACTGACCAAATGTGAGTCTTGAGTGAGCCATCTTGGAGCTTGGCTCCATCTTCAACAAAACTTTACAACTTGGGCTTTTCTTACAATCCTAGCTATCTGGCCATGTGTATCAGTACCTCTCTCTGACTGTGCCCTTTGTTTGGGTTTCAACCTCCTTACACAACTCCATGTAGGCTCACTCTCCTCTAGCTCAGACCTTGTTTTTCATCATGCATGTCTTCCAGTGAGTCAATCATTGTAGATAAAGAGAGGAATCATGGTCCACCATGACATCTTTATCTGTCAGAAAGATCCAGAAAGGCAGAGGTGGACTAGGAGACAGACTTCTGATTAGCAAGTCATCTGAGTTTCAGTGCATTAGTACTGCATTAACCCTTCAGCCTACATGGAGCACATCTCATCAGCCTGCCCAATTTCTTCACAGGGGATACAGGCTTAGATGGTTACCTCTGGGACACCCACTGTCTTCGAATTCTACTGCCGCCATTTTACCACATGGCATCTTCCTCCTGAAGCATAAGCATTAATCCAGATCAGAGATCATGATGCTACAACTACCCCACTTTTGAGAGCCACACACTGCTTCTGTCCAAGTGTTGACAAGCCCTCTTAAGAAGTGCCCTCTGGGTAGCGAGCTACCAACTTCCCTGCTTTTCTAGGTCTTAGGAAACTTTGGTTTCAGTTAGCATAAGAGAAGAAAATACCCCTTCCTTTAAACCCTACTTATAAAAACAAATAATTTTGTGTGTCTCTTTGAGACACCATTTTACTCTACAGCCTAGGTGGACCTTGAACTCATAATCTTCTTGCCTTTGCCTTCCAAGTGCTAAGATTACAGGTGTGCCCCACCCAATACCTACTTCTGCATTTCTAGTTCATATGACCTAATAATAAAGTAAGTATACACATTTAAAACAGTAAAATTTCTACTTGTGTGTGACACTTAACTAAGTAGTTTCTTTTCCTAAATAGCTAAATGACTGGAGATAGAAATCAAATCCCTCATCCTTGTTAGGATTTAACTGAGGGAATCTTAGCTGTTAGCCACTGAAATTTCGTTACTAAACCAGCCTGTTTCTGCTCATTTTCAAACATAACTAATCTCTTCTTGCGTTCAGTTTTGAAGCAAACAAGGCCTGTATTAACTGCAGCGAGGCCTCCCACAGGAGTGTGCTGTGATTGAGGACTCCGTGCATAATAGTGATAACAAAGGTGCCCCTTTGAGTTCTGCAGCACAGACTTCAGCTGCATCTTGGCCTGGGCAGCTTGACGCTTGTGCTACAGTTAATTAGGGTGCCTATGAGAGGCACACTGGGACAGACAAAAGGCAGGATTGAAAGGCTGTTCCTGATACCTTTTGGGGGATTCAAGTCCTTTCTGCATTAGAGAGCTAGCGGGGGGATTTACAGCTTGTTTTCTCCCTAGCTGCTCCTGTTGGCTTCATAGTTAATGAGTCCAGATGAGAGAGGACTCATTATTTCAAATCTAGGTGACACGCATTTCAATTGAAGACCTGTATTTGCCCAGACTGTGACCCAGAGTCATCCACACAGAAGTAGCACCTCCACAGTGGTTTTGTCTGCTCTCTGCCCTGTGAGGAAGGTTCAGCCTCAGGTTGTTTGCCTGAACTCGATTTGTTGTTTTGTATTTCAAACCTTCCCGGCATCAGTTAGAGAGGAGAGGGACCTGCACTGGCCTAGGTTAATTTATATGAATTTTAAAGATATCATTTTTATGTGTATTTGTCTTTTACCTGCACATATGTACCCTCACTTCTAACCCAGATCCCCAAAAGAGGGATATCTTCTTGCTTCCAGGGCTCTCAGATAGAAAAATCTAGAAACCCCCAAATATCCCATGGCTCCCAAGGACTTCTAGGAGCTTGATTTGTCCAACTTTGCCAATCTGCAGCCCTAGATGTTGCTCGGACCTCTGTCCTCATCCATAAAGCCCCAGGATTCACTTTACACAAAAATCCACATGGCAATGACTCGATGTTTTGAAGTTTGGAGTGATCATGAGGCATGAAAGGTAGTGAAAATATCTTTTACTTAGCCATTCTAGATTCTAAAGTCATGACTGAAGCCACTGTAACAGAACACAGGTTAACAGGATATGCACATTTATTTACTAAAAACGCTATGATGTGCCTCAGCCTCCCTTGAACGTGCTATTGTTGGGGCCTCTTCAGCTTAAAGTGCTCAGTATGCCAAGGTAATATATTTTGAAGTGACACATCCAGAATGCCACCAGAGGTGACTGTAATAAGTGTCCTTTACTGGCACAGCCCTCCTTCTTTCTAGTCATTTCTCCTCAGTTCTTTATAACACTGATTTACCTAACACTTTTTAAAAAAGTGATGGCGGTCACTCAGCAGAGTCTTACATTGGACAGATCTAGGAGTGAGAAGTCCAGGATAGTGGTAGTATCCGCAGTACCCAGCCCTCTGCTGTCTTCTTCCTGAATGCATGGCTTTGTTTTCAAGACACCACCATCCAAAGGGATTGCGGCAGCTCCTACCTCCACACATATTCCAGTCAGCAAAATGGATATATACTCTCATGACTCTGTGGTTAAGTGTACTTGATGCTCTTGCAGAGAACAAAGATTTGGTTCCGGGCATTCAGTAGGATAGCCCACCACCTCCCACAACTCCAGCTCCAGGGATCGGATACCCTCTTCTGGCCTCCATGGGCACCAGCATTCATATAAACATACACATAAAATTAAAATGTTTTAAATGTTAAAAGTCCAAGGGGCCGAAGGTGTGGCTCAGGAGTGGAGTCGCTTGCCTGACATGCACAAAGCTCTGGGTTCCACCCTCCTCTCTATCAAAACCCAAAAAAGGTCTTGACACACTACTTTGCCTCTGTCCTCTTTGCCAGAACTTAGTAACATGGCAACATTTAATGACATGACAGTCTTGAACATATACTCTTTATTCTCTCTGGGCACATGCCTCACAAAAACCCATTAGTCATATTGTTATGGGTATAGCCTGCTGACTTTGTCACACAGGTAGCAATAAACTCCCATCCCTGTTTGTGCCCTACTCCATTTGACATGTGATTACACTCCTTTCAAGCCATGTGTCTAAGGACAGAACATGAGTGTTTCTCCCATATTATCTACAGCCCACTGCCAAAGAGGAATCAGCAAGTCAAGTTTCTCAGCCTTATGAGCCACAGTGATCCCCCATGACCTGTGCTGCCCAGACCCCATCAGGATGTTGGAGGTCTAAGCCACGGGCATCCTTGAGTGCCTCATACCACAAACACCACTTGGGGTTTTGTTGTTTATTTCTTGTTGTTTTTAGATAGGATCTCTTGTGTCTCAGACTGGCCTCAAGCTCTATTTGTTGAAAGGTAGCCTTCACCTTGAGCTTCTGACCCTCCCGCCTCTACCTCTCAAGTGCTAGGTTTATTGGCTCGTGCTAGCAAACTTGGCTTAGGTGGTACTAGGGACTGTAGCTAGGGCTCTGCATGGGCTAAGCAGGCACTCGACCAACAGAGCCACACCCCCAGCCCCACAGGTAGCTCTTCTCATGCATACACAGTTGTTTATTAGGTCACAGCCTCAGCTGTCCTAATTCTCAGTTGGAATTGCATGTCACAAATGTGTGGACCAGCAAGCACAGTGAAAGAGTGTTGTGGATGCTCCATCCTCAGTCCCCCAGACGTGTATGTGCTGGGGGCTGGCATCGATACTGCTAGCCAACGACTTCTGACGGCCCCTTCCGGTGAGATGAGGTACAGCTGGGATTTATCTACTGAGTAGCTTCCACATGAGTGCATTTAGCCAGATGTATGTTCACCTTATGCTTAGCACATCTGTATCAAATATACCTTTGGAAGACTGCCTTTGCATGAGGAAGAAGACAGGAAACCCAGTCTCTTTATCTCCCTCTGAGCTAAATGGTGCCTGTCTTGCTCTCTGTTGTGATGTTCTTTAAGGTACAGAGTGGTACCTGACATATGGTAGACTTCCAATCAGTGTTTGTTTAACAAAGACATGAATCAACATTGTGTGACAAATACAGAATATACAAAAATAACTGAAAATCTAAATGGAGAGCCACACGTTGTATGTTAGAGCAAAGAGAAAATGTATACCATATGTATGTTACATATATGCATGTGTGTATATAATGTGTGTGGCTGACAGATCTAGAAACTTGTTCAAGGTCACAACCCCAATAAGAACCTGAGGCAGGACTTTGAACTCAATTGCAGAGTTCTTAAGCTTGAGCTGGCAATTGAAGTTAGCAGACTATCTGTTTTATCTCTTTAAAACTTCATTTAATTTTGCATATGTGTGTTTGTCTATATGTCTGTCTGTCTGACTGTGTCTGTGTGTGTACCTATGTATCCTACTAGGGTGATACTTTCTAGAGTGTTGGTGGCCCTCCAGGGGCCCAGGCTGCCCCCAGGGTGGAGGAAATGTGCTTGATGTTGTCCACTTCATCCTGAAAGCTGAGCTCAGTGGTGCTCTTCCTCCCATTCCTGGTCCCTCCTGTGTATAGAGAAGGACACTGAGGAATAGACAGCCCCACGGTGTTCTTGGGATTCTCAGGGGGCATTTTGTCCACTCTCAGACACCCCATCACCCCTCCTGCCAACACTCCCTGCTTCTCCTTTGTGCCTGCCTTACCTCTAGATCCTTTGGCTAACAGTTTTCCTTGTATAATGTTTTAGGAGTTCAGTCCAATAATAAGCACTTCATGTTATGGCTCAGTCACATGACTTAGAAAACTCTCCCAGGCTGTCATTTGCTCAGTTTTCCTCTCTATATGGCAGGATAGTAAAGCCTTCTGACAGAGTGGTGGGTGAGGATTCATGTAGACAGATCCAGAGGCCTCCGTCATGCAAGCAAGCACTGAGAGTTGTTTTAAGTAGTGAAGCAGAGTCCAGGGAGCTGGGACACATAGAGCGTTTCCTCCTTGCCTGGCCATGCCTATGTGACCTTGCCAATTGTCCCCTGTAGAATGTCCATGATAACAACACCTGCATTATTAAGTACATGCTGTGGACTTAGTTTAGCCAAGTTCCCCAGATGCTGCATGGTATACCCCACACTTTCAAAAGTCATTATTAGCTGCTTTTAGGGGTTTTGTTAACTTTTAGAGATAGGGGCTTTCTCTTTGCAACCCAGATTGATCAGGAACTCAAATTGTAGTCCAGACTAGTCTAGAACCCTACCCCAGCCTCTAGCACTGAACTCACTAGCTTGAGCCAACACACCTAGCCAATGTCACCATTATTTTGAGTCATTAGACTCATCTTTTCCACTATGTGGAGTTGATTTTCCCTCCAGAGAAAGCTTGCTGAGTATCTGTAAAAGGCTCATCAGGACAGGGGCAGGGACCCTTCCCAGCAAGACTCAGACATCCCTGAGAACCTTTCATTGTGCCCACTTTAGGGCCTGCTTGAGGTTCCTGGTGAGAACTCCCCCAATTGGAGGGAAATTCACAGTGAACAGAGCCTGACTCCTGGAATGGACAGAGCTCCTCAGTAGACAATCCAGGACTGGGCTCCCTAAGGACTCTCCCCTCTATTCCTAGATGAATGTTCCAGAAATAAACCCCTCTCTGGATGCACCTTTGGAAGTCCTGTTCGCTGACCTATGTGGAATTGGGATTCGGGTTTTAAGAGCAGTTAGCTGTTGCAGGTGTTTCACGGCGTGTTATTCTCGTAAAGCTCATCCTAATGGAAGCTGTGACTGGTGACTTGTATCTAAATTTAGAAAACCTCTCCTGAGGAGGAAATGAAACCTTTGCAGCAGTGGTGGGGGCCGTGGGAGCTGTCTCCCATAACCCAGGCAGGTATCTGGGTTATGCAATTGTACACAATTGTACACCATTCAGATGCTGTGATGGGGGAGTTCTGTTTAAACAATGCATGTTCAGGATTTTTGTTGTTGCTGTTGTTAGAAAGATGAGCCTGAGAGAGCCCAGCTGCCCCATCCATGTTCCAGACAGATAGTCTCTGGTTTTCCTTTTCCTGTAGGATACATCCTTGAGGACCTAGTAGCATCTTCCCAGTGGAAAACAGGGGCCACATGACTTACAAAAGTCCTCCAGGCTGACTTTTCCTCAGTTACCCTTTCTATATGGCAGGATGATAAAGCCTTCCTGACAGAGTGGTAGGTGAGGATTCATGTAGACATGTCCACAGGTCTCCATCCGTGCAAGTACTGAAAGCAGTAGTGATACCCTCCCTCATCACTGAGAATCTAAGCCAGCCTGTAAAGCTAAACATGTCTCCATGGTTGGTTTGATTATTATGCAGATGTCAGAGTATACTAATAAAAACCTAGACAGTCTTCATCAGTGACTCAGTATGATTTATATTAAAACATTTTATTACTTTTTACACTGTGTGTGTGTGTATGTGTGTGTATCCCAGGATTGCACATGTAACACCCGTACATGGAGGTTATAGGACAAACTTTCAGAGTCTTTCCACCATGAGTGTCCTGGCGACTTGACTCAGTCATCAGGCTTCAAGGCACCTTTACTCACTGGCCTACCTCACTGCTTCCCTGTGTGACTTCTTAGAGTAGTCAGGGGACACAGTAACACATCCGATGCAGGAGACTGCTGCCTGTGCAGTAGCAACCAGTGTATTCACTGACCGGAACACTTTCTATGAATAGGAGTGCATTGTAAAACTACAACATGGTAAATGCATCATGGGTTAGCATGAAGCATCAAGTTCTGCTCAGATTTGTGTGTGTTGTGCCTTCCCACATCTTGATGCAAAACACAGCGGTGTGTTTGAACCAGCAGCACAATCACTGTAGTGTTTTGATATCACTAGATGACAGGGACTTTTCAGCTCTGTTACAGTCTTATGGGGGCCATTCTCCCACATTTTATTCATTGTTCAAAACATCAGCACACACACATGCGTGCACACACACACACACACACACACACTTGTGGAAATACATATGCAATTTAAGTCTCCCAAGTTGCACAGTTCACCAGGTAAACATACAAGCAGTTTGCACTAACAATTCAGGCTCACAAACATCTCAAACCCCAGAGCTTTGCATGAAGGTACAGAAAGGAAGTCAGCACACCACCCATTCCCCCTCCAGCCATGCAGAGGTGTGTAAAGATGTCACACAAGCAGCCTCATCAGACACCATCCCCTTCTTCTGTTTAGTGTACCCTTGAAGGAGAACATAAACGGACACCAAGTGCAGCTGTGCACGCGTGGCCTTGAAGCCATTTGCAAGCTGTGCTGAGGCAGAGGAAGTGAGGTGACATGCCGCAGACACGGGTATTGAATTCATTTCCCCAAGCTGAAGGCAGCTTGGTGCCAAGAGATGACAGGATGGGCGGACAGGAGTGGGAAGGGGGTATGGAGGAGGCCACATTGGCGACTGCTGCCCAGGATGGGAAAAAAACGAAAGCCGCAGCTTCCGGTGCATGGTGAGCGCCTTGCTGTGCCTGGGCCCCTCGCTCCTCCCGCATTCACCCCTTTCCAGCCTCATTGTGTCACCTTCTCCTGGAGGTGGAGAGTCTCCTGCCTCCCTACCGTGTAGCCTAGGTCTCCTCCCAGACTCCTCCTTGCACCTTTGGCTGAAAGTCCCACCACCAGCATCCCTGAAACTGCTGTCTTTCCTCCCCTGACACCATCTTACTTCTCTGGCTACTTTTCCAACCTTCAAGAAAATCATCACTTGAGAACCGGGCTCTGCACCTTAAAAAACCTTAAGAAATTGCTGTAAAGAAGGCTGTAACTTTAATTTTTTTAAACCTTATTTTTAATGATGGTTCTTAACCTCCCTTGTAGCCCACCACCCACCAGAGGTAGTAGAAAAGAAAGGACATGGGGGAGGGAGATCTTTTAGAAAGTTCTTTAGAGCAACTCCCATCTGTGTTGCCTGGAAATCAGCAGTTCCGTTCACAGGTTAGCAGTGGCAGCAGCTCGATCTACTCGCAAACACTTCACGGATACCATCAGTCCAGTTCAGTAGTCAGGCTAGCAAACACAGATCAGCAGTGGTGGCACTACTACTACCTAGCAGAGACAGCTAGGCCTCAGCATTGGCACGAGTAATCAGGAGCAACCCCAAGGATGCCAGGAGAAGTTCTCAATGTGAGACCAACAAGCGTTGCACAGCTAGCTCCATAAGCAAGCCTGGCTCAGCCTCCGTCACTGTCTGTTGAGTCCTATTTATGTCCCTCCAAATATCATGTGTCCTCCATGGGTCTTGCCTCAGCACATGTGTCTGTCTCAGCTGATAGCACTCTGCCAAACAGCCCAAGTCCATGGAAGGGCAAGAAACTGCAGCACACCACCAGAAGCTTTTTGGTATGTTCCTCTCTATGGAGTCCTGACAAATGCAGCTCAACTATGCACTGTAAGGCAGACCAATGCACGCATATTGTTAGCAAAGAATCCTTCATCATGTGTACTTTTACATGCTTGCTTTAGCAGAACATCCTTTCTCCTGTGTCTGCTTCCTTCATGAGTCTGCCTTAGTCTTTCACCTGTGTCCACTTCAGCCAAACATTCCCTCACATGTTTGCCCCAGCAAAACACCATCCAACCGACTTTCTAAAGAACCCTTAAGTTCCACTTCAAAGAGCTGACAAGATGGCTCAGTCAGTCAAATGCTTGGGACCTGTGTTCAAACTTCATAACCTCTGTGAAATAAATCCAGTAATCCCAGCACTGGAAAGGTAGAGATAGGCAGATGTCTGGGGCTCCCTGGCTAGCCAGTCCAGCATACTTAGTAATTTTTAGACCAGTGTCTAAAATGTGTTGTGGGAAAATCAGACCAGTGAGAGGGCTGCCTTGATGGCGCTCATGCACTTCAAAGCCCAGTGCCTATAGCACAATGACGTCTTACTTCTTAGTTTCTTTCCCTGTTGCTGTGATAAAAATAACCTGGCAAAAGCAATTTAAGAAATAAAGGAGATAATTTTAGCTCACAGATTAAGGTATGATCCACTGTGGTGGGGTAATCAAGGCAGTGGAGGCTTGAAGCAGCTAGTCACATCATGTCTTCACTTAGAAGGCAGCAATGAATGCACTCATCGTGCTCAATTCACTTTCTCCTTTTTGTACAGTCTGTGATCTCTTCCCCAGAAAATAGTGCTGCCCACAGTTGAGATATGTCGTCCCATAGCATGAGTGTTATCAAGATAATCTCTCCCAGGCATGCCCAGATACACATCTCCCAGGTGATTCTAGATCCTGTCCAGTTGACAGTCTACACCAACCATCATGCTAGTGGCAGTTTTCCTCTTAACCCAGCTAGCTCCCAAATAATTGAGCCAAACTATTTATTTAACAAACTTTAAAAGCACAATGACTGAGCAGTATTATGCTATTTTAATCCTGTAAAATAATCTGGCCAATCTTTCCCCCCAGTCAAAATGCCAGTGATACTTGCATTTTAGCACTGATCTGGCTCTCAGGGCTCCAGGTGGTTTTTGTTTGTTTGTTTTTTGTTTTTGTTGTTGTTGTTGGTGGTGGTGGTGGTGGTGGTGTGTGTGTCTCCTGAACTCTTTCCTCATGCCAAATCCTACTTCCACTCTCTCCTTCCTCCCCTCCCCTGGCTGGGAGGAAGCCCAATCCTATTCTCTCCCCTGCTCAGTCATTGGCTGATCAGCTTCTTTATTGCCCAATTAGGGAGTAATATACACAACATCAAGACAGGAAGTTCCCAGAATAAGGATTGCAAGCAGATATGGGGGCCCAACAATCAGCACTTGAATAATATATGGATACTCTTTTCACAGTGCTCAATAATATTATACCTCCAGTCCCACCTCATGTTCGCTCTACACTTGGATTTGTGCTCTCATCTACTTTAAAGGAGCCTTGCATAAATATATGGCAAGGTACTGGATAATGTATCTTTTCTAGACAACACAGTTTGATGGAGTCTACCCAAAGGAGGAGTCCAAATCACAGTACTTTGGCAACAATATCACAAGTAGTGCCACACTGTAGAGGGATTTAAACCCGGGGTTGCCACCAGAGAGGATTTCAGATTTAGGCATGTCAGAAGGAACTTAAGTTGTAGGTAGCAATCAAGAATCAAGTCACTGTAGCTTAAACAAACCTACTCCTGGGATAATTATGCAGCCTATAACCAACATAAGGACCGCAGTTCTGATAATGGGAGGTCCTTAGCGACCCACTGAGTGACTGTGAGAGACAAGAGCCATACAGGCCTGTGTAGGCACTGAACAAGGTGCTCTGAGGGCCTATCCCTCCTGGTCTTCCCCAAATGGGCCATTAGAGGAGGGGACTGTTTACCAGTTAACTGAGATGAAAGTTTCTGCCGTTGCTCCACAAGTGAACAGGGTTTTAATATTTCCTGAAACCACAGGTCTGCTTCGTGTCCAGTAACTGAAACAGCTATAATCCTCAGTGCCAGCATGCAGTGGGGCCCAGCAGTGACCAGCAGTCCTGGGGGAACAGAAACACGTGTGGGGGAAATTAGGCCATGTATGTTTGCAAGCTCTGGTCTGGCTCTGTAAAACCAGCTGGCTCTGGATGCCTTTTTTCCTTCCCTTCCTTCTCTTTTATAATTGAAGTGTTTCCATTCTCCCTGTACCTTAGAGAAACACTAGGTATTCTGTACAGATTCCTAGGAGGGGTAGATGCTATCAACCATCTATGCGTCTGTGTTACTTAGCATAGCCACAGCTTGGTTTTGATGACAAGCTTTAGTCCATCTTAATTGGCTTTTCTCTGTCCCTGACACTCATGAAATTGCTTTTATTGGAGGCTGTGGTCCCCTAATCATGGCTTCTGGATTGGGGGGTTTTATGGGTAGATCAAGGGCAAGTCATTGAGAGTTAGTCATGGGAAAGAGGAGAGTTTGACCTTTGGAAACACAGGCATGTGTGGGCACCCTGCTCAGAGCCTGGAGCAGGCAGTGAGTTTTCGTTAGTTGATGCAATAAGCAGCCAGATCTGTGGAAGAAACAGACCGAGCTCTTTCCTTGCATGCTAAGCGGCTTCAGTTTAACTTTTGAAGCGTATTTCAACCTTTATTTGCCCTACTAAAAACAAAACCAAATAGACCTGTAACTTTTTTGAAAGTTTGCAAAAGGCTTTTTATAAACAAGACAGTGATACCTTCTCAACTTACAGTCAAAATTATCTGTAAGTTTTAAGTGTGTGTGTGTGTGTGTGTGTGTGTATATATGTATATATATTAAATCATTTATTTTCATCATAAGTAAAATTGCTATAAGTTTATTCTTAATAGAAATAAGGAAGTAAAAAATATTTATATTCTGTCTGCTCAGAGAAAAATGCTGTTAACATGTTAAATGCTGCATCTGTATTTTATGTTGTAGTACTCTGTTTTTTTTTCTTAAGATTTATTTTTATTTATGTACATGTGTATGAATGCATGTGCAAGCAGGTACCCACAGAGGACAGGGGAAGGCAGTTGATCTACCAGAGCTGTCTGTAGGCCACCTGATATGAGTGCTGGGAACCAAACTGCAGTGCTTTGGAAGAACAGTACCCATTCTGAACCCTGAGCCATCTCCCCAGCCCTGATTTATACTATTATAGCTATGTGTACCCCCTGTTTTTTCTTAATATGTCTCATTTTCTGTATCTCTATACAGACAGAGATAGGAATCACTAATACTAATGATACAGGCCATTTAATACACCATTGTCTTACTTTTCCATTGCCACAACAAAGCACCACGATCAAGGAAACTTATGAAAGAAAGCATTTAATGGCAGCTTGTGGTTTCAGAGGATGGGTCCATGACCATCATGCTGGGGAGCATGGCAGCAGGCAGGCAGGTAGGCAGGCAGGCATGGTGGTGGAGCAGTAGCTCAGAGGTTGATTACATCTGATCCATAAGCAAATGGCAGAGGGGGAGAAAAGGGGAGAGGGAAGGGAACAGAGGGGGGCAGAGAGGGGCAGAGAGAGGGAGAAGGAAAGATGGGGAGAGGGAGAGGGAGAGAGACAGAGAGACAGACAGAGAGAGAGAGAGAGACTGACTGAGAATGGATGGAGTGGGCTTTTGAAATCTCAAAGTCCACCCGTAATGACACACTTCCTCTGAGGTCACACCTTCTAATCCTTCCCAAACAGTTCTACCAACTTGGGACCAAACATTCAAATATAGGAGTCTATGGGGGCCATTCAAACTACCACAATCATATACATCACAACTTACTAGGTTGTGTGTCAGTCATAATACAGTGTGTAACCATGCCAGAATCTCTGCTATATGCAGAACATATACTTTCTTGCTCCTGAGTTTTCATGATGGCTCAGATGACCTTGATTGATAGTGAAGTAAATGGGAGACCGTTTCTCTCTTGAGCCTTCTGGAGTTGTCTCCTAGTCCTAGTGACACCAACTAGTGCTGAATGTTCTCGAAGTAGCAATGGAAGTACAGGAGTGCATGTCCACCCCTGGTGGTGTTCACACCTTAGTAGGCATCCTTGGGCATGAATGCTTCATTGGTCAAATAAGATATAGGATCAAATTTGGTTCCTAGCTTCAGGTCAGGGAGAACAAAGTAGCCTGGGTCCATAAAGAGAGACCAATAGATAGTAACATCTTCAAACACTATTTTAGCACAGGTTGTCGCGAACACTACTCCCCTAACCCCTGAGTGAGGCAGGGGATTCTTGGTGCATTTCCAACCATTGGTTGGAAACTTTTAGCTACTTTTTAAGTTATTAATTGGTTGAGAGTGGACTGTTGGAGGAAGAAATGCCAGGCCTCAGTCTCTCTTGCTAAGCAAGCATTCTATCACAGTTCTCTCACACACATACATGCATGCACACAAGTGTACATACTGCCAGCCCTGCCAAGCAGAGCTCGTCTCACATCTCATTAGCCATTCCCATTACTAGTAATGACAGAGGCAGGGAAAATGAGCATTTTATCTTAACTTTTTATCTATCATTGCATGTATATTACAGATATGTGCACATGAGTAGGTGCGTGGCATGGTACATGTGAGGAGATCACGGGATAATTTTGTGGAGTTTTCCTTCTACCTAATGAGCCACCACCTTACCAGCCCGTAAAATGGGATTTATTTTGAATGAAGATGCCAAAAATGGATAAGTACTGAGAAGATTGTTGATCTTATATCACCTGCAGAAGTCAAGAATGATAAGGAATACAAAATACCCAAGTGTTGTCTTTAATAGAAAAAATAAAACCCTGGTATCCAGACACACAAAAGGAGGATTCATCTCTCTGGTCTAGTTACATCTTATCAAATACTTTAGTTGGTGTGTGCCTGTGGGATGTGTGGGTGTGGGTGGAGGCCAAGGGACAACCTCAACTCTTGTTCTTTGGGTACTATCCACCTTGGTTTTTGAGACAAGGTCTCTCACTGGCCGAGACTTGCAGAGGAAGTTAGGCTAGCCAGGCGTCTGCCATCTACCTCCCCAGCCCTGGGTTACAGTATCTGTCACTCGTGTGTGTGTGTGTGTGTGTGTGTGTGTGTGTGTGTGTGTGTGTTGGAGAGGTTACTGTTTGCTTGTTTATTTATTTGTTTTCTGTGGGTTCTGAGGATGAACCTGGAGTTATTACATTACCAACTGAGCTATCTCCTGTGCCTGTGTACATTCTTGAGAACTGAGGTGTTTTGATGTTGAGTGCCTCCTGGGGGTCCCCAGCTTGAAGGCTTGGTACTTAGAGTGATGTCATTGGGAGATGCTTTGCTGGAGGAGGAGCCCAGTGGGAGGTCTTAGGCCTTCAATCCTTTCTTTCTCTCTGCTTCCTGGCTATATGGTGAGCAGCTTGCTCTTCCCACACTCTTCACCATTGTTATTCCCACCTGAAGCCCAAATCAATGAATCCACCCAACCTTGGACCAGAACCTTCAAATCGGTTAGCCCCAGTAACCAGTTTTCATGATAAGTTATTTATCTCAGGGATTTTGGTATAGTAACATGAATCTGACTGACATAAGTACCATCTTCTGAAACTGCTCCCAAACTCCAAGTAGGTCAATATATGTGAACGTGTGGCTCGTACCTCATTTCAATTTTAATGTACAAATGTTGGCTTCATAACAGGTGAGGGATTGTTAATTGCTCCTGTCTGAGGCATGTTTGGGTTTTGATTGGGCAGACTTTATTTCTGAGAGAATGATATCATAGACCTTGGGCAAGTGGATCGAGAAGTGCTGTGAGGACAGCATTTAGCTGGTTGGCCCTTTGCTTAGGAAAACAACTTGGTGTTAAGATGATCAAAGCTTGGCCTTTAAACATAATTTGTCTTACCCTGAAGTAGAGTTATTTTGTATCAGTACATGCATTTCATATACTAAATACTTCTGTATATTGTGTGATGTTTTTGTAATCATTCTACTTCCTGTCACTCTCCCTATGTCTCTCCCAGTCTCTCTTCCCATCTAGTGGTGCTAATGTCCCCCCCCACACACTTAATGCATTAAATTAGGGCTGTTTGCAGGAGCATGGATACCTTACCAGTTTCTACCACTGAGGGAAAAGTCTCTCTCTCTCTCCTCAGTATCCATGAACTATACATACCTTCAAGGATGAGGTGGCCACATGAGCTCTTCCTTGCTCATGATAGCATCTTGATAGCCAAGCCATGTGAAGATCTTTCGTGGTGAATCACATCTGTCAAAGGTTCAGGAATGCAGTGGCCATGTCATTTTTCAAAGCCAGCATTCCATATTAACCTCCACCCCTTCAGCTCTTACATGCCTTCTGCCATTTCTTCTTCCTGAGCCTTGGAGAATGCTATAAATGTTCTGCTTCTGGCTTAGCATTCAAATGTCACTTAGTCTAATCACATTGACTGATGGTGAGCCTCTGCACTTAGCCCTGCCCATTGCAAAAAGAAGCTTCTCTGACTAAAGCTGACAGCAGCACTAACCTATGGGCATAAATATATTTATTGAGAAGGCAATTTGATGGGCATATCATGTCCATTTAATAAGATAGAAGCAGTAGCTTCTCCTTTAGAGTCTATGACAGTCCCCAGCCATGTGCTTGTGATCAGGGTTACAGTATCACATCATGAGAATTCTTTTCTCTGGGTCTCACATCAAATCAGAAAGTGGTTGGTTGCCCCTTTAACAGACTTGGTTGTTATTGCACCATTGGGCAGATCCTGCTAAGGCATTGTTTTTAACCTCACCTTCAGCTGGGGGTCAAAGGTAACAGTAACCCAAAACCCTGCCTCCTCTTCTTCCTTCTCCTTTGATGACATCTTATGTAACCTCTCCTTCACTCTGTGAGGGTAATAGTACTGAGTTAGTAGCCTCATTTTGCTTATGAGGAAACTGCGTTTTGGAGACATAACAATTTGCAATGCCTGTCAACTTGCAGTAGAGCGGAACCTTATTGTAAGGTAAGACCTGGAGCTAAGATGCCTTCCAACTCTTTTGGATGTATTAGAGTTTTTAAATGTCCTATGTTCATGACCCGATGAAACATTCAAGTTAGTCCACTGAAGATATCCCATGTTCTCTGAAACTAACCTCTGCTCCAGCCTGTGGCTATGCAGAGCATTGTTTAGACATTTCAGGCGTGTTTGCAGCATTCCGTCTTCAAGCAAGCCAATTCTTTACTATTTTCCCTTCAACTGTTCTCCCCAGCCAGAGCTTCCAGATGTGGATGCTAAGGGGCAGGCCAAGGGAAGGTGTGGAGTGAATGAGCATCACTGTCTCTTCTGCTGTGCCCATCAGTGCTAGTGGCCTTTCCTGACCTCATTGACTCAGCATCTCTGCTAGCCTGTTTTTATTCAGTGGCCTGATTCTCATTTGCACAGTGTGAAGCCCTAGGTAAAGAACCAGAAGAGACTGATTCCAGGCCAAGGTCAGCCCTAGTAGTGATCTTCCTCTCCATCCTTGGGCCTCCCATCGCCATCCTTTAGCTGAGACAGTTGAACAAGAAACTCTCTAGGGAATTTCCCCAGACTTCCTTTTTTTTTTTTTTTTTTTGTAGTAGAGTTACGATTCACCATTATTGACTAATTTTGACTCAAAATGATTGTGGTTGAGTGGTAAGAGAGGAGGTTAATGTAAATTTGTCTTTAAAATGCTTTAAGATGATTATGAGAAAACTGAGCTTAGTCATGGCCTCAGCACTGTTGGGCATTGCCAGTCTTCTGGAGAGAAGACATAAAGCAGAGTAGAATTTGGAAGCAAAGTTGTAGTTCCAAGACTTACCTCCTACCTCACCTGTGGAAGAGGAGACCACACCCAAACAACTTCCAAGGTCCTGGTCTCTTTACAAGGAGCGGAATGAGGGCTAGGATGGTAGTTCAGCTGGTAATGCAAGCAGGAGGATCTGGTTTACTCCCACCCCAGGACCTATAGAAAACAGCTGGTTGCAGTATACTTTTGCCATCCCAGCACTGGGATGGCAGAACCCAGGAGCTTGCTGGCCAGTCAGCCTAGCCTATGTGGCAAGCTCTAGGTCAGTGAGAGATCCTGTCTTAAAAACGAGTAGATTGGATCCCAAGGTTGATCTCTCCCCACCACACAGTGATCCCACACATCTGCACATGTGCATGTGCAACACAATTTCCTACATTGTTTTTTGTAGAGTTGCACATTGGTATTAATAGGCATTTTATGCCATTTTTCAGTAGGAAGTTGTAAGTATTAGGAGCATAGACCATTCTCTCTGCTCACTTTCTGTGAACTCTGCAGCCCACTGATGGGTTTCAGACTATGGGAATAAGTACATTGTTAAATACCATTTCATGATTAAACATGTTCTAACCAAGCATAGCTCCCTTTTCACAGTAATTACTTGTGGCAAATATCCTTTTTTTTTTTTTTTTGAAGAAAATAAATGCTGAACAAATTGAAGTCAGATCATTTTTCCTCCTCTCTTGCAAAAATAGTTGTGCGAGAGATAGTTAGGTTTGGGTACATGAGACATTTTATATGTATTATGTATTTAGTCTCAAGTATCCTTAATACCCCTTCCTGAATGTTCTCTGCTTTGTTTCTGTTACCATGATAAAGTACTCTGACCAAAACAAATTAGGGAAGGGAGGATTTATTTTATTTTATAATGTCAGGTTACAGTTCATCACTTCAAAGAAATGAAGACAAGAGACTTCAAGCACTTAGCCATATCACATCCACAGTCGAGAACAGAAAGAAAAACAAAGGCACTCATGCTAATGCTTGCTCAGTAAGCCCCTTTTACTCTTATACAGTCCAAGAGGCTGATCTGCCCTCCCATCTGCCTAGGGAATGGTGCTACCCACAGTGGGCTGGGTCAGTTTTGAAGACAGTCCCCCACAGGCCAACCTGATATGCACAGTCCATCAACTGAGACTCCTTTCTCAGATGATTCTGGGTTTTCCCAGTTGGCAGAACTAACCAGCACACCACATCCTAAAATCTTTAATAGTCAGAGCTGAACCAGTGTCTATCTTCCTTTCCAATCAGCATTTCTTTGGTTCTGTTCTGCCTCCTGGGGAGATTTTGAAGCCCTTAATTCTTTCATTAGCAGCCATGCCTCCCCCTTTCTTGGCTGGCTTGGAAGTTCTGGTTCTCCTGATGTGATTCTGGGAAAGTTAATTTGTCTAACGTCCAGTTAAAAATAATGGGAAGAATGTTTTTACCCCACAGGGTCCTTATTGTGCGGCTGAAATGAGAAAACCACTTTCTAGAACAAGGCCTGTCCTATAATTATTGTTTGGAAGCAAGTGTCCATTCTCCCTTGTGGTACTGCCTTGACTGTAGCTTGTGGGCTTGCTCACATCTTAATGAAACCTTTATGGGAACTTGCCGCCCACACTCCTCCGTCTGTTTCTCAAGTGTTTATTTTTTCATCCCCCACTTGTGTGTGTATGTGTGCATGTGTGTGTGTGTGTGTGTGTGCATTATGTTTATTCCTTTATTAGGTGGGCAAACACTTCGTGGTGCCTGTGGGAAGGTCAGAACTTGTGAGAATCACTTGTCTCTTCCCACCATGTGGGTTCCAAGAAACAAACTTGGGTCCTTAAGTTTGGCAGCAATCACCTTTATCCAGTAATCCATCTTATAGACCATGTACACACACACACACACACATACACACACACACACACACACACTCATTTCTGATGTTGTTTTTAAAAGCATCTTTTAGATTGACCCCTCCCTGCAATCTCTACCTGTGAATTCCTCTGTCTGTTGAGATGCCTGATGCCTGATGGTAGCAGCGAGATTCTAGAGTGTGAGCCAATTCATTGGGGTCCTTTTATTAGACAGGTCTGTCTGAGAACTCTCCTCATATCTGGTTCTCTCTGGGGGTGGATGTGACTGGCTACAGTCACACTCATGAACTGAATGGCAGCTGCATCAAAGCCACAGCCAGGGTCAGGGATATAGGCAGCTCAGTGGCAAAGCATTAGTCTACCATGTTTGACTCCTTTGGTGCAACAACTAATTCTGCAGTAAACGAATAATTAAATAAAATCTGACTTTGTATTTCCTCTATTTATTTCATAATACCTTCAGGTTTCTCTTTCTTATTCTGAATTTGTATATGGGGTGTGTGTGTGCATGTGTGTGTGTGTCTGTATGTGTCTCTGTGTGTATGTGTGTATCTATGTATGTGTCTGAACAAACCTATATATGTGCCTAGAAGAGGTAAATGGGCCCTTTGTGTCAGTTCACATCTCACTGTGGAACAGGAAAGTCTGTTGTTTTCCCTTTGCCTCTGCACTCAGTGGCTTTTGCTAACAACTACAGACCAGTGTTCAGCCCCCCAGCCCAGTGGAAACTGCACTGTGGAAGATCAATGCTAATCTGTTCTTGCTGACTACATCCTCAGCTTCTGGGTCTCATCTGTGACTAGATTTGCTGAGTGCCTTGAGAACTACCACATTCAAGAAATTGTCAACAGAATATCAGACCCAACAGTGTGGTTTAGAGCAGCTCATGGTTGACTTGTGTCTGCAGTTGCCATGATAGCAGTATAGCAATAGATTTATTACTGTTATAAGGTAGCATTCTTGTTTTAAGTGATCCTATCAAGAATATGTAGCGGAAACTGCTGTGGTGGCTGTGCACATCTGTTACCCTGGTACTTGAGAACCAGAACTAAGAGGAGTGCCTCAAGATTGAGGCCAGCCTGGTCTAGATTATGAATTCCAGGGCAGCCAAGGCTACATAGTGAGATCCTGATTCAATTCCTCACCTCGAAAAGAAAAAGGGGGGGGGGAAGGAGATGGAATGGAAAGTTAGTATGACAAATTAATGTATCTTCTATAATTAAATGGTCTTTATTCCTGTCATAAACACCACCTGATTATGATAGTTCTGTCAGTGCCTGGAGTGTTTGTTAATATTTACCTCTTGATTTTTACACCAATATGCATACAAAGTGTTGCAAATTCTACTTTGAGGTATTTCATTTCTTTTAGCACTCACTGTGGAATATGTAGGAGATGTGTCTCCTATCTAGGTTCTAGAGTAGCTTTGATTGTGTTGGCCTTTTCTGCTCCGTGAAGCTGGATTGAAGCCCTCCGTGGAACCAGCTGGGTCTGGAATATTTTTAGCGGAAGAGGCTCCTTATCAATGATCTTCTTTGTATTCCTTTATAGAAATCAGTCTGTTTATGTTTGCTCTTCTGGACTCAGTTTAGGAAATATTCTACTTATTTTGCAAATTGTCCCATTCCCCTAGGTTTTCACAAGTGCTTGTCTCGATTTTGATAAAGAAGTCTTTTATGATCCCTGCTCAGCTCTTGTAGTCATTTCTTCAGAACTTGTCTTACTTGCAGTGTTTATTCCTGCCCCCTTCCTTGATTAAGCTAGTTAGCAGATGGCTATCTCCACTCTAAAAGCTTTTAGTTCTGTTATTCTACTATTAGTGGGTTATTCCACCCCTCTAATACCTGCTGTTATTTTTATTAATTCCTTCCTGCTGCTCCTAGGTTTGTTTTTCCTAGTCTAACTTCCAAAGCCCACATTTTCTGTGGTCTTGCTTTTACCGTTAGTGTATTCAGAGTGTCCCAGTTTCTACCCCATTACTTCTCAGTTGGCCAGGGTTTATCTTCCCGAAGGCTCATGGGAGAAGTATTCTCTGCGTTCCTGAATGTTAAAGCGTATTGTCCTGAAATGTGATTAGGACTGTGTATACAAAAAAATAGGGGAAGCTGTAGCATGGAGGTGAGGCATTATGGGAGTGGCTTGAGGGAGGCGGAGCCCCGATGGGCGTTAATTTTACAGTCTTGTAAGTACGTTTCCTTATGCTTACCCACACACACCTCTGGAGAAATTTCGTTTGCTCTATGTTTCTCTTTTTAAAAACCTTGGTGTTTGTTAAGGGTTGGAGAGATGGTTCAGGGGTTAAGATCACATACTGCTCTTCCAGAGGACCCAAGTTCTGTTCTTGGCATTAATGTTGAGCCATAACCACCTGTAACTCCAGCTTCTGAGGATTCAATGCCCTCCTCTGGCCTTCATAGGCACCTGTGCATGTGCACATGCACGCACACACACACACACACAAGCACACTCACACACACTAGCACACTCACACACACTAGCACACTCAC
>JADRCH010000050.1:1806802-1872903 GCA_019843965.1 Rhynchomys soricoides
AAGTTTTTAATATTTTAAAATTTTGCTGTTTATCTCCCGATTCTGCAAGAAATGGAAAATGGTGGGATTTTCCCTCTTTGTTTTCAAGTTTGGATTATTTCCACATGAACCTGGAGAATGACTGATTTATGCAATACTGTTCACAGCAGAAGTCCACTTGTGTCATTTCAAACTTTGTTTTTTCAATTTAAAAAATTAAACACATACACATTATAGGGAATTTGGAGCCTGAGAAGTATAAAAAGAAAATTAAAACCACCATTGCTGCTAAAATCTTGTCCGTTTCTTTCTAATCCTTTTTCCATGCTTACAGATTTTCTGCCCCTTGGGGAATTAGGATTACTCTAAGCCTGTGTCCAGATTTTTTTTCCCCCACAAGAGTGTGTCCCCATATCCCTAGGAAAAGTTGTACAGACCATATGAAGTATTTTGTCATTTCCAGATTGGTGGAAATGTAGATGGCTCCTTTTTAAAATTATAATTTGTACTGTTCAGTTTGGCAAATTATAGTTTATAGATCAAACCTATTTACTGGTGTCTAATTTTATCCACGGGGTTTTTCCTGGAACACAATCATGCCTATTTATTTCTGTATTGTCAGTAGCAGGCTCACTGATACAATGGCAGTACTCACATAGAAACCTGCCAAGCCTAAAATATAAACTATCTGGTCCTTCAAATAAATGTTCCCATGCAGTTGTACTACAGAGAAAAAAAATCTTTCCAGGATTATTTCTGTGAATATATGTATATTTTCTCGGTATTGTCCCAAAGAAATAGAAGTATTTCTGTCAAAGGGATGTGAATGGCACTGGCCAAATTGTCCGCCAGCAAAGTTATTGCAATACTAACTATTATGAGGAAGTGAGAATCTGTCCCCTGTGCTCACAGTCTTTATGACAATGAGCACAGTCTTGTAGACCATCCCTGTGTGCGTAGGCCAGAGGGAGGCCATCCTAGCTGTCATTCTTGGGTATTATCCACCTTTTGTTGAAACTGGGACCTTCACTAGCCTGGAACTCACCAAGTAGGCTAGACTGGCTGGAAGGCTGGCCTCAGGGCCCTGCCTGTTGCAGCTCCCCCCGGGGCTGGCGTAACTACAGCACATCCAGATTCTTTCATGCGTATGAGTTCTAGAGCTTGAACTTAGAACCTCATGCTTACAGTCAAGTGATTTACCAGCGACCTTCTCAGCCTATAATTCTATTTTCAATCTCTATAAAATTGGCACATCTCAGAAGAACACCCAGTTCTGCTTGGTGTGGTTACTGTTAAGGTGAGAAGTTTCTCTGTCGTCCCCACTGGCTTCTTTTTTGAATGACCCGTTCGTTCCTTTTGCCTGCTTTCTGGCTGGGAGGTGATGGTCTTCCCTCAGCCTGTGAGACCCATTTATACATGATGGAAGTTGTGCACTTGATGCTTTGAATACTGGCAGCTTTGCTTTTCTCACAACAACAGTGCTATCAATGTCAGTTCCCACTGTTGATGGGACCCTGTCCTTCTGAAGGCAGCTCTCACTGTGTGTGTGTGTGTGTGTGTGTGTGTGTGTGCGCCCGCGCTCTCTCTGTGTGTACATATGTATGTGCATGTATGTCAAGACCCGAGAACAACCCTGACAGTCCTTCCTGGAATGCTATCAATCTGATTATTTTTTCAGACAGTCTCCCACTGTCACTGAATGCTGCTCTGGCTGACAAGGGAGCCTCAAGGGCCCACCTCTTCTGCCTCCCAGCACTGGGACTGAGAGTGTGTGTGTCAGCACACCTACATGTGGTGTTTGAAGGAACGTCCTGAAGTGTGGTCAGGAGGGAAAGTAATGGCTGAGACCCTGCCACCTCCAATGGAAACTTGTCTCCCTCCTCAGCCTCCAACTTCCCTTTTGTCTCTTAACCTGAGAAAAGGAGGATTTCAGGAAAATAGCTGCCGCTAAGAGGAAGAAACTTTTTTTTTCTGTTCTTTTTTTAGACCTAGAATTAGCACAACTTTTCTTCAAGACAGGAAAGCACCCCCACTTCCCCAAAGAAACCCCTAAATCAATTCCATTCACAAATAGCCCAGTAACTAGCGTCATTTTGCTTATGGTGTGCATGATCCCAAATACACTATATTTGAGTCTTTTTTTTATGTGTTTTCAGACACTGTAATGAGCTGTTAAAAAGGGTTAATCTCTGAAATGAGTAAAATTGCCTCCCTGGAAACAATGCTTCAGGCCTCAGACTTTCCAAATAAAAACTGTGACTTGGCTGCAAAGAGTCCACACTTCTGAGACACACAGGTGCTCCTTGTGTCTTGAAAGAAGTAAGCAGTCTGGATTGCTATGCAACACTCCTTTGGGAAGCTATCAGTGGGGTCTGCAGACCAGCACTAGACCAGCCTGCCCTTCTTCAAGACTCCCTAACCTCTGGGACAGTGTGACAGTCGCAGAATTTTTATGCCAGAGACAAAGGTTTTTGACATTGAACTATGCCACCATCATGGCCTCTGCTCTGAGTTTTGTACATGTCTGTACAAGTGTGAGTGATTGTATGTATGTGTGTGTTTATGTCAGGGGGTACATGTGTGTGGTGAGTGTCAGTATTTGTACACAGGAGTGTTTAGGTCAGAAGACAGTCTCAACTGTTCCCCAGGTGCCACTCACCTAGTTTTGGAGACAGGGTTCCTCACTACCTGGAACTCATCAAATGGGAGACTGACTTACTAGGGAGCCCAAGGCATCTGCCTGTCTCTACCTCCCCATTGCTAGGATAGCAAGTGCACAACACTGTGCCCAAGCTTGTTTTTTAAGTGGGTTCTGGAAATCAAACTGAGGTCTTCATGCTTGCATGGCGAGCCCACTGCTACTAAATTCTCACCCAGCCTACAACTTTGACACATTTCTATCCTTTCCTTTGAGTTTGGACTGGAACCATCTCAGGATCAACAATAACCTATGTTTGTACAACGCCCACCATACTTGTTGCATGGAATCTTTGTGTGAGGAAACATAACCATTGTCTCTATTTTATGGTGGAATAAATGGAGGCCCCAGAAAGTTCATGTGCTATTGTGGGTCATATGGCTAGTGAACATCCGCATCTGAATATGAACCAGGGCTGAGTTTGTTCTAGGACCTCCATATTTCTTAGGAATGATGAACATTCACTTGAGACACCCCATAGTTGCCAGCTGAGATCAGCTTCTGCCAACTGGGAAGCAGGAGTCTACTGCATTTTCACAGAGATCTAGCCATTCATCTGAGTGCCTTCCACAGAGCCTGTGGTGTTAGCCTAAATGCCTGTGACAGAGAGGCTGTAGCTATCACCACAGCTCTGAGAGGGATGTCCCAGGCAGCATCCCCACAGGGCCATAGCACTATTGCTTAGAAATTTAGCAGGATGAGAACTTTGCTCTGTATAGCTCTGATCCTAGGTGTGTGACAGCTAGCAGCTTTGACCCCAATCTACTTCTTCTTTGAAAGCCGTGAAAGTCATTTTTCCCCACAAGTACTGAGAGACACCATGTCAGAGGTAGCTCTTATAAAGGAAAACATTTCATTGGGGTTGGCTCACAATTCAGAGGTTTAATCCATTATTATCGCAGCAGGAAGCATAATGGCATGCAGGCAGACATGGTGCTGGAGAGTAAGCTGAGAGCTCTACATCTGGATTTGCAGGCACAAGGAAGAAAATGAGACACACTAGGCCTAGCTTGAGCTTCTGAGACCTCAAAGTGACACAGTTCTTCCAACAAGGCCACACCTACTCCAACAAGGCCACACCTCCCAATAGTATCAGTCTCTACGAGCCTATGGGGCCATTTTCATTTAAGCCACCACACTGAGGGTCAACTTTTCTGAGGAAATGATATAAACTGATAGGAGGTTTGAACACTGACGCCCAAAGCTTTGCAAGTGCAGACTTTCCAGGTGAGCTCTTCTTGCCTGTGTTTGAAAACTGAGCTTGCTCAGGGTTGGCATTATATAAACACCAATAGCATGGGAGGTGGAGGCCTGGGCTCACTTCTGCCCTCATCTTTTCATCTCTGATCCCACTGTCTGGGAACCTGTGCTCTGGATGTGCCAAAGGTCACAAGTTGCTTTCACATTCTACAGAGTCAAAGGAAACATAACAGCCCCTAAAGCAGCATGCTTCTCAACCCTCTGCGAGTGACATATCAGACATCCTGCATACCAGATACTTACATTACAATTCCTAACAGTAGCAAAATTACATTTGTAAAGTAGCAGCGAAATAATTTGATGGTTGGAGTCACCACCACATGAAGAACTGCACTAAAGAGTCAAAGCATTAGGAAGGTTGAGAAATGCTCAGGACTTTTTTTATGGAGACAGAGTCTCATGTAGCTAAACTGGCCTCAAATTTGGTATGTAACCTAAGATGACCTTGAACTTCGGATTCTCTTGTTTCCACTCACCAAGTACTAGGATGCCAGATATGCACCATCATGCCCAGCTCATCCATTCCTGGGGATGAGACCCAGGGTTTCATGCATGCAGGGTAAGCTCTCTACCAACATCCCTAGCCCAGGGCACTGGCTTTCAATTAAATGTTTCTAAAAGCTTTCAAGAAACCTACGTCTGTATTATATAGTGTTTCCTCTTCATGATTCTCTATCCCAGCTCTCTCCTTCCACCACCTCATGATGGGCCCCAAAAGAAATACCCTCTGGCTAGGTGCCAGCAAGAACATTGAATATTTCTCTGAAGCTCTGCCTCTGTCCAGGAAGAAGCATGGCCTCCATAAACCGTTAGCAAATCAAAGCCTGACCGAAGACAGAAGGCTCATACATTGGGATGAGTTATTTTCGGCCCTTGAGTTTGCACCAGTGCTAGTGAAATTTCACAGCTGGTTATTTAAAAAAAAAAAAAAACCAGCATCCAGGTTATATGCTATTTATGTCACATGAAGCTGGAGGAATAAAGAACTCTAAAGATAGGAAACCATTTTATAAATCGGCAGCTTTGGGGGTGTATTTTTCTCTTCCAGGGCCTAGGAAGTGATTTATGGGACCTGATGAGGTGCTGGGAGACAGGACCTCTCTGGCTCCCCTACTTAATGGGCCAATCACCTTCCCAAGTATTGATACAGCTGACCCAGCTATGGCTCTTGGCAGGGTGAGGGAGGGAGCCTGAGGAAACAGGAATGATTTATGGATTTTCAGAAAGTAGGGAGACGTGGAGGGAGAGACTGGAATTGGTTTCCTCGAAAGGTAGAAATGGCTAATTCTTCAAGGGGGCAGCTCCCAGTAGCAACCCAGCTTTGCTTTTCTTGCTGTAAATTTGAGCATCTGGGTGATTTTTAAAAATGCTAAAATGAATGTGTTCCTCCTATGGCTTGTAGTGGTGCCAGCCCTACCCTCAAGTACAGGGCCCTCGATCTAGACACCCAAGTTCCTTTTTCAGGGACAACCAGAAGCCCAGAGCCCACAGTTAAGGCCTGACAGGACAGCAGTGGACTCTAAGCATGGGCTATCCCAGATATCCTTCTCTACTCCTGTTCCACCCATAACACTGTAAGCGGAAATAGGATCCTAACCATGTCATTTCTCTGTTGGACAATGGCAAGAGAGGGAGCAGAGCATTAATGTCTATGCTCAAGGCTTCTGATACCCAAAAACCAAATGGGTATGGATTACATATTGTCTAGGGTTAAGATAAGGGCCAGTGTCATTGTCCTTGTGGTGGATAGGAGTCTGGGATGTGGGCTGCAGGGTTCCTCATCCGGTAAAGCACTGGTAGGTCATACAAACCTGAGCTCCTGAATTTAACCCCAGGACTGACTTAGTAAAGAACCACAGAGGCAGAGATGGCCAGATCCCTGGGGCTCACTGGCTGGTCACTCCAGCATAAAGAACAAAATAAATCTAGTGAGAATCCCTGTCTCAAAAAACCAAGATGGAATGCTCTGGAGGAATGACACTTGAGGTTGGTCCTCTGGCTTCTATGTGCACATGCCTGCTCATGTGCACACATCTGGAATGTGAATCCTCTCGTGTGCCATAGAGAAGTACGCCTAATGATTCACCCCGGGAAGTGTTTTACACACATGCTTTCTTGTTCCCGGGGCCTTACCCAGCACTGTACTTTCAGTCTTTAGTCGCTCTCTGGAGCTTCCCTCTTCAAGAAATGGATGCACACCTTACGTGCTTATGTCATTCCTTGGAGGGGCCAATTCAAAGTCCAGATTCTGGAGGTGTTTTCACTCTGAAGGGGCAGCCAGGATTTCCATCCCTTTCTCCCCTGTGCAGCAAAACACCCAACTCTTCATGTGTCTGTCCAGCAGCAACAGCTGCACGTGAACAGGAAGAGGTGGATTATGGTTAAATACCCCACTTGGGCTGCTTGCGTTACAGATGCCCTGGTTCTGTGTGAATCTGAGATATCCTTGGGTTAAGCTGAGGTAAGCCAATATAGGTGTGTGCAACCCTACCTGTCACTAACCTGAGCTACAGCTTTTTGATCCTGATGTCACTTCATGGCACAACAAAATAAACTCTGGGTATTAGTTCACTTAGAGTACAACACAGAATTATTGGAATCAGATATTTTATTAATTAGAATTAGAATCAAATGCATGGACTGAAGACTCAAAGCTAACCATCAGTCCTAAAGTAGTTTTCCTTGAAGGAAAACATGCCTGTAGTACCTACACTGAGTCCCTGAAGACAGGACTGGAAGTTCAAGGTAATCCTGAGCTCTAAACCAGTTCAGGGGCCAGCCTAGGGTGTATGAGACTCTATCTCAAAACAAACAAACAGAAAGAATGTAAATGCATATACAGATAATCTTGTATTCTAGGGCTTAAGAACCTGCTTCTTATACCAGGAAGCTTACATATAAATATCAGGTTAAATCTTGTAACACTGACAATATGGTTCATGGGTTACAAGAAGCTCATGAAGCTTCTGATGAGGCTTTTAAAAATTACTATTACGTTGGCTGTTACTTGAAAAGTTTCTTTCAAATGAGTGTATGCTCATTGTACAAAGAAATGAGTTTTGTGATGTTTTTATTCAATTATATCATATACTTTGAGTATATTCCTGCCCCCATGACTCCCTCTGATCCTCTTCCTTCTACTAGCCCCCTTTTCTTCCTGCTCAGTCATGTGTGTGTGTGTGTGTGTGTGTGTGTGTGTGTGTGCGCGTGTGCATGTGTGTGTTCCCAATAGACAAATTAAGGGATCAGCCCAGATGTCTATAAGCAAATGACTACAAGAAGAGAATGAGAGACATCTATGTTGTGGATAACCCTGGGGCTGATTGTAATTCTGCTAATTCTACCATCCTGGGAGGGCTTCAGACAAGGAATGAGTTACACCTGTGACTTCTTGCGAACCAATCCCCTAATGAATAAAAGAGCCAATCACTGGGCGCATAGGAGACTTCTGGGTTGGAGAGGAGAAGAGAGAAGGAGGAGAGAGAGGGGTGCCTTTTGGAATGGGGACAGCATGTAGTAGGTAAGATGTAGCTAGTAGAGTCTCCTGGTATCATGGCTGATCCGCAAGGATTCGCCACCAGAGGAATCAGACTTTGATATGGTTTACAAGATTAGGTTTCAGTTGATGCACCCAGAGGTTGAGTTATCATTGTTTCTGAACTAAGTTTGTTGTGTTTTCCTTCATGAGGTGGCTCATCTGGGTTCAAGAGAGAAAGGGACAGCAGCAAAGTGTGGGTTTGCCTGATGTGCACCACAGAGGCCATGGGGGTATTGAAGCTTGGGGCTGGTGTGGTAGCAGTTCCCAGCACCCACTGGGTGACTCAAAACCTTCTATGACTAGAGCCTTGGGAATCTGGCGCCCTCTTCTGGCCTCCTCAGGCACTGCCTCCACATAATGCACAGACATAAATGCAGACAAAACACCTATACACTTAAAAATAAATTTAAGAATCTCTTAAAAACACACCATTTGTAGAAAATGATCAGAACTGTAGCTCATCCTATTGAGTGGAGTAAGCAAGGCTCATGAGTAGAAATACCACACGCTCCCTCACCCCCACCCCCTGTGTGGAGCCTGGGGTGGTTTTCTTTCCATTTATTGGCATTAGGTTGACAGCCTCTGCATGTAACCATGGGGGCTACAGATTTCTCATAATGAGTTTTTTAATGCCACATTTAGCAAGATAAATGCTTCTGATGCTCTGTGAATCAGGGTATCGCTCTGAGACCATCTACTTAATGGATTATAGCTGAGATTAAATGTCTGGGCTATGCTACCAGGTTTCTCAGACTGAGGAATTCCACATTATTTTTTGTTGGGGGGTTAAAATCATATTCAAAGAAATCTGAATTCTTTGTGAAGGGAGGTCAGGTGCAAGTGAGTTGATGGTGAGGGTGTTTAACCCAGACAGGGCAGCAGGAAGGTAGCTCCTAATTCTCGGGCACTTGAACCCTTAAGGACTACTTAACAAATAGAAACCCTGCTGCTGGATTAGACTACCCCGGGTGATGTTAAGCTTTGTAACACTTTACAAATACAAAGAATCTAGGGACATAATCATTTATCATGCTTTCTAGGGAATGACTTGTTCTTGAGAAAGCTGATTACTTCTCCCCTAATTAAAAATGCTAATATTTTAGAGTTTGTTGCAAGCTGAGACCCACAGAACCTTCCTGCTGTGTATTCAAGTGCCAGCAATGATGCTGGAGTATTATTTCTTCCTCCTCCTCCTCTTCCTCCTCCTCCTCTTCCTCCTCTTCCTCCTTTCTTCTTCTTCTTCTTCCTCCTCCTCCTCCTCCTTTTTCCTCCTCCTCCTCTTCTTCCTTCTCCTCCTCCTCCTTTCTTCTTCTTCTTCCTCCTTTTTCCTCCTCCTCCTCTTCCTCTTCCTCCTCCTCCTCTTCCTCTTCCTCCTCCTCCTCTTCCTCTTCCTCCTCCTCCTTTTTCCTCTTCCTCCTCCTCCCTCCTCTTCCTCCTCCCTCCTCCTCCTCTTCCTCCTCCTTCTTCCCTTTTTCTGATTTAGGTGTACTTGCAAGTTAATGATGTCTGGCTAATAGTCACTGGGAAACTTGTATTGTTTGTTTTAATTTTTTAATGTCTTGATTTTCCCCTCTGTGGGGGTCTTCCCTAGATGCTCTTCTGTATCATCTGTCACCCCCCACCCCTTTCTCATGCTCCAAGTCCACACTCCCCTAGTGGCTCCCAGATGCTGCAGGAGCCACTGGTTGTGATCTCTGCCCCTCAGTTCTGCTTTTCCCATAAGACCTCAGCATTGCCACCAGGTTAGTCTTCATATGACAAGGTCATGGTCATGGGGTTGGCAAGCTCCAAAGTATTGGTGTTGAATTGATGGCAGACTGGGTTCTTAGTGCTGAGTGTCATCACTGCTGGGGTCCAGCCTTTCCCACTCCATCCCCTGTAATCTCCAAGCACAGACTTCTAATGTCTAATCCTTGCAGCCTGTAGGATACACTCCTCGTCTCCAGCGCCACTCTCCTCAGACTACAGTTTCTGAGTTCTCCAACCTCTGAGGCCCTGAGAAAAAGCCTTTCTCCATTTTCTGTGGCCACCCAAGGAATAGAAGACTTTGTGTTTGGATGCCATATTGTCCCAGCATGCTCTCACAATGTCACATGAGAAACCAAGTGCTATATTGTCTATATACTTACTTGTATCCTATAGTGTATGTGTACAGGTGTGCATGTGTAAGTACACACACATGTGTGTGCATGTGTGTCGAGGCCTGAGGCTTACCTTGAGTGTTGTTCTCAGGTTGTCTTTCATTTTGTTTTTGTAGACAGATTCTCTTTCTGACTTGGAGATAACCAATTTCAGTCTAGTTTGGCTGGCCAGCAAGGTCCAGGGATCTGCCTTCCTCCACCCCGCTAACACTGCTACTATAAGGGCATACTGCCATAGTTGGCTTTTTTGCATGGTTCTAGGGCTCAAATTTGGGTCCTCATGCTGGAAGGGAAAGTGCTTTATGGGCTGAGCATCCCTTCAGCCCTTCCAAACAGCTAACTTGCTCTGGTGATTGGCACATCATTTTGCAATGCTGAGGATCAAACCCAGGACCTCTAACATACCAGCTACGTACTGTACCACTGAGTTACACCAGCCCTTAGCATTCCTTTCGACTGTGGTCTCACGCATACACCTACACACACACACACACACACACACACACACAGGTGTGCACACATATATACACACATGTGCACACAGACACACACACATTCACATAGGCACATACACACATATACACACATGCAAACACATATACATGCAAACACACAGACACATACACATGCACTCATGCACATGCACAGGCATACCACATACTGATTCACACAGAGAGACACACACACACACAAGCTTTGCTCTAGCTAGAGATTTCCTTGGTCTATTTGTGTGTGTGTGTGTGTGTGTGAGAGAGAGAGAGAGAGAGAGAGAGAGAGAGAGAGAGAGAGAGAGAGAGAGAGAGAGATGGGAGACTGGGCTGGGGGAGGACACAATTTGCAGGAGTTGGTTCTGTCTTTCTACCATGTGGTGTGGGTATGACTCCCAGAGACCAAACTCAGATTGTCAGGCTTGGCAGCAAGTGCCTTTACCCACTGAGCCATCCTTTCTAGCCCCAGTAGTGAGTCTTACAATCCATAACTACGGGGCATTTTTATTTACTATAGATTTTTATATATAACAATGAGACACTTCTTAATGATAAGATTGTATTTAGAAAGCCACTAAGGCCCGCTCACTCTCCACCCCCATTTTCTTTCTAGAGAAGATAGAAGGCAGCAGCTAATACACAGCACAATCACTGTCTCACACACTGTGTGTGGTTATTCTCACTGTAAAACTCTGCAGTGTGTGGTTGTGTTCCTTACAAAGGAAAAAAGCCAAGACATACATTTAATAACCGGTATTTGCAAGAGCCATTGGCTGCTGTGCAGTGTCAGTACAGGATTGCCTAGCGCAGGTCTGTCTGGCTTCCCAGCATGCCTCCTGTTCCTCTCATTTCCAGTCTCTCCTTTCCTGTTCCCACTTCCCCTTTTCCATGCTGCTGTTTTCCGGGTCAGTCACTGTGAGCTGTTGACAGTCCTCATACCAGTGCTTGGAAAAGTCAAGGTCACTGGGAGAAAGCCTGCCAACAGGGCGAGGCCGAGTGGCTAGAACAGCCCAGTGGCCTGGCTCAGCCCACTACACTTGCCTTTAGAACAGCTGACATCAGTGGGTAAATCTAAATTTAAAGCTGGAGATAACCCTGCTCACACCACCCCCTCGTGTCCCTTCAGGACCATCTCCTAGCTCCTCTTTCTTATCTCTGCATCCTTGATTTAGTTCACGTTACATAATTTCTACCACCAAGGAAGGAATGTGTCATGCAGAGAAACACACTGACTGCTCTCTGTTTCAGATCTGCCCAGGAATGTAGAACTCGTGTAAATATGAGGCTGTGAATGAGGACTTTGACAGTGATGGATGTCAAGAATAAAGTAGAGCTAATCCACTATACTAGTCTCATAGAGACGTAGTTCATAAAATCAGACTGTTTGTGGGAACTGGACCTTCATGAGAGCCCCATTGTACAGGGGTCGATGGTAAGGTCGCTGGAGTTGATACAGTTACTGAACGGGGGCAGAGCTGGGCCAGGTCTGCTTTAGAGATGCCAGGATATTGTCAGAGCAGTATTTTGGAATACCCCTCATCACTTACTATGTGTCTCAGAAATTATCAGGAATAGTAAAGGTAATTACAGTTCTAGGGTGAAGAAATGAATGAAAATAATGCATATTCTTCCAGGTGAACTTTATGGTAGAAAACTGTTTGAAGAGCTCTGGGAGCCAGCTCAGTAAGAGCCGGCTTTGCCTGGGTTCAAATCAGGTATAGCCATGTACACCTGGCTCTCCAGTGCTGCGTGAGGTAGAGGCAGGACTGATGAGACTTCCTGGCTGCCAGGCTCGTTCCAGGTTCAGCGAGAGACCTGCCTGAAGGGACTACAGCAGAGGGACCCAGTGTCCTCTAGCATGAGCATGTGCACCTGCACACCTTCACACACACACACACACACACACACACACACACACACACGGGGGGGGGCAATCTAGAAGTCGCTGGTGAGATGGCTCCGCAGGTAATAGCGTTTGCCGTCAAACTTGGCCACACATGGTGGGAGGAGAAAACAGACTCCTGCAAATCATCCCTGACCTTTATACACATGCACCATGTCACATGCTGCCCAAATAAATAAATGTAATTGTAAGCTCTTTTTTAAAAAAGCAAGTAAGAGGGATTTTTGTTTTGTTTTATTATTAAATTTATTTATTTATTCACTTTACAGTATCAGTTCTTCCTATCCTCCCAGTACCCCCTCCCACAAGTCCTCTCCCCATTCCCCTCAGAAGGGGAAGCTCCTCTCTGGGTGTCATGCCCCCTACTTACACATCAAGTCGATGGAGGACTAGGCACATTCTCTTCCACTGAGGAAGACAGGCTGTCCTTTTAGGGGTGTGGGATCCACAGGCAACAGGCTTAGGGACAGCTCCTGCTCCAGTTGTTGGGGGGAGGTACCTGCATGAAGACCAAGCTGCTCATCTGCTACATATGTGGGGGACGACTAGGTCCAGCCCATGCTTGCTCTTTGGTTGGTGCTCCCGAGGGTCCAGGTTAGTTGACTCTTGGTCTTCCTGTGGAGTTCCTGCCCTCTTTGGGTCCCTCAGTCTTTCTCCCAGCTCTTCTGTGTAGAGACCAAACCTGGTGTGGTGGAACGAAGTCCCACGTGTCTGTCCTGGGGTGCTGCGGCTCTGGGTGGGACAGCAGACACGTGGAAAGTGACTGCGAGTCTTCCCACACAGTCCCACAGGCAGGTGGGGGCTGTGGGAAGCCTCTGCGAGCCCTGCCTGTGGGTGGGGGAGGGGGCCATTCCTGGGGAACTCGAGGCAGCCATCTTTGTGGGTTCTCTAGCCCGGGGCACCACAGTTGCTGCAGGGTGCCGCAGACGGGCTAGCTGGAGTGCAGCTGGGGTTCCTGCCAGAACCGGGTTTCTGCGGCTTTGGGTGCTGGGCTAGCTGCTTAGGTTTGGGTGAACAGGTACCGTCTGGGAGCGCTGGGTTTCCCTCGGTGAGAGATTAGCCCTGGCTCATTAATCGAGGGCTGGATTCCTTGATTCCCATGGCGGGTCCAGATGAAAAGACAGTCCATAATTCTAAGACGTTTATTTTCATCATGTGGAGAGTGGCATGAATGGAATTGTACCCCCTCCTATCACAGAGAAGTGGGGCAGATATAGTAACTGGGAAGGGGTATGGCTAAGCCTCTAGGTGTCTCATTAACATGGGGATGGCTTGGGGCTGTGTGGCCATGCCTCTACCTGGGGCATGGCATGTGACTGTGACTGGAGCCAAAAGCCTCCTAGGAGCCTTGGCATAATGTTTCTGGTCCCTTGCGGATTCCCACCGGGTCTCCCAGAGTTTTAACCCTGTGCTCAACCAGGTGCCAGACTGCCTGTTGCAGATCACTGCCCCACACTTCTGTAAGATTCCCCAAGATCAATCTATCATTTGGGTGTGAGTCTCTGCATTTCTTTCCATTGGCTGCTGGGTGGAGCCTTTCAGAGGACAGTTATGCTAGGTTCCTGTCTACAAGTATAATAGAGTATCATTAATAGTGTCATGGACTGGTTCTTGTCCACGGGATGGTTCTCAATTTGGGGCAGTCATTGGTTGGGCATTCCCTCTGTCTCTAGTTTATCTTTGTCCCTGCACATCTTATAGGCAGGGCACATTTTGGGTTGAAGGCTTTGTGGATGGGTTGCTGTCCTTATCCCTCCACTGGGAGTCCTGCCTGGCTATAGTAAGTGACCACTTCAGGATCCATAGCCCCCACTGCTAGGAATCTCAGCTAGAGTAGCCCCCTTAGACTCACTGGGGCCTCTCCTCATCTCAGTTCTTTGGCATCTCCTAGAGAGAAGGGATGTTTTAGCAATATTACAATATACTCCCATTGTCCAACCTGAGCTGCATGCAGTCCTGATGATGTGTGTCTATTGCTTCACATGTTAGAGAGGAGCTGGGACCTTGAAGGAAGGTGAAGGGAAGACCAAGATGTTGAAACACTGTACACTAAAGTGTCAGAAAAATCAGAAGAACCGACATGACATTCTGAATCTTCAAATATTCTATGCCATGGATTTAATGCTATAAGAATATTATATATCTGTATGTATGTATGTATGTGCATACATACATAGAAGCAAGATGCTCTACAGAAGATAAGTTCAGGTGCCATCTTTACATGGATAAAGGTAGGGAATATTTTAAGTGAGATTTGGAGAGAGAAAATGAATTATTTTATGAATGAAGCCTTTTGACAAATGGCCAAAATATTAGAATCCTTGGACCTAAAACTGATTATGCTAGTGTCTTGGTCCCTGTGTACATCAGGATCCTCTGTCTACTTAAACCACACTGAGGTCAAATGAACTCAAATATGGAATGTAAGCTTACGTAGAACACAATATAATATATATTCTGATATATACGTATATGTTGATATATAGATAGATGTGTGTGTATACATATATATGTGTATATGCATATGTGTATGTGAAGTCAATGAGTTGAATTAAACATACACAGTTTGGAACTGACTTCCAAATGGATTAGAGTACCATAAACCAAGACAATTTGGGAACCTCTGAGGTAGTTCACGGGAAGGATTCCTTTAGATAAATGTGGGTGGATCCCTCTCTTTGAAGACAGTTGAGCTGAGGGTGAACATGAAGCCTACTGTTTTCTCCTCATCTCAAATGTATAGTATACTTTCTCACCATTCCTGGACTCTACATCCAAAGCCTCATGACCTGGATTTTGTAGGGAGCCATTTTACTTCGGGATTCTCAGCCTACCCTTTGAGGGCCTATCGGGTCCACAGCTGAAAATAAATCAAGACACCCTCCATGTCTGCAATGTGCAGGGAGCCAGCAGGACTCCATGAGCTTTCTTAGGACCCTGTTCAAGGACTTCTGTGCTCTGTGTGTGGTGGGATGCCCCAGGGCATCTTTAGTAAGGAAGAGGAGTCAGTTTTACCTATCTTTTCATGATGGAGATTGAACCCAGGCCTTGATAGGCAAGTTCTCTGCTCCTGAACACTAAGTTACACCCCCAGACAAGGGTTCTACCTCCTTAAAGACAGCTAGAGACATTGCGTTTGATTCAACATTAACTGAGGCAAACACAGTGCTCACAGAGCCATACGCCAAGCACAAGGATGGGGTTCTGTGCTATGTTATCTATGAAGAGTGGATCTGACCAGTGGTCATACAGCAAGTGCTCATACTTATGCCCAGCAAGCTATACTTCCTGGTTCAGCAGGGGCCCTGAGGTAAGCCCTTGGCTTGTGATATGCAAGCTCTACAAAGCTCTACATCCTATATCATGATGATGGGAAGGCTTGAACTCCGAGAAGCAGATCTGATCAAGGGTGTAGCTCAGGGCCTACCCTGTGGTAGATCCCAAGTCTATGCATGGTGCATGAATACATGAGAAAATGCATACACTCATGTGTGCAGGTTAAAGACAGTGAGACAATTAGTGGTGAAGATAGTCACCATTGTTGATTTTAAGAAGCACCATGGAATTTTTTTGCATGTGTATATATGTGTGTTCATGCACATGTGTGTGTTCATGCATGGACACATGTGTGTTCATGCAAGTGTACGTGTGTGTTTATACATGTGCACATAGTGTCCTTGTATATGTGGTCATACATATGTACATGCATGAAGGCCAGAGAACAACTTTGAATCACATGCTTAGGGAGCTAACCATCTCCTTTGAGACAAGGTCTCTCATTAGCCTGACATTCACTTGAAATTCAATGGCCAGCAAGCCCAGGATCCTCCTGTCCCTGCCTCTGCAGTGCTATGATACAAACACAGACCACCCACCATGCCTGGCTTTTTCCGCATGCATCTTGGGGACTGACCTCAGACCTTCATGTTGACAAAGAAAGCATTTTGGCAACTAAGCCATCCCCTCAGACCAAGATGAGAGTTAAGACTCTGGACTAAGATGAGATATTGAAGGAAATTGCAGATGAATGAAAACAAAACCCATGCATTCATCTCACCAACAGCTTATGTGAATGCACACAGGAGGAAGAGAAAAGAAACAGTAGAGATAGAAGCTGCGGCTAATGCCACACATTCAAGCAGCTGAGAGTCTCCTTAGCATGCTCAGATCATCTTTTCTGGATAGGTATTTTATTTGGGGATAGCTCAGCTGGTGCTGGTGCCAACATGTTAAATTCTTTAAGCTACCACGGTTTGTCTGTCAAGACCAAAAGCCACCCTTGGTACGTCACTGTTAACTGTATTCTAGACTTCCTCTGGATTTCTCAGTCTCTCAGGTTTGTATGTGTCCCAGGATCAACTTCCCTGAATCACCGTCTCCATAATCTGCTCAGGTCTGTAACAGTTTTCAGACTCTGTCCATCCAGATGGGTTGTCAGGTGTTTTCCAGAAGTCATCCTGGGACCATGGCTTTAGGAGAAGAGGACCACAGAGGTAAAATAGCTTCATCAGGGTTTTAGGGAGTGCATGGTATACACGAATGCTGCTGGGGATACTGACATTGACTTGTCTTAGCTACAGTCTCCTCTACCCAGCACTATCTTTGAGGCTTTCAGAGGCAGTAAAGGGATGCTCAGGGATGCCTTTCTGAATCTCACTGAGACTCTATGACTGTAAGGGTTACATTTGGCTTTCTTCCTGAGAAAGTAGGGGACGTTTTAGAAGGAGGTTCTCGGAGGGCTTGGGGGAAGGAAAGGAAACAAGCTGAAATGCTAAATTAGATAGAGAAAAGGAACAAGATGGTGGCCAAAAGCAGGCTGCCAGATCAAAGCGGTCCAAGGTTAGCGACTAGAACAGCAAATGTCAAAATGGAAAAGCCATGGTCAAGAGCTGATGGTTAAAAATTTTAAAATAAAAAGAGGGAGAGAGTTTCCAACTTTAAAATTTTGCAAAAGTAGAGGAAATTTAAGTGGTTCAAGTTTGCATAGGAATAGAAACAGAGATGGAAAACTACATTTCCAATAGGTAAAGTGATTTTTAATGAAATGCCAAATAATACAGTTATCTGATCTTGCTGAAGGAAAGTGCTATAATTTAGAAAGCATAAACAGCCGTTTGGCAGCTGTAGGTGATTAATAGCTATTAGCTTGGGCTGGAGAAGGAGGCTGAGGGACCATCCAGAGGACCAGCACTCGGGCCTGTTTTCTTTGTATAATCAGGAAGTCCAGATGTTTGTTTGGTTTTGAGAAACAAACTGCATAAGTATTCAAAAAAAGCTTAAGAAATCTTTTACAAATACCAGGTCAGCAAAATGGCGTTTTGCTTGTTTATTCTGAGGGAGAAAGTGCAAGAAAAGTGTTTACTGAACATGGCCTGTGCCCGCAGTGTCATAATTAATGTTTTCTTTCCTCTGGGAGAAGGTGCTGTGACCTTGTCTGTTTGGGCATGGTGTCAAGGGTTGGTTTCTGCCCACAAGAAGTCATGGTGCAATTACTTTAAATCTATTTCTTACTGAACTCCCATTTGCAGCTCTGTGGATTTATGTCTTGGGAACCAAATCCCTGGGATCAAATGTAATTGTTGTTGCTTGCTTTCTGAGACAGGGTCTATGTACCACAGACTGAACTGGAACACCTGATGTAGCTGGGGATGGTCTTGAACATCTGATCCTCCTGCTTGCATCTTGCTGAGGTTATAGATGTGAGCCACCTGGTCTGCATGGTGCTGAGAATTGAACTCAGGGCTTTGTGAATGCTAGGCAAGCACTGTCTCTCCTGAACTTCACCCTCAGCCCTGCAGACAAGTTCTTATTGACAGTTCTCTTTCCCCTCTGCAGTCCAGGTGGTGACCAAGTATGTTGAAATGGTATCTCTGTTGGGGTGAATGATGGTTTGCTTGTTCTTTCTGAAGCTTTCAGAAGTGTCCAAAAGAAGCGCCTCCCATCACATGCCTCTGCGATGACAGGGGCTCCTGCCAGCCCCCTCTAGACAGTGTAGCCTGTGCTGTTCTATCTCATATTATGATGCTGGTTAACAAACAATGGGGAAAGGGTGTGTCTCTATCTATATATACTTTATTTCCTAAACTATGAGAGAGAGAGCAGTGAGCATTGAATTATTCTCTTCAACAGAAACACGTATGTGCACACACATGTGAGCACATACACACAGAGTGAGGAGAGAGAAACTCAGAAGAGGCTAAGTACACAGGAACTTTTTGATATCTGATTTTAGCAAATTCAAGAGGAAAAGAAGCCTTGGGCTCCCGGTAACTTGCTGGGATTCCAGGTCTGCAGCCGGTCTGGCTTCCCATCTAAACTTCTTCATGGCTGCCTCAGCAGACCAGAATTCTGCATCCTCAGCCTTCCTGGTAGCTGTAGGCCAGTAGACATCCTTCTGCCTCTGAATGTTTTAACAACCCCTGAGGCAGACTTGAGGCTTCTGCCCCTTCTACTTAGGATAAAGGCCATGGCCCTTGGTTTTCCCTTATAGGGCACTATCTCAGACCACTGCTTTTAGAATACAGGGCTTTTCGGGGAATGTGCTGAAAGACTTGACCTTGGCCACATAGTTTCCTGCCAGCCACAAAGCAGACAGTCTGGGTCAAGGACACTGTCTTCTCCATCTTCCTTAACTGGAAAGGAAAAGCAGCGAGCAGTTGTAACTCACTGTTAACTGTTATTCTTAGCAGCTACTTCATTTATTTTCACCTAGAACTTCATCTGCCTCCCTGTGCACCTCAAGGTCCACAAAGGCAAAGACTAAATCTTCAGACCCCACGCCCCTCAGACTGGGCTCCCAGTTAGCTTGTGTCCTTGAGTTTGGTCTATGCAGATGTGTTCCCATGGAAGCAGGACCAGAATCACACTTTTAGGGACTAACTCCATGAAGCTCCAGAGTATCAACAGTAACTTAGCTGAATCAGTAACCAGCTCCCCAGTAGGATATAACGATGTATGGCAACACCATCCCACTGACATCTCTGCAAGCGAGGAGTGGCCAGGGCATTGCTACCAAAACCTTAATTCTAAATAACAAGTTTGTGGTTTCACAATGTGACAGTAGGGTTATGGGGAATGATAGCAGCGGAGGAAGAACAGAGGCCAGCGTTTGATGGAAAGTGTTTCCTGTGAGTGTGAGCCCTGCTCACGAGGAAGAAAGAGGACTTCATGATCCAGGGGCTGGGGAACTGATACATAAGTCACATAGAGGCTGCAGCTAGCCCCTCAGTGTCTCCACCAGAGCCCACCTCCAGCCCTGCCTACCAGAGTCTCCAAGCTGTTCTTGCTGTGGATTAAACCATACCTATCAGCTGCCACCAGTTAACAATGAAGGCTTATCATCAGATTTCAGACCTGAGGGAATGCACATCTCCTAGAATTCGGTGCAGCAGGGAGCTTCAGCCAGCTGCCAGCAGTCATAAGTCTAGAATTCTCTCCCCAGTTGCAGATAGCTGCAGTGACTTTGGCCAGACTCTTCCTTCCCAGACCTGCCTTACTGCCTCTCCCAAATCCCTAGAGGTCAGGGACAACAAACCACATCTCTGGGGAAGGAGGTTGGGTTCACAGAGTACTAGCTCTGTGAATGGGGCTGCTGGCAACCTAAGGCAGGTGGGTCATTTAAAAGTCTGCTGGCTGCACCTTGCTGATGAAGTAGAGAGGCTAAACCAGAGCTCTTCCTTTGCTCTTCTGAGTAGAAGAATAGATGACAAATCATCAATGTCAAATCTGTAAAGCACACATGTACATGCACGCCGTGTGTGTGCGCGCGCACGCGTGCTCACACACATGCATATATACATACACATGCACACACGCACATATGCACACAAATCATGCGTGTAATGGGTTTGTAAATATTGTAAATACAACTCAAGGTCCTGCAATTTGTATTTGTGTGAATGAATCAATCTATAAACAAAACTCAAAACTCTGTCTGGATTGGTTACTTTTCTGTTGCTGCAACAAAACACTGTGGCGAAAAGCAGCTTAGAGAAGGGTCTATTTTGGCTGATGGCTCCAGAGGGGATACAGTCCATTGAGGCAGCAGGAGTGTGAGGCTGGCCTGGAAGTCAAAAGAGGGGGGGAGGGAGGGAGGGGGGAGGGAGGGAGGGAGAGGGAGAGAGAGGAAGGGAGAGGGAGAGAGAGGGGAGAGGGAGGGAGAGAGAGAGAGGGAGGGAGGAAGGGAGAGGGAGAGGGGGGGAGAGAGAGAGAGAGGGAGGAAGGGAGAGAGAGAGAGGGAGGAAGGGAGAGGGAGAGAGAGGGAAGGAGAGGGAGGAAGAGAGAGGGAGGGAGAGAGAGGGAGGGAGAGAGAGGGAGGGAGAGGGAGAGAGAGAGAGGGAGGGAGAGGGAGATAGTAGGAAGAAGAGAGGGAGAGAGGGGGACAGGAAGTGAGGCAAGGCTCTAAAGCTTCAAAGCCCACCCCCAATGACCTACTTCCTCTAGCAAGTTCTACCTCCTAAAGGCTCCCCAGATAGCACCAACTGAAGACCACCAATGTTCAAAGGGACCATACATTGGTCCCTACAGGGGACATTTCTCAGTCAAACAAAAAAGTTTTTTCACTTGAGAAAAACTTTAGCATGAGTATGTGTGTGTGGAATATGACCTATATATGTGGATTTTTGCTTGTTTGTGGGAATGGTGCATGGATTAGCGTGTGTTCTGGAGATCCTCCATCTCTACCTTCTGAACACTGGTATTACAAGCAGGTGGCCATGTCTGTCCACCCAGTATTTATGCAGGTGCTAGGATCTAAACGGTTTCTCATTTCTGCCCCAGCAGCCACTCCACCACTGAGCCATCTCCTCAGCTCCAATATAATTTTCTCAAATTAAAAAAATATGTATATAGTAATATTTGTTTTTCCAATATGCACATATGTTTACCATATGCATGCCTGGTACCCATGGAGGCCAGAAATGGGTGTCAGATCACCGGAACTGGAGTTACAGATGGTTGTAAGCCACTGTGTGAGCGCTGGGAATCAAACCCAAGTCTCCTAGAAGAGTAACCACTTCTCCTAACTACCAAGCCATCTCTCAGCCTCCCTATATAATTTTAAAGCTTTATTTTTCTAATTGTATGTATGTAGGAGGTGATGTGCCAGAGCCCACTAAGTCTAGAAGAGGATGTCAGATTCCCTGGAACTGGAGTTCAGGGCAGTTATGAGCCGCTCATCATGGTCATTTTCAAGAGCAGTACACAGTCTTGAATGCTGAGCCATCTTGCCAACACACACAACCACCCTACCTGTATCATTTGTGGTAACTTCCTAAAACTTTAAGCTGATCTGAAAATGCCTTCTAGATGAAACATTTAGAAACCTTGGAGGGGTGATGCTGGAAGCAATGAGGAGTTCTTTCATAGAGGGTAGCCTTCACAAGAATGATGAGAGATGCCAGGCAGTAGTGGCGCATGCCTTTAATCCCAGCACTTGGGAGGTAGGGACAGGCGGATTTCTGAGTTCGAGGCCAGCCTGGTTTACAGAGTGAGTTCCAGGATAGCCAGGGCTATACAGTAAAACCCTGTTTCGAAAAACCAAAAAAAATAAAAAAGAATGATGAGAGGTAGCATCTTTAGAACATGATATCATCAGTTGTTTTTGTGTTGGGAGATAGATAGTTCTCCGTGGGTGACTCGTGCTGACGGCTTCCTGGTATGCCAAGATCATGAGCCAGAGCTGCCTCTTACCTGAGCTACTCTCTCCACTATTGTGTTTGGAGTGAGTCATCTTCTAGGGTGAAGAACAGGCTTGCTTACGTTTTGAGATTCACTATTCATTTGTGTACGTGTCTGTGAGTATATGGACAAGTGCTTGAGAGCACCGACTCCAGGAAACTAGTGTTGAGTCCCCGACTCTATCAGTCTCTGCTTTTCCTTTGAGGCAGGGTCTCTCTCTGAACCCAAGGCTCACATTTTCTCAGCTAGGCTAGAAGCAAGTGGGCCTGAGTAACCCTCCAATCTTTGCCTCCACCTCCGAGCTGGAGTTGCAGTGTGCACATGGCTCCTGGCTTGTCATGTGAGTGCCGAGATCTGAGCTGCAGTCCTCATGACAACATGACAGCAACTCTTAACTCCTGCTTGTGTCCCAAGTCTTGTTTACTAATTGCTGTAAAAGTCTCACGTCTCAAGTTCTGTGTTCTGCTGCTGTAGTGCTAACATGCTGCACAGGCAGCCTATGCCAGGAGTGTCCAGCCCAAAACCTGTAGACCACATATGTCCCAGGATAGCTATACTTCAGCACTATGAAAAAAGCTGTAAGTTGATTGTGTGTTTCTCACATGTAGATGACAACATAGTATAATGGTGTCCAAAGGCTGGAAAGATGGCTCCATCTGTAAAGTGCTTGCTATATAAACAGGAGATTCTGAGTCTGATCCCCAGGACCAACATTAAAAAGCTGGGTATGGTAGCAGGTTCCTACCATCCCGGCATTGCGGAAGCAAAGACAATAGGATCCCTTGGCCTTGCTAGCCAGCAGTCTAGCAGACAACTGATCTCCAGGTTCAGTGACAGACTCTGCCCAAATATTAAAGGTGGAAGGCGATTGAGGAACACAACCAGTGTTGACCTCTGACCTCCATATGAACATGTACGTGAACACATGCACACACACACACACACACACACACACACACACACACACGGAACTTGGGACAAAAATTATGAGAGCAAATGTGGATGTCCATGCTGCCTGCTGAGCCACATAAAAAGAAGTCCTCTGTCTCCTTGTCCATCCATTTCAGATCTGTCAGTATCTGTGAAACCTCACCAAGTTGGCCCAGCTGGTATAAATTCAATGCCTGGACCAAATAATTAGTGCATGCTCATTATACAGGGGCATCTGGGCAGTAAGTCCTTCAAGATCTCAAGAGAAAAAGAACTCCCTTGGCTTTATGCAATGCATACCAGGCCTAGAACCAAACCTGGGCCATAAGAACCCCAAAGCATACAAGTTTGACCAGTTGCTTTTCCATGTTAGATCCTCTAGTAACCAGTCAACACTCGTTGTGAAGTGAGCTGAGCCCATGAGATGGGCTCTTTGTTAAGGAAAGCTGCTGACCTTAGTGAGGTGTCAGGGCTGGGGCTGCTTCCCTGGGGAACATTTACCACCTGTGACTTATTTGGAGGGCTCATCTACCAAGCCATACAACTGGTTCATTCAGATTCAATGAAAACATCTAAATCTGGTTGTTGTGGTGTTTCGTTGGCTTTAAAGAGAATTTTCCTCCAGTAATATTCTTAAAATGAAAGGAATTCAGTAGGAATCACTGTAATACACATTGGCAGAAAGTATAATCTCTCTAGACTGGCATGAAGAAGGGGTAATGAACAGCCTTAGGGACATGGGACGCTGTTGTGCTAGGGTAAGAGGCTTTGTATTGATTAAAAACAGAGCATTGCCCATTGATATAAAAATCACTTTGCTGGAACACCCAGAGAGCCATTTGCTAAAGTGACTCTGCAGAGTGTCTAATATCTAGAAAGCACTCAGCAGCCAGTAGTCATAATTAGGACTTGGGATAGGCAACCATTTCTCCCAGAATGATAGTTTTCATCTCTCCCAAAGGCCTTACCAAGCGTCCATTAAAAGGGTATTCACTGTATTAGGAATGGTAGACACAGCAGTGGGTGAGACTGAAGTCACTGCCCTTACCAAGCATAACAAATAGTAGACAAGTACTACAGGCATCAAATATTAGAGATGAGCTCAGCAGGATGTCGAAGGAGCTGGATAGATGACTCAGTGACTAAAAGCTTACTAGGCAAGCCCAACTGCCCAAGTTCAATCCCTGGAACTCATTTAAAGAAAAGCTAGATACTGTGGTGTGTGTCTGTAATTTCAGCACTCTGACAGGGAGGTGGGAGGTGGACACGGGAGAATTTGCTGGAAGCCAGCAGGTCAGCGCACAATACAGCAGTGGAAAACAAGACAGGCCTGCCTCAGAATAAGAAAGAGTGAACTGAAATGTTGTCCTCCAAAATCACACGTGCCATGGTGCATACATGCCCCTTCCACAATTAATTTTTTAAAATGTATACAGAACATCTAATTAGGGTCTGGGAAGATTGCTTAGTGGGTAAGAGCAGATGTGCAAGCACAAAGACCTGGGTTTAGATCCACAGCTTCCATGTAAAATGTCAGGTGTGGCCACATAGAAACCTGTAACCCCAGTGCTCGGGCAGGAGGAGGGAGAGTGGAGGCAGGAGTATTGTGACTTGCCGACTGCCGGCCTAGCTCCATGTTCTGTGAGAAACTACATCATTAAGGGTATAAGGTGGAAGCGATAGAGAAGGACACACATCTGTGCAAGCACACATGCATACTTGCACATATACCACACCCATACAACACACGTGCATGCACGTACACACATAGATGCATGCATACACAAGTACACACAGTGCATGCACAATAAAAAGGAACTGAAGAAGCTGTTTTAGATTGTGTGGTCAAGGTAGCCCTTGCACTGTCATGGTATGTGCTGAGAACATGAATAAAGAGAGGGAGGAGACTGAAGACCCAGAGACATACTCCGCAGATCTAGAACAGCATGAAACTGGACTGAGAAGGAGCCTGGTTTGCTTGCAGCCCACCTCAGTCTCCACTATCCAGGGCCCAGAACCTGAGGCAGAGGAGCCTCCACATAAGGATGGCTCCTCAGAGGTCTTCTTGTGCACCTCAGGTGCTGTCATAGGACAGATAGTATGTTCTTGTTTGAGTTTAACAAGTCTTACCACATTCTAGGCTCTTGCACGGTGGGTGATGGCAGGCATGTGCAGAAGTGATCTGGAGGAGAGGTATGACTGGGGCTAAAGATGGATACGTTCTGGACCCTGATTTGGGAGGAGTCAAATGAAAATGAAGAACAGGGGGGGCATTGGGAGCGGGGAAGGGCTATGCTGTCTCTGGCCCAGTCACACAATTGACTGTAAGTGTGGTCTTCATGCGCATTTGTAATAGAGTGAAGGTAGGGGCTGGGCACATCTCTGGGCTTATTTTTACACACTAAAGGAGACATGGCAGTTCTCCACATCAAGGTGAGAGTTGGCAATGAAGGTGCCAGGATGAGGAGTTTTTAAACCTGAAAATTCTGAGTTGAACACCATAAAAGCTGTTTTTCCCCCAGAGAAAATAATTTAAACTTTTATAGGCTAAGGATATTGCTCAGTTAGTAGATTACATTCCTGTCGTGCCTGAAGCCCCGGGTTCCATCCCCCCAGTGCCACATGAATCCAGAATGGTGACACATGTCAGAGATCCCAGCACTTGGGAGGGAGAAGCAGCCGGATCAGAAGATCAAGGTCACCCTGAGTTTCTCAGCAGATTCAAGGCCAGCCTGGTCTGCAAGAGACCCTGTCTTAACAAAAGGTTCATTACAAACGTTTGAACATTTGTTTGGTTCACATTCATCAGTGATCTGTGTGGGGAAAACCAGATCCCCCAAGCCTCACCCCTTTCCCCCAGTTTGGTTTCAGCTTTCTGCTTCGTCTTCAACATTGATTCTTTGAGCCTTTCAACCATAAATAATTTAAGCTACTTTGATTAAATCACTGCTCAGCCTCCAGGGTGCTCCGTCTCATGACTGTTTCTTGTCAGGTGCTGTGTGATTGCAATGAAGTTCAACATCAACAAGCATGTTCAGAAGCCAGAGCACCTGGGCTGCCTGCCCACTGGGACTTACAGCCAGGCCCCTCACCGCTGGGCCATTGATTAGGAAGACTTGGGGTTTAATGCACACACCCACAGAGCTGGCACTGGGGGTTGTATTCATTCAGTGTTTGTTAAGGATCTTTATTGAAGGCCCTAGACAGGGTGACATCTGTGAATATTTCGATGTGCAATGTGCTGATTGGCACTTTGCCAGGGGTTCTAGACCGCCATCTTGTTTGACTCCAGATTCCCCACAGAAAACCTCTGACCCCTCTAAAGACTAGATTTTTAAATTTTTTTTTTTTTTAGTTTGGAGGTTTTAGAATTGTTTTATACTATCTGTCTCTCTGTCTGTCTGTCTGTCTATTCATCCACCAATCCATCTATCTATGCTTCTATCTATCCATCCATCCTTTCTCCATCTATTTATCTATCTATTTATCTATGTATCTATCTATTTATCTCTCTGTTTTCTGAGTGTGTGTTTGTGGGTGTATCCATGTTATTGTATTCATGTAAAAGTCAGAAGATAACTTAAGTGGAAATCAGTTCTCTCCTTCTACTATGTAAAAGGGATCCATACCTGGGTTAACTCAGGTCATCAGGCCTGGCAGCAAGCAACTTGACCCATTGTGCCATCTGGCCAGCCAAACTTGTTATAAGAATGAAGGTCAAGTTTTGTCATTGGCACTAGGGATGAAGAAAGAGCCAGTGCTCTGCCTTGCTTCAAATGTTCCTTTTTGGTGTGAAGGTTCCAGTTCAACAGAGTTCTGATATGGTCAGCAGAGGCCTAGCAGCCACCAGCTAATGTTCCTCATTTTGATGGTTCATGCAAAGCTGTAAAATGGAGCCAGACCTCCAGTTCAGCTCGAAGTTTTCTTGATCACTCTGGCAAATCCTTTTTTTTTTTCTTTTGTAGTGTGTGTGTGCGTGCATGGGTGTGTGCTTGTGTGCCTATGTGGACACACACCTGCTCTGGTGCATGTGTGAAGGTCAGAGGACAACCTCAAGAGAGGGTCCTTGTCTTCCATTTTGCTTGCAGCTAGGTTTTGGTGCTGTGTCTGTGCTTGTCAGGTTGGCTGGCCCATAAGCTTGTGGATGGTCTCTTGACTCTGCCCCCTGTTTCACCACATATGTACTTGGATTACAGGCGAGTGCTACTATGCCTGGCTCTCTCCCGGTGCTGGGAATTAAACTCAGTCCCTCACATTTACAGGAGTAGTGAGTTCACTGAACCTTCCCCTCAGCCCACAAATCACATTTTACCTTGCTTCTCCTTCAGCAGCAGGTCAGCTGTGCCCACAGCTCCTCTGAGGTTGACATGTCACAGAGGTTGAATCACTTCAGGGGCACGGGATTTCTCTGAGACCCCTGTATTTACAGAAACAATCACAGACAACAATAAAACATAGAGAATATCCATAGTTCATATCGTTCCCACTGCTTCTGAAGTGATTGATTCTCTACCACTGCAACGTGAGCTGAGGGAAGGTGGCAACAAAAGCCTGGGTTTTAAGTTTAAGCTAATATTTAATGTGGGATAAGGGCTGCTGGTAAATATTGATCTCTCTTCCCTTCTGTTCTCCTGGGGGCTCAGTCTTTCCACTCAGAACATTAAACAGTTGTTTATTATTCCACCATCATTGTAAAAACAAAACCAGGATTCTTTGCCGCCTTCTTTCCTGTGTTTCTTGTAAAGAAATGAAAGAAAGCATTCAGTACCCCTACAGGACAGGGCAACTGCATATGTGTCAAGTGACGCCCGTGCAGAGAAGGCCCTGTTAGGCCTCCATGCTTTACAGGGAGCTGCTTCTTTGTGTGGTGCAAACATTCAACATTAGCTATCTCATGCTGGAGAAAGCACCATTACTGCCCAGGGTAGGAGGCAGAAGGTCACCACAAGAACCATCTAGAGCAGCCCTGTTTGATCAGAACCTTCTGCCGGGCTGGCAGTCTTTGGTGTGTGCCGAATCACTCGTGGCCACTGGGTGTTAGAGTAGGAACTGAGTTCTGAATCATTTTCATAGTTAAGATCTTAAATGGAAATAGCTCTGCATGGGTATGTCCCAGCCTCATTTCTATGGCTGTGATAAGATGCCCCGACCAAAAGCAACCGAGAAGAGAAAGGGGTTTACTAGGCTTACAGTGCTAAGTCGCAGTCTAACTTATGGTATTTGGGGGAAGCCAAGGCAGGAACTCAAACATCTGGTCACATCACTCTTCCCGCTGAGAGCACAAGGACATGAATGCATGGACGCCACTGTTTGCTCACTTTCTTCTGTTTCAGGTACCTCCCTAAGGAAATGGTGCAGCCCCTAATGTAGGGCTCTCCCTACATTGACTGACAATGGGCACAATTATTCCCAGACATGCTCCAGGCTAACCTGATCCACACAGTTCTCCCTAGGCTCTCTTCTCAAGTGAGTTGAGTTTGTGGCAAGTTGTCAGTTTAGAACTAGCCATTCAAGCATGACAACTTCCGTATTGGACCATGCTGGTAGTTTCTTAAGAGTTAGCTTAAAAATCTATAAAAGGACCACAAAAACTAAGGGTGGCTCATATGTGGGCCCCTCCTTACCTCAGGAGTAGCAACTCCTACCTGGACTTCCCTTTGTGGCTTAACTTAACCTTTGCATGTACCGTAGTTCACTGTTGCTGGCTCTCTGGCTCTGGTGTTCTCTGTCTGTCTATCTGTGTGTGTATAAGGTTGAATAGCCATTACTTTTATAGAATTTATATTACCCTGTACTCATTTGGAATCACTCCTCACTTCCCACCAAACTCCAGCACTAAACTATCACTGTGTTGGTTCATTTTAAAATGTCAACTTGACGAAGCCCAAAAGATTCACTCAGGAAGAGAATCCCAACTGAGGAATTGTCTAGATCAGGTTGGCCTGTACGCATGTCCACAGTACATTATCTTGACTATTAACTGATTCCAGGGAGACCGAGACCACTGTGGGTGGCATTTCCAGGAAAGGGTGATGGCTCAGAGGCTAAAGCACCGACTTCAAAAGCACAAGCTTGTTTCTTTCCCCACTTTGCTTTTGGTCAGAGTACTTTACCACAGCAACAGGAGCTGATGGAGAAGTCACATGGGGCAGAAGAAAGAATTGCCACAGTTGCATAGTCGATCCCTGTCTATGCAGTGCTGCTAGCGTCTCCCAAGATGGAAAGAGCTGTTGGCATCCATTGTCTTGTACATGGGGGTAATGTCATTCTTGCGTTGTTCCCAGCCCCAGGGTTGCCGTGCTTATAAATAGCAGGATAAAGTTCCATAGAATGTTATCACATCATTCCAGGTGTCCTGACTTTGAGGTGGGTGAGAAAATATCCTCAGAACCATTTTACATGATGAAGAACTTGTATGCAGAATATATAAAGAACTCAAAATCTGAATCATAAGACTAACAACTTAATTTTTTTAAGGGCAAAAGACTCAAATCAATGTGTAGCATAGGAAGAGATATGAATTGCCAGTTATTGTATGAAGAAGTTCAACATCCTAAACCATCTGGAATGCTGGTAATGCCATGCGACAACATCCCTGGAGATATTAAGTGTTGAAAAGGACAGGAGACTGAAGAGCCTTACATGCATTGCTAGCAGGCACGTGACATTGAACAATCCCACTGGAGAAATGCCCTGGCAATTTCAGTTCTATGTATTTACTGAAAAGAAATCAAACCGTGCCTGTGCACACACATTGATAGAAAGAAGAGAAGAGAGGGAATGTGGACATGGCTGTTAATACCAGATGTGTTCTTAACTCACAAATGGAAAGAACCCAGACATTGTCCAGTAGGTGGATGAGTAAATGGGTTGTGGCTGATTAGGAGGACAGGTACTCTCAGCAGATGCAACAGTGTGGAAAATGGGTCTCAAAACCATCATGCTGATTAAAAGAGGGCAGCGTAGGGCTAGGGAGATGCATCAGCAGTTGAGGGCCTGCTGCTCTTCTGAGGACCTGGGTTTTGCTCCCAGGACTCATGTCAGGTGCTTACAGCCAGCTGTTTCTCAAGCTCCAAGGATTCTATGTCCTCTTCTGGCTTCCTAGGGCACACACACACACATGGTACACACACACACACACACACACTTAGTAGTAGTAGAAGAAGGAGGAGGAGGAGGAGGAGGAGGAGGAGGAGGAGGAGGAGGAGGAGGAGGAGAAGAAGAAGCTGCCTCCAGAATGATAAAGTTGATCTGTAGAATTCAACTTTCCTGCATCTCTAGGACACATTGGTTTAGGGAACAGACTTGAAATAGGTAGGGGTGGTTTTCTGGGATGAGAGCAATATCCTATATTTTGATTATGGTGGAAGAATCACATGTATAAACAGATCACATTTATAAGTGTTTGTCAAAACTCAGCAAGCTATGCACTTAGGGGCTTGTATCCTGTGGTGTATAAGTTATCCATTTTCAAAATAAATAGGTTCAAAAAGGTCTCAAGTCCAGCAGGAAATGAACAAAGGAGCCAATGCTCAAACATGGGCCATCTAACATCAGGGACTCACACTGTGGTGTAGGAAGTAGGTGAGAGATACCAGGCTTAGCAGCCAGGGAGGGGAAGGGAGACAGGTATCAGGGAAAGCAATGTCAGTAACCCCCAAAACCATATTCTTGTCCTGGGCACGGCACTTGATAAGAGAAATGCCAATTCTATCAGGAATAGAGAGGGTTTGTCAGAGCAGAGATCAGCATTGTCCTCTGAGCAGGTATTAGCCAGAGAGTAGGCATTAAAGTTACTCCTCTGTAGGAATCCACTCGGATAATCAATAATAAACCCATGAGGATAATTTCCAGAAGAACAGTAGAGGTCATAACCTGTGCACTGTCTCCCCTCAAGAGAATAACTCTTTCTATTCACAACCCACTCCTTAAGACCTTTGTAAACATTTTCCCTATGGGCTGGAGGCATAGTTCAATAGGAAAAGTACTTGCCTCGCTTACTGAAGCCCCGGGTTTGATTCCTAGCTCTGCATAAACTGGCTATGGTATCTCATCATGTTGGAGGGTATCTCAGCAGGAAAGAGTGCTTGCTGTACGAACATGAGGACCCAAGACTGAATCCTCAGCACCCATGTAAAAAGTCATGCAGAGATGTGCACACCTATAATCCCAGTGCTGTTGAGGGCAGAGACAGGAAGATAGCTGGAGCTTGTTGGTCACCAACCTAGCTTCAGTTTCAGTGAGAACCCATGTCTTGAGGAAATTCAGCAGAAAATGGTAGAACAAGACACCTGATAGCCTCCCACAGCTTCTGTGTGCACACGCGCGACACACACATACACACACACACACACACAGATACTACATTCACACATGTACCACATTTACATAGACATAGAAAAGCTTTGTGATGCAATCAATGTATTCTGTTGCAAAATAAAATAGAAATAGTAACCAAAAAAGAACATTTTAAAACCTTCTTTAGTCCTAATATCCTATAACAATAGTAATAAATGATCTTTTTATCAGTTCCAGCAAATAGATACTTTAATTTTTAGCAAAAAGTAGGCTCATAGCATACATACTAGTTTATAAAGTGCCTTTTGATCGGCAATCAACAAGTATTTCTATCATAGGACATGCTCACACACTAATAAATAAATTGCTGTTGGGTGTATAACTTCATAGATAATTATATCCAAATTTGTTTAAACAAAATCTTTGCTATTATATTTTTAAGGTTTCGGTGAGGTTTTATTTGTTTTTGTTGTTTGTTTTTTCCAGCATGTTAATGCTACCTACTGCCCCTTCTGGGAGAGAGCATCTGGTTTGCTCAATTTTTCAGACTTTCTTTAAGGAAAGTTTTAGAAGTCCAAGTCTGGGTTAAAAGCTTTGCTATCTTTAAGGTATATGATAATGTTATGAGAATCTCCTTTTAAATGCTTTTTATCAGTTTGGATACTCTACAGAAGGGAGTGGATTCATCCGTGTCCCCAGAACTCATGGGCAGCACATCGGTGCTTGTGTTAAGTATTCTATCTACAGAGACATCATCTCTTGAGTTAGAAATCCATTTTGATATTGTCCAGCTCCGACTCCCAGGTGATGCCTTTCATATTCTGATCATTTGAGATGAAAAATAGTTCTTTAAAGGTGTTAATTTGAACATGAGGAAAACTGAGAGGAGCTTAAACAGATTATGTGGCTGTGGTACTTTGGTTTGGGGACTGACTGCAATAGTGTGCTGCTGTAGGATCGTGGGCAAATGATTGACCTAACCCTCTGGCCCCCTGGATTCCAGTGAGGGACTGAGGAGGACACAGACTTTACTCGAATTTCAGTTATGGCATCCTGTAAGTCGCCTGCTGTTTTCTCAGAGGCCTAGCCTGTTAACTGAGTGTCAGGCCTTTGAAATACAGCTGGGTGGGAAAGGAAAAATCCCAGCAGCTAGCTTGCCGATGGACCACAATTCTGTTCTTTGTGAAGTAATAAATCGTGTGTTGGCTCCCCAATTGTGCCAGGTTGCCTCCGGTTCTACAAGTGGCTTTTTCGGGAACAGTTCCCGTTGCCGGAAAGTGGGTGTTAATTTGTGCCTTGGCTATCTTTCAAGGCACACTCTGGCAAACCCCTGGCATGTTTTTTTTTTAAAGATCAGCAGATGTAATGGCTTGTGAGACGCCCTCCTTGCAAGAGGACACACTCTCGACATTCACAATGCAGCCAGAGGCCAGGCTTTTATAGGGTACTCACCCTGGGCCTGCCTGTGTAGGGGTTGGGACCAAGTGGAAACACTCTGGCCATTCTAGCATAGGAAACATAGAGCTAGAAGCTTACAGGGGTTGTGTTTCTTACAAAAGCATTTGTTGGCCACTAAAACAGTCTGTGTGGCATCCTGAGATGTTAGCAAGCGAAGGAAGGAGAGAATCAAGCAGAATGACATTTGGACTTGGCACTTTCTGGTCTGCAGACACTGTGGGCATGCCTCAGCAGCTCCACACCGGTGGTGTCATGATCATCTGCCCAGTATTGGTGGCGAGTGGACCGATGAGCTCTACAATAAGCCCAGAGCTCAGTTTAACTATCTCCACTCTCTCAGGAGGTCACCCAGTCACTGCCCCCTCCCTGCTCACTCACTCTAAAGTGACAAAGACTTAAAATGTCACTCTTCTTACTCTCTGGGATCAAGAGTCTTTTTAGAGCTTCAGTGGTGTGTGTGTGTGTGTGTGTGTGTGTGTGTGTGTGTGTGTGTGTGTGAGATATGTATGCAGATTCTCCCAGTCAGCCTCAGGTGTCATTCCTCAGGAGCTATTGTTTCTGCAGTGTTCTGACTAAGCTGGCTAACTGTGGATCCCTGGGGACCTTCCTCTTTCCACTTCCCCAGTGCTAAGTTCATGGGTGCAGTCCATCATGTCTTGCCTTGCACATGTGTGCTGGAGATGGAACTTGGGCCCTCATGCTGGAATGACAAGCACCGTACCAACTATGTCACTTCCCCAGCCCCAGACTTGAACCACTTATATTTTTAAAAAATTCCTGCCAGAGCTGTGAAGCTGTTGAGGGTCCCTAGAGGAAGGCAAACATTGCATAGACAGATGACTCTTCTGGTGGCTGTGAATGTTGGCAGATGGGATGGACCAGACCTTCTCTTTACTTAATTACCCAGAGACCCCAGGCGGGGAAGAACAGGAGAGGCAGATCTGGGAAGCCTCAGAGACGCAGGAGGCTCTGGGAATGTGCATGCATTTTTTGATTACACAAAATAAGTCTTTCCCTGGGAGCATGAAGCTGAAAGGTTTCTGTATTCTTTCCTCTATTCTTAAAACATTCAATTAGGCTATGGAACATTTTGTTCCTCTAGCTAATTTACACGGGACTTGAGGATACCTGGGGATCCTGCATCCGTCAGTCTTAAGCCCTAAAACATGGGCTTGGTTTTCATCAGGAAAGGCAGCATGATGAGCTGATACCTTTCTCGGACAAAGGAAGGCAATTTTCTAAAAGAGAAGTCTGTACCTGGGTGAGGTGAGACAGATATCCTGTGGCTAGTTAACCTTAGTCGAAGGTTTTCATCTTCTCATGGAACTACTGTAATAGCTGGCCCTTGAAGCTGTGTGATAGATGTGGTGAGCACACTCTCATGGATCCTCACTATACCCCAGTGATATGATCCTTCCTCCTTGTTTTAGTTAGAATTTGAGCCCCAGAGAATTAAGTTGTCAAAAACCTCACAGAAAATAGATCCGGAACCAAATATGTCAAATGTCAGAGCTCTGTGGTATTTGAATTGCACCATCCTGTCCTTTCTCATCCTGCAGTATTCACTGAGGATTACTGTGGGCCAAGCACTGGTCTGGGCTCAAGGGGTTCCATAATGAGCCATGAAGATGTAATCCAAACTGGAGATCAGTTGGTAAAGTGCTTGCCCTGCAATCAAAGAGTGGACTTTGAGGCACAGAAGTCTCTCTGTCTGTCTGTCTCTGACTCTGTCTCTCTCTGTGTCTCTGTTTCTGTCTCTCTCTATCTGTCTCTCTGTCTCTCTCTGTCTCTGTGTCTCTTCCCCCCCCCCCGCCACATTTTTGTAACTCTAATACTAGAAGGAAGAGTCAAGTGTATTTCCAAGGTTTGTTGGCCAGGCACAGTCCAGGCCAGTGAGAGACTGACTTTAAAAAGATAGATAGGGCTGGAGAGGTAGCTCAGAGGTAAAGAGGATTCAGGTTCTAGTCTCAGCATCCACATGGAGGCTGAGAACCATGAGTAACTCCAGTTCCAAGGCATCTAATACCCTTCTCTGACCTCTGAGCACCAAGCATATACATGGTACACATATACACATGCAAGCAAAACACTCATACACATAAAATAATTAAATAGATATTTTAAGAGATAGACAGTACCTAAGGAATGACACGTGGGTTGTCCTTTGACTTCTACATGCACTTACACACAAACTCAAATGCACGCATACATACATGTACACAATAAAGTCACATACAAGGGTTGTACCAGATGTATGTCAGAGGGGGTGCAGTAAAGAAATTGCTGACATGATCATTCAATGGGATGGTTAAGGGGAAAGTTTTTATTGTAGATAAGAGAGAGAAAAACATCCAAGGCACCTGGAAGAGTCCAGAGCAGACAGGAAAAAGTAGTAGACTGAACCCAGCAAGCAGACTGGACATTGCCATAGCTATCAGTAGGTGGTTTGAATAAGAATGGCTTCCGTAGACTCATTTTTTGAATGCTTAAGGAGTGGCATTAGGGGGTGTGACCTTATTGGAGGAAGTGTGTCACTGGGGGCTGGGCTTTAGGGTTTCAAATGCCCAAGCCAGGCCCAGTGGCTCACTCTCTGCCTACTACCTGCTGATTGATCCACATGTAGAGCTCTCAGCTACATCTCCAGCACCATGTCTGCCTCTGTGCCTCCATGTTTCCCACCATGATTAGAATGGACTAAACCTCTGAAATGTAAGCCATCCAAAATTAAGTGCTTTTCTTTATAAGAGTGGCTGTGGTCATGGCGCATCTTCACAGCAATCGAAACCCTAACTAAGATGGCAAGAGATGAGAGAACAGTGTAGTGAGGATAGCAGGGTTATTAAGAGGGTGAGTAGCTGGGGGAGGGAAGGACCAAGAGGCTGTTGTGGGGGCCTTGAGCACCGTGAGAGGGACGGGGCAGCCAGGAAGTTAGCATGGACCTTGATATGCTTGATGGGTGCCACAGCTATATATATGTTAATTGGAATGAGTCCTTTTGGTAGATGGGAACCAGCTTTACTGGATCCTATGGAATGCTGGATTTTACCTAACTGCCAGAAATCCTCCTATATCAGTTCAAGCTCATTTCTGGATATTTGGACTGCTTTTTAGAGTTGGGGAATTGGAGTTTCCTTTGGACCTAACAAACTGTTTCAAAAGATACAACCTTTGATCTGATAGAACTCCTATCATGGAAATGAGAGGCAGAGAATCAGGAAGTTTAAAATAAATATTAGATATTAGATATTGGTAGAGCCCGAAGAGCACTATATTGAGATCATAGAGGAGGCAGGGTCCTTTGCGCTGGGATGCCTGGGGGATCTCCTAAGGAGATGACTCCTTAATCAGACCTGAGGGGCATGATGGATCTATAGTCACAGGGCACTGAAAACCATGATTACAAGGGTGTAGAGTAATGTCTGCCATTTAGGAACAGCAGCAAGGTTAACTTTGCCATGCAACAAGTGGGGGCAAGTCATGCAACGCAGATAGGATTTGGAGTTTGTTCCCAGTATCACTAGATGCCACAGAAGGATCTTGTCTCAGTCAGATGTTCTATTGATGTGAAGAGACACCATGATCACAGCAACTCATAAAGGGAAGCCTTTAGTTGGGGCAGGCTTACAATTTCAGAGGTTTAGTCCATTATCTTCATGATGGGAAACATGGCAGCACATCGGCAGACATGGTACTGAAGTAGCCTGGCTTGGGCATTTGAAACCCAAAGCCCACCTCCAGTGACACATGTCTTCCAACAAGGCTATATCCACTCCTGCAAGGCCACAATTCTTAGTAGTGTCAGTCCCTGGTGACCAAGAATTCAAGTCTATGGGCCTATGGGAGGCATTTTTACTCAAACCACTACAGCTCCTAAAGCAAAAAAGAGTTAATTCTGAACTGACAGTTGGAACAGTCACTCTGGCTTCTGTGTGGGGTGCAGAGCATATATGAGCAAGACAGAGGAAGAGACGGCTAGAAGAACATGAACTTGAAAGAGACTCAAGGCTTTGGGGTTAATTCTCTGGATGCAGGGAGGGAGGTTTTAAATGTCTGTTTATTTCCCCTCTAAGTCTGAAATCTGAGCAGGGACCCTAAGAAGCTGGTCAGGCACTGTTAGTAGGTGGGGGGGGGGTGGCAGTGAGAAGAGTAAACAACTATAGAAGACTCACTGCCATGGTGCCGGCTTCAGAGCAGAGTGATGGGGGCCATTCTCTCCTGTGCCGACGATGGGTCTGCAGCATAATCCTTTTACGCAGTAGTTTAGGTCTCACAGTCATACTGTTCATTGTGGTTTAGATAAGAAGTTGTCCTCCCAACAGCTTCTTGTGCTGAAGGTTTGGTCCCCAGGCGGTGGTCCTATTGACAGATGATTGGATCTGAGGAACACTAACTTTATCTATTGATGAAATTGATGAGCCATTACAGGACAGCATCTGATTAGAAGTGTCATTGACAGAGTGTCTTTAAAGGGTTTATCTTGCCCTGGCTCCTTTATGTCTATCTGTCTGTCTATTTCCCTCCCTCCCTCTCCTCCTTTCTTCCCTCCCTCTCTTCCTCATCCCTCTCTCCATTATCCCTTCCTCCCTCCCTTCTTGGCACAGTCTGCCTTACCACCAGCCTATAGTCCTGGAGTCAGCCAGCCATGGCCTGAAACTGTGATCTAAGACAAGTCTTTCTTCTTTCAGTAGTTTCTCTCAGGCACTTGGTCTCAGCCATGAGAAGCTGACCTGCGTACCGTTAATAAGCCCACTTGACACGGAGAAATGAGGCACGAAGTTAAACTTGAAGCTAGCTGAGCAATATGGCTGGAATGACCAACTCTTAATTTTGGAAGCCAGAGTGGGAATGAGGGTCCATCAGAGAATGATACAGAGCCATCTCAGTAAAGAGGGGTGGGGCACTGTGGAGATTAGAGAGACAGTAGTGAAGTGAGGTTTGCTGGAAGTAAGAAAATTTGCTCCATGATCCCAATTACTGTGATTGACACAGGGGCAAGTTTAAATTTGAAGTTTACCACCTGTGAGCTGCTGTGTCCTGCAATTCCCACAGGGTGGCGCCAGGACTTCCTTTGAAGTATGGTCTCAGGTGGTTTATGGGGCAATAATGATTTCCTCTTAGCAAGACAGTATCTTGTTCCCTCCTATCCTACTATCCTTGGCTTGCAAGAAAACACAGGTTTGGACAAACTTGAGGTGTTTTGTTGCTATTCTCTAGAACAGGAGCAGTTGTAATGGCTAAGCCTTCCAAGGACCAGATTCAGTGCTGGGCACTGGGCATACACAGTCTCACCAGTAAACAGGATCCTCTTGTGACATTGCTGTTATCCTTTGCTTTTCTAATGGATCCCCCAAGCTATACAAAGTGATGATGTAACTGTCCTGGCAGGAAGGAAGATGTTCTAAAGAGAAGCCTGCCCCTCCCCACTGCCTTCAACTACCCACTAGCAAAACAAATGGTCCCGTGGAACTGGGGAGTTTCCCCAGGAATCTCATGCTGGGAGGAAGGAACAGGCTGTTACACCAGGTGAGAAGCATGGAGAAGAGCAGTCAATATCTCTTTCTGTGACCATCCAGATTTTTAAACATTGATAGGTGAAACATCAGTTCCCAGAAAGAACCCAAAGGTACTGGCCTTGGGGGAAGACGAGGATGGAAGGGAGAGGTGATGTAAACACCAAAAACAGCCACTGGCTTCCCTGTTTTCCATGCTTAGCCTAAAGGTCTCACTATCCACGTGTGTCCTCTGAATGTTACCCAGTAAGTACCCAGAACACTGTCCACTTCTCCATCCTTTCCCTCAAACAAAACAGGCAGCGAAATTATGGACAATTTCTGTCTTAGCTTCTCACAGTTTTAAAGGAAGCAAACATTAGCTTCTCTTCTTTTGCTAAGATAAAAAATGCTGATCCAAAGTGACTTAGGGAAGAAAGGTTTGCTTTGGCTCACAGTTCTGCGTGGGTAGAGTCCATCATGGTGGGAGAGACACTGCGGCAGGGACAGGAGGCTGGAAGATCACATTTCCTCCTTACTTAGGAAATGGAGAGAGGATGGCAAACAAGACCAGGCTGTAAAACCTCCATCTTCTTAAGGTTCAGTAACCCTCCCAAACAGCACCAACCAGCTGAGGACCAAGTGTGCAAACACAGGAGCCTGTGGAGAACACTTCATATTCAACCCCAAGTACAAGGTATCTCTAAAAGAAATTGTTTAAATAAATAAAATAAGATTCCATAGGCATTATATTTAATTGAATCTATTTCATTACTTCAAAAAATACATTTTCTTTGGCATGTATCTATTCCTATTTAAAAGTATTGGTGAATAGTTAGACCTCAGATGCCATGGGCTCTGTGATCATGACCGTAGTTTGATCAAGTACCCATTCCTCTGACTTGATAGTCCCTAACCACCTGAGCAACTGGACTGCCGGGGGGCCTTGTCTTTCATGCTAGGTGGCCCTGAGAGAGAAGGTGAAGCCTTGGTCTGCTGCCAGTCCCTTGTCCTATTCTGAACTCACTTGCTAACATGCCAGTCAGTTTTCTTTGGCCTCACTGGTGGATGAGGTTTTACATTAAATGACTGTTTCCTTGAGTTTCTTGGTATAAATTCTTATAAATAAGGGACATTTGTTCAGCTTTCCCAAATGTGTATTGAGTGCTTACTTGTCCCAGACTTAACATACTGGGTCAGCTGAGATTCCTCTCAGGGGCTGTTACCTGAAGAAGTGATTACAAAGGTCAGCAACAGATACCTACCTGTTTGGTCACCCAGCCTGTGGTCCTTTTCCTTTTGCGGGATCACACCACCACAATACTGTTCTATTTCACATGACCCAGACTCAAAAGTCAGCAGGGGAAATTTCACTAAATGCCAAGACCTAGTGAAGCTTTTGAGTAGAGAAAATTCCCTTGACTCATGTGCAGGAGAAAAACATGGTGCTATACTCAGGGAGACAGCTCAGTTGATAAAGCGTTTGTCTCACAAACAGGAGGACCTGATTCTCAGCACCTGTATAGAAAGCTGAGCATGATCGTGCACCTTTGTAATCCCATCACTCGGAGGCAGAGACAGAGAGATGCACTGTGTTCACTGACTAGACAGCCTAACTTATGAAGTTCCTGTCTCAAAAAAGAAAGGGAGAGGCTGGAGTGTGACTCAGCAGTTAAGAGCACGTACTGCACTTGCAAAGGACCCAAGTTGGTTCCTAGTCAGGTGGCTCACAGCTGCCTGTAACTCCAGTCCATCTGATGTGCATAAAGAAAGCCATGGTGTTTGGTCAATACTTCTGAAAGGCTCCTACCTCTGCAGCTTCCTGTAGCATCCCTAACTGTTGAAACACCATCCAAGTACTTGTAGCCTTTGCGCTCTAGAGGGCAGGGGCGGTGTGGCTCATCCAGGGGCTTCTAACCCCTGGCACCCTGCAGACTCCTCTTGGAGCTTCAGAAAAGGAGCCTAGCCCATTCAGCTGCATCTGCTTTTGGATACCTTATCCAGGGTTTAAGCTTTCTGGTGACCCGCCACTATTTCACTGTAAAAGTCTAGCTTTTCCCCCTGTAGCCCGTGACAACACAATATATTGCTATCTACTTGAACAGAGTTTCAATTGTTCTGATTCACTGCCTGCTTCCCAGTTCTTCTAAAATCTCAGCGTATGGATTCGACTTCCTGGTGGCTCCCAGAGAGAAAGGAGCCTGGATTCAGAGGGGATATGAGTGTCTTCAAACTCACAGGCAGCTTCCAGGATCCCTGCAAAGGTCTCCTAAGCCCCTAGGTATTTCCTCTCTTAAATCACACAACACAGGCACAAGCAGGGCATTCTCAAGTTCCTCCTCCTTGTTTGGAGACAGACCTTCCTTCTCCCAACTGGCCAGGCAGTCATTCTTGGCAGTTAGTTGCATTATGTTTTTCTTCAGTTTATTTGAGGACGTTTTTTAAGGTTGTGTTTGGGGGCTGGGGGAGGGGGGGTTCCTGGAAGAAATTATTTCTTCAGTGTGTGTTGGATACACGAGTTTGAATCTCTTTTGGCGTGTTTATGGGCTGGATGACAGACTAGACATGTGGAAGGAAGCTTTATTCATCACTTGTGCCAATGCCAGGGATCTTATTTGACATATTTCCATTTAGGTGATGCAGATCCTTAAAACCAGCCCAGTGATAGATCACCGCTTAGTAGACAATAGCTATTCTGCCAAGCTTTGGTCTCCGTATAAAATTTATTTTTACTTCAACCTAGAATAGGCCTCTTAGTGTCTGTGGGATGGTAAGTTGATCTGGGTGGGTTATGGGCATGGCACCCAACGAGGCACAATATGCCATGCCATGAAACCATGTCAAGTTAGCACATGTAAGAAATGGCCAGTATTAGGAGCCAAATGACCCTCAAATTATGTTAAACTTCATCCCCAGTGCGATTGTGTGAAGAGGTGTAGGAGGTTTCCAAGGTAACTGAGCCACAAGGTCTTTCCTCTTCTGCCTTCTTCCTCATGGAAACCCAGCAACAAGATCCCAGTTCCCTAGGAGACACAGCCCCCCCCCCCCCCCAGTGCCAAGCCTGACAGTATCTTAATCTTGGAACTGTAAGAAATGAATTTTTAAGTTTTGTCATTTAGTCAGTTTCAGCATTTTTATAGACGTATACATGGACAAAATTGTTTATTGAAATATGCAGATACTTCCTCCCATGATTATAAGAAGGAGCATTGTGTGCAGGACAGTAAAACAATACTTTTCAAATAGCAGGAGCCACTGTATGGAGAATTGGGCAATGGTGGCAAGTTCTTGTACGTTCATGAGAGTGACTTTTATAATCAGGGTTATACTTAATGCCCTTGTATGTACGACTTTTGAGTATTTGAAGGTGCCTTATAGACAAACATACAAAGCTTGCAAACCACTGGTCCATTCACAGTAATAGCAATAGACTCTAACAAAATCAATCAATCTCTCTCTCTCTCTCTCTCTCTCTCTCTCTCTCCCTCCCTCCCTCCCTCCCTCCCTCCCTCCCCCCTCCTTTTCTCCCTCTCTCCTTCTCTCTTTCTCCCTTTCCCTGTTTTTCTCTCTCTCCCTTCCTAGAATCCCCCTCCAGTAACTTACATGTTTTGGACTTTCTTCAAATTTTGTAGGCTTTTTTCATTTTTGAGACAGGCTAGCTTCAAACTCACTATAGCCAAGGACAGTTTTGAACTTCCATGCCTCCTGACTCCACCTGCAAAGTACTGGTCACAGACCTACACTACTCCACCCAGTTGAAATGCTAGGTTGGGATTAACCCAGGGCTTTGTACATGCTAGACAAGCACCCTACCAACTGAGCTACAGTTCCAGGCCCAAGTGATTTTTTTCCCACTGATATAACCATGGTTTTGTAGATGTTTGCTACTGTTTTTGGTGTTGTAATGTAGCCTAGGGAGCCTGGGGAGAAGCAGGGCTTCGGATTCTCCTGGTGTCCTAGTTACTTTTCAAATGCTGTAATAAGACACTATGTTCAAGGCAACTTACAGAAGAGTGTATTGACTTTAGAAATCTCAAAGCTTTCCCACCCCTGCCAGTGATGTGCCTCCTCCAACAAGGCCACACCTCCTAATCCTTCCCAAATAATTCCACCAACTGAGGGCCAAGTATTCAAACATATGAGCCTGTGGGGCCATTCTTATTCAAATCACCTAAGGGGGTTTCAAAATGCTTCTTACTAGAAGTCACAAAAGTTGAGTATGAAAGACAGCTGACTTGGATGTTCACGGCCATCTTTCCATCTCTGCCATTGTCAGAGGCCATGAAAGGGCCAGAGGCAAGTGCTCTTATCTGTGCATTGTAGTATTTTTATGATGCATGAAACTCTGTGACTCTTCAGAGTTGTCATATCAGGAGCTGCCTCTGGAGGGCTTTGTCAGTGGCTTCCCATTCTAGGCCCTATCACAGGGACTCAATGGTTGGCAGTGTGTCATGGAAAGCACACAGACCTACCTAGGTTCACTACTATGATGTTGGCAGAGTCCTCCCATCAAGAGAGCTCACCCTTCTCATCTGGAAAATGGGCATAAAATCTCTTCTCTTAATGCTATTAAATAAGATGATGTCACCTGATATCTGTAGAGCAAGCCTTCAATGAACATTCTCTTCCTTGTTCCTGATAATGTAAGCTAAGACTCCCTCAGTGGGCTACCACTTCTATTTCTGGGTGTGAAATAGCTACACAGTAGCTGCTGGGATGGTGAGACCTGCTTCTTAAAGGAACTCATCCATGTTTTGGCTGAATCAGGAGCAAAGGAAAATCTTAGTACTAGATATATCTGCTATTTATTCCTCATAGAAGGGAAGGAAGATGTCTGAAGTGTGTGATACAAACATACTTCATTTATACAGGGGTTGAGGTGACTGCTTCAGGACCTCCTGACTACTATGGTGGAGACCAGAGTCTTTGCCAGACCTATGCCTGTGTCTCTCTCCTGTTGACCCTCCAGCCCTCTTGCATCTGTGAAAGGTGGATCTGTCCTGAGGATCCTCTGCCATCTTCCCTCCCTGTTTGCTGGGTGGGTAGCAAATCTAGGATGATGTTGGAAATTCCATGCTCAAATTCCAGAGCATCGGGAAACCTGGGTCCCTCAGAGGCCCCGAGGAATGGCACTCTCCAGCTCCAACTTCTAGGCTTGAGCTAAGTATGAAGTGAGCTCTGCCATGCTAGAGAAAACGTGCTAGCTTTCTCTTCGTTGATGAACCTGCTGAGACAGGGATATGTTTTGGAAAACATCCCCCTCTTCGGACAATAATTGACACTCCTCGGAACAGAGTAGCACATTTTATGTTTGGTCACCATGGAAGAAAAAATTTCACAGTTGCCTAAAAATTAACTCTATCGTTTATTTAAAATATTCTCTGTCTATTGATCATGAGACATGTGGAATGTGGTTCTCTGTCAGCTAGCAGTCTGGTTGGTTGGTTTTTTTTCTTTTACCCAACAGTTTTTTCAGCTGAACTAGTGATTAACTATAAGAATTGTGCTTTAAATTAGATTAAACACTCCTGCTGCCAGGTGCTGGGCTGAGCTGGGTACCTCAGGAAGAACAGGAGAAACAACTGGATTATTTTTCTCAGTCTTAAACTCAGAAATTAGAAAATTCAATTTTGCTCTAAATACTTGTCTCAATTGATATCTTGTTTATAGTGACCCAAACGAAGCACACTGCAAGAAATTTTATCCTCCTGGACTTGAGCTTCTGCAAGTCTAAGATGAAGGCTCTCATGCTGTAGGATTGAGAACAGTTGGGGGGCTAGAGAGATGGTTCAAGGCACTAAAGGCTAGGCTCACAACCAAAAATATAAGACAAGCAATGGGGGGGGAGGGTCACATCTACCTCCCAGCCAAATGCGTGATGTGATGCATATAAATAATACACACAGTATATATAAAGGCTTTTGACTTTTCCTTGGTGGCTTCGCTTGTTGAAATTTGCCTTGGAATTATGAACTTGGATTATCATCTTTGGCTGCTACTCTGAACACACGCTAAGCAATGCTGGCGACTCTTATCATCACATTGACTGTTGACTTTTGGTTGGCTTCTTCTGGTCACTCTTGACTGTTCACCATGGCCTTTGTCTTTTTCAAACACCTTCTTTTAGGGGGAAGAATAGGAAATACCCATGGAAAATGTTATTGATAAAAGTTGGAACAGCCTGGGCTGGAGAGATGGCTCAGTCATTAAGAGCACTGACTGCTCTTCCAGAGGTGCTGAGTTCAATTCCCAGCAACCACATGGTGGCTCACAACCATCTGTAATAGGGATCTGATGCCCTCTTCTGGTGTGTCTGAAGACAGAGATAGTGTACCCACATACATGAAATAAATAAATAAATCTTAAAAAATAAAAATAAAATAGTTGGAACTACTTTTAAAACAGCTGGTGTTGCTTTACTTAGAGCCAAGACTGACTGGTTCCACAGGTGGAGGTTAGCAGAACTCAGAGCTCTGTCCTCACGCTGATCTTGCTGGGCATGCTGCCAGCTCAGCATCCATGGCTAGGAGAAATGGAGAGAGGAAGTAGGTAAGGAGAAAAAGATGTCCAGGGTTTAAAATAACATTGAAGCTAAAAATGATGTGACCAGGCTTTAAAACGACAGCAACACCATCTGTTTACCCAGCAGAATTGTGCCAATATACTGATGCTTTCAAGGTAGAGTCAGTTGACATTCCAGTGACTCAAGGGACTCCACAGAAACTTCTCCAGATAATCTTCTCATCCAGTGTGCCTCAGCAAGGGAAGTCTCACCTAACCTCTTTGGATCTGGGTAATGTTTATCTTCTTTCACTAGGGGGTTTGACCTCCACTGCATGCCACACCCCTAACCTCCAAAGAAATCCCACATGGGACTCTGTCATCAAAACTTCATAGTCTAGTTAATTAATCTTAAATATGTGAGAAATCTGTGCTGTAGATGGGGAAAGGGACCCAGAGGGAAAAACGTACAGGCAAGGAAAATAATTATCATGCTGGGGTCAATGGGGGTGGGGCAAGCAGGGCATCAATGGGGGTGGGGCAAGCATGAAGTCTGAAGGGTTGGATCTAGACAGGGTGATTATTGGATTATTAAAATCCAATAGCTTATCTAGTTCCACTGCTGCTGCCCATGTCATTTATGGGGTCATACATACAGTCAGACATGGGGTATGGTACCAGTCATTGGAGCATGATCAACCTACCAGGGACACACTTAAAGAACACTGACCTTCTCTCCCCCAGAAGCCATCAACTCTCCATAGCACCTCAGGGGTGGGGGTTTTCCAATCCCTTCCCCATGCTATGCTAAAATGTTGACTGCCCTTGTGCAGGTCTTGTGTGGGCAGCCACAGCTACTGTAAGCTCATGAGCTCAGCTTTCTGTCATGTTTAGAGACATGGTTTTACTCTGGTTCTCCCTGATCTCTGGATCTTAGTCTTTCTGCCCCCTCTTCCACTATAATCCCTGAGACTTTGGGGAGGGGACACATAGATGCCCTATTTGTGACTGAGCATTCCACTGACTCTGCATTTTGACCAGTTATGAATTTATACATTAACCACCATCCACTGCACAAAGAACCTTCTCTGATGAGGTTTGAGAGTGGCACTATGCTCAGGATAGAGATATAGGAATTTAGAGAGCAGTATAATCCTACATCCATCCAGCAAGATTATAGTAGTAGGTTTACTCTGGAGCTGTGTACTTCCCACCACTGGATCTTGGCCAGATTTACAGTATTAGGTATGTGGTTACTCCTGCAGTGCTATGGACTTCTTAATTCAGGTCTAAAGGCTTCTCATTTATCTCAAAGTCAATAGAAAAACATTAAGGAAATAAGGAGACAACCGGTTTCCACTCTCAGTTTACAGTGTCAGTCGGGGTAGAATCTTAGAGACCAGTTAGGAGTCAATGGAAACTGTCTGGCGACTTGGATAGCTTGGCCAGTGAAGGCAGTAGAGTTGTTTAGAAGTGAGTGAATTCAATCATGGTTGCAGGGTGATTAAGGACTCAGTGTGGAGACAGAGGCCTTGGGTTTGAATTTCTCCTTTACCCATCAATGGCCAGCCTGTTGACCACCAGTTCAACTTCTCTGAGCCTTGGTCCCATCATCTGCAAAAAAGAACTGATAGATTAACTTGGTGTGTGATGTAATTGGTACAGTGCCATCATGTTCTGTTAACAGTGTTTAGGTCCTTAAATGAATCTTCAGTAAATATTATTTTTCTGTTCTTGAATGACAGGGACGGGTAGCCTCTCGATGGAGCTATTACTTACGACCTCCTCTGAATTACTACCTCAGATCTGTTAGTGTTCTGTGACTGTGATAAAACACCCGAGAGAAGCAAGTTATAGGGAGGCGATACTAGGTTTAGAGACAGTTCATTCAATAGAGTGTTTCCTCTGCAAGCATTACGACCTGGGTTCCTTCTCAAGAACTCACAGAAAAACTCTGGATCTGGTGACTGATCTCATGATCCCAGTGCTAGGAGGGCAGAATCCAGTGGATCCCTGGAGCTTCCTTGGCCAGCCAGCATAGCATGTATTGGGAAGTTCCAGGTAAAAGAGACAGACCCTGTTCCCAAAACCCACAAAAAAAAAACCCGCAGTGGAGGATGACTGAAGAAGACACCTTGACATGACCTCTGGATAGGTTCACCTCTGACCTCCACATACATGTGCTTTCACTGAGCCCTTATTGTATAGGCTTTGGGGGCACATGTATTTTTCAGTTGCCTAATAAAACATGCAAAAATTGGGAAACAGGCCCCTAAATTCTGGTGAGCATTGTTTGTAAAGCAAGCCCAGGGATGCATCAGAATCCTTTATGGACTTGGTACACATCAGTACCCCCCAATTTCTGTCCACTTTTCTAGCTCACTGTAGGAACAACCTGAAGTTCAGATTACAAGGGCATTTCTACAGTGTATACTACATTTTTATGCCCTCTCAGAAAGTTCTGTGAGCTTTGTAGCCTGAAATAAGGACCCACACAATGTTAATAGGTGAGCACACTTGTGCCATAGAGGTTATCAGCCATGGCTAGAAATGCAACAGAGCTTTGTGGAACCTTTGGCACTTATCCCATAGCCTTTGCCTAGAAGAAGTGAGGCAGGAAGACAGACAGACATGATGGACAGTCCCAAGACTAAACTCCTGGCATAGACCATAGCTCTTGTACTGGCTAGTTTTTCCACATCACAACCTAGAATCACCAGGGAAGAAAATCTCAGTTGAAGACCTATCTAGATCAAGTTGGCCTGTGGGCATGTCTGGTGGATTGTTTTGATTGTTAATTGACCTAGCCCACTGTGGGTGGTACCATTCCCTAGGCTGGGCACTGAACTGTATCACGCTGATCTGTACTTCAGCATAAGCAGCAGAGAGCAAGCAGACAACATGAATGCATTCATTTCTCTCTGTTTTTGACTGAGGATGTGATGTAACTAGCTGTTTACATTTCTGCCTTGGTTTCCCCTCAACAGTAGGTTATAAAGTGGAATTGGTTTTGCTCAAGGTGTTTTGTTGTGCTACCATCAATAAAATCAGAACAACTTTGAAGGTAATACTGTCAGGTGGAACTTTATCTTACAGATTTAAGCCATTCTACCAACATACGTGGGGCTACTACTTTACTGTCATAGAAGTTTGACAGGTCTGTTAATACAAAGCCAGAGAAAAATAATCATCTCTGCTCTTTTCAAATGAGAAATTTGCCCATATTTAAGCAAGTCAAATTAACATTAGAAGAGGGTGATAATCGGGATCTTTGGGAGAAAAGCAAGCAATCAATTCGCACACTATTGTGAATCCACTGGAAATATTGTCTCAGCCTTACTGGTGAAAGGTTTAAAGCCCCCATTTACATAGAAAACTAGCACCACTGGTATAAAAAAATATATAGTGTTTTTGAGATACCTGCCTGTGTGCTTGTCCTTCTGTAAAGTGAGATGTTTGGGCTGAGTGATGTGTTGTAGGTCCTCACTTGGTTTCTGGGATCAGGTGTCTGAAGTCTGAATGAATAAACCCTAGAGGGTGCTCTTGCGTGTTTTGCTGAACTGGGCTACAAAGATCTAAGCTGAATTCAAATAAAATTCACTACTTAAGATTATTAACTTTTCATGAGTTTGTGATAGGAACATTAAAAGGTATAGATTCACAAGTAGGATAAAAAAAAATCAAAATTACCACTCAGAGCTAACTAGCAATATCATGCTGGAGAGTCACCTTAGACGTAACTAGCATGCCGGAGAACAACCTTCTCAGTACCTTTTCCTGTATGTTCATGATGAAATGGTTCCAGGCTCGAAACTGTGCATTGTTACTTTTTTTTCACTTGACAGCCAATATAGTAAACCCCAGTGTCAATAAATATTGCACCATTTTATTTATTTGTTTATTATTCTTCTCTTCTACATTACATCCCAACTGCAGTTCCCCCTCTTCCCAGTCCCCACCACCACACTTCCCCTCTGCCCCAATCTACCCCCGCCATTTCCACCAGAAAAGCACAAACCTCCCAAGGATGTCAATCAAACACAACATAACAAATTACCATAAGGCACACAACCCCTCATCAAGACAGGACAAGGTAACCCAGTAGGAGGAAAAGGGTCCCAGGAGCAGGTGAAAGAGTTAGAGACAGCCCTTACTCCTGCTGCTCATGAGTCCCACAAGAACACCAGGCTATACAACATAACATACATGCAAAGGGCCTAGCTCAAACCCGTACGGGCTTTGTGGTTGTCACTTCAGTCTCTCTGAGCTCCTATGAGCCTAGCTTAGTTGATTCTGTGGGCCGGCAACACATTATTTATATAAGTAAGTGGCAGTCAAAATTAAACAGAAAGGTGACTCAGACCCTTTGGTTAAACATTTACATTCCTAAGGGTTTTGCCTCTTACAAACAATACTGAAAACTGTCCTCAGATAATTCGGACTCCTGTCATTCATAGATACAGAATTGGTATTATTTCAAAACATATGAATTAGTAAGTCTTCTGATATTACCTTCTAAAGGCTTTATGACTCAAAATGTGGGCACTACCTCTCCAAGTAAAGATTATCAGCTTCACTGGGGCACTACCCCCCTCAGTCTATTGATGTAAAGATTCCAGGGACCTGTGTACACAGTGCATTTGAGAAGCCCACGCTGAAGGCACCTGCACTGCCTATGATTGTCCCAGGTGCTTCACATCACCTGCTTCCCCATGTTAATCATTTTCTGTGCAGGTGGATGAGATGAGCATGGCAGCCCATTGTTCTCTGTCTCCTAGAATACCTCTAATCTCTTCTGTATCCCACGTGTTTTGTACAATTCAGTCTCTATTTACTGGCTGTCCGTTCATAGCCTTCCCTACTTTTAGTTCTTATTTTTTCCAAGTGAGTAACTTTGTCTGTTGGTTGAACTGACTTGTTTATTTTGGCCCAGTATGAAAGAAAAGTAGAAAATAACTAACATTTTAAAAACAAGAATGGGGTTAATATTTTTGGTGTTTACCCTAAAGAGAATTTTAAGGACACTAAATTTTGGCTGATACAAAAATCAGTTTAGTTGAGCTCTACCTTGTGTATCATACAGTTTTCTGACTAAAGTGTCCCCCCCACACAAACATATATATATGTGTGTGTAAATATACATACATACTGTAACAGTGCCCCAAATAATCCCATATTCATTAGCAGCCATTCTGTCTCCCCTTTAGTTCTTCAGCCTAGAAAGGTGCTAATCTAATTTTGTCTTTATAAATTTGTGTATTCCAGACTTTTCACATAAGTGGTATCAGCCAAAAACTGCTCTCTTGGAGCTGGCCTCCTTTGCTTAGTTTTATTTTTTCAAGGGTACTTCATTGTGTAGCTTCACCTCTTCTATTCAAATACCACAGTGCTTGCTGTGCAAGCTGGGGATCTGAGTTTGAAACCCCAAACCCATGAGAAGATGGAGGAAAGAACTGGCTCCTGAAGGTTATCCTCTAAGCTTCTCATGTGTATTGTGGAATATGTGCATGGTACATACCTACACACACACATACATACAAACAAATTAATAATAATGATAGTAATAATAAAATTAATAAAGGTGTTCACAGGACTGGATACCCAGGAGACTCGAGGGAAGAGTCCTACATTCCTGTCTCCTGTAGCTTCTATAGACTGCACATGCTCCTGAGCTGAAGGCTCTTTTTCAACTGCGAAGCCAGCAGTGGTTGGCTGAGTTCCTCTCAAGTCCAATTTCTCTGACATCATCATCTCCCCCCTTCTGCCATACTTATGGGATCCTTGTAATTAACTGAGTCCACCTAGATAATCCAAGCTAGCCTACCTAGCATAAATTCACCAGATTAACCATGGTATTTCTTCTGGCTCCTTTAATTTCCCTCTGCCATGTCTTAGTTATGTTTCTATTGCTGTGATAAAACACTGGCCAAAGGGGCTTGGGGGTTGACTCAGTGCTTGACCTGTTGCTCTTGCACAGGACCTGGGTTCATTCCCAGCATCCCATGTCACATCTCAGAACCATAGTCCCAGAGATCCAGTGACCTCTTCTAGTCTCCATGGGCACCAGGCATGCTCATGGTACACGTATATATATGCAGGGAAAGCCTACAGATAAATCAATCTAAACCCATGTTTTTAAAAATAGAAAAACATGGACCAAAAGCAACTTGGGGAGAAAGAGTTTATTTCAGCTGATAGCTTTTAGTCCATCATTAAGAAAAGCCAGGAAAGGAATGTGGAGTCAGGAACTGAAGCAGAAACCATGGAGGAACATTGCTCACTGGCTTGCCCAGTTTGCTTCCTTATACACCCCAGGACCACCTGCCCATGGATAGCAGTGACCCTAAATAAGCTAGGACCCTCCACACCAAGCAGTAACCAAGAAAATGCCCCACAGGCTTACCTACAGACCAACCTCTTGGAGACATTTTCTCAATTCCCTAGTGTCAGATGACTCCAGCTGTGTCAAGTGGGCAAAATGCTGACCAGCACATGCAGCATGTTCCCAGACTCCAGGATTAGGATGGAGACATGATGAGTGAGGGCTTTCCTCAGTCTGGGATTTTTCTGTCTTATTTTTAATTGACAGGTAAAACTTGTGTGTGTGTGTGTGTGTGTGATATATATATATACACACATATATGCTGTACTACATACTGCTTTGATATACGTCTACATTATGGAGTGACTACATCAAACTGTTGACATACTTATTTTCTCATTCTGATTTTATGGTTCACGCTGGAAAATTGCTGAGAGTAGCTTTTAAGTGTATAACCTAATATAGTATGCTACTGTACACTGTGCAATATTATATACAGGTATAACATACACTGTATTACTATATAGCATAGGCTATTATATGCTATGATCACATGGATGGACAATCTGATCCACTCTGAGTGCATCTGTGTGCAATAGAAGGTAGAGGGCCCATCTTCCTTCTTTTGAATGTTGCTGTCCATCTATCCTGACTCCACTGATTGAGAGATTTCTTCACTGTGCGGACTCATTTTGCCTTAAAACAGCATAAAAATGTGCCATATCAATAATTAAATGATGTGATTGGGTGGGATTTTACTTTGGGGGCATGCCATGTTTTATTTGAGCACTCTCCTGTGTCTGAATGTCAAATCTGACATTTCACTGTTGAAATTGCCTTTGTGTGATCATACACTTTTAAAAGATCCATTACTGGCATGGCCCCTTTTCCATGATATATACTCTTAATTTTGCATGGAAATCATTCGCCCCTTTCAACCATCCTGTTGTTAGCTCTTATGCCTTTTAATCCAGGTCATGGCTGTAATCTTCCTGAGTCCTCTTCTTTCTTCCTTTCTTCATGCCTTCTGATCCCTCTCTATACAACAGAGTAGTCTTTGCAAAATGCAAATTTTGTCCTAGTAACTGCTGCCCCTTTCATCAGATGCTTACTGGAAGAACGGCAAAACTCTTTCATGGTGTGTTTCTTTGTCTTTGGCCCACGCTGATGCTGGCCTCTTACTCACTTTCTATTCAGCCACACCTGCTCCCTCTCTGGTTGTCATAAAAGCCATTATTGCTCCCAAGGCAAGGCAATCCCCCTAATGAGGGCAAGCCTCTTAGACCAGCACATATCCTCCCTTTGCAGGCCCTTAGCATTGCTGTATCAGGCACATTTCTTGGATTTCATTAGCATTGTCTCTGGAGCCAGTCATGTCCACAAAGCCTGGAACTGTGTCTGGTTTGCTGATCACTGTATTCTCAGGCCCCATAAAAAGAACTGATGTCTTAAGCAAGTGAACAAGTTAAGTATGTATCTTACACTGTCTTAGACTTTTAATTCTGTTTATGGTATATCTGATGTGTGGGATTTTTAAAAACATACATAAATATGTAATTTTTAAAACTAATTTCTGACCTTATGAGTCCCATCTCAAGAATATAGAAATAGCCATCTTCTTAAGCAGTTTTCAGACTTGTTTTGTTTGTCTGCGCTCTTTCATCCATCACAAATTTATTTTGGCGTATGGTGGAAATAAGATAAGTAAGTTCCTTTGCTTCCCAGAGGTCAGCCATGTTCCCAACCTTTTCCTTCCTTCCCTTGCTGTTTTGAATTGGCTTGATGATCACAGACCAATGCCCAGACATGTCTAGTTGGGGAAAGGGTTTGTCTCTTCCTTCACTGTTGAGTTTTCTTTACTGTTGACTGGCACTATGCTATAACATCTGGCAGGCTCACCTTAAAAGAAAATAAGTTTTTATAAAACAATACCACGCACTGAAATTGTAAATAAGGTGACTAGACAAAATTATCACTTAGTGATGATGTATAATAATACATATGAGTAGAGAATTCCTGCAGAGGTACCCGAATGAGCGTCTACTTTTGTTATAATCGGCTGATGAGACCTGCTCTTTGAATTCCTGGTTCAGCAAATCAAATGTGGGAAGCAGGTATCTGTATATCTGCAAAGTTCCCTGAAGATTCTAATCCAGAGAACACATTTTTTAAAAAGATTTTATTTATTTTATGTATGAGTGCTCTATCTGCATGTACACCTGCGTGCCAGAAGAGGGCATCAGATCCCATGATAATTGGTTGTGAGCCACCAAGTGGTTGCTGCGGATTGAACTCAGGACATCTGGGAGAGCAGATAGTACTTTTTTTTTTTTTTTCTTTTTATACTTTATTTACATTTTAAATGTTTTTCCCTTTCCAGGTCTCCCCTTTGGAAACCCCCTATCCCATCCCCCTTTCCCTGCCTCTATGAGAGTATTCCCCCACCCACCCTCCCACTCCCTGACATTCTCCTATACTGGGGCATCTAACCACTGAACTATCTCTCCAGCCCCAGAGAATACATTTTGAGACTGTACTTTCAAGCAAATTCTTGAGATAACAAACGTGGCCAATTCATGAATGACCTTGCTCCCTTTTCTAAGGTAATTCTTTGGTATGTCTCCAAAGTTAGGATGAACTGTAGTACCTTTTGAGGTCTCTACTCTTGGTTCTGTGTCTTATTCCTGAACCCAGCTGAGCTGAGCCACACAGTCACCCTGCCTTCTGTAAGCCCACATAGCTGCCCTGCTGACCAAAGGTGCTCATACAGCCAGGCTTCAGGCAAAACCAGGGAGAGACAAGGGCAGGGTGACTCCTTTTGTTTTAGGTGCTCATTATTTCCCTTACTTTAATGGAGAGATGTTGCTAGAAATGCAACAGAACAGAATTTTCCATGTCCCAACTCTGTGGCCAGTTAATGGCTCTTCAGTTCACACAAAGGGGGAGTTAATTACTAACACCTGCTTCTCCTCCTGCACTCCACATGCATGGGGCCAGCTTCCCTGACCGATGGCCCTACTCTTGCCATAGGTCTAGTCCTTATAATACATGTGCAGTGTGTGCCTCTCTGAAGAAGGCTGTGCTTTCCATCTTCCTTCAAGTGACATTCTTTGCAAGAAATAAAATAAGATCTTTAGAGGGGAAAATACACTGTGAATTTATTCTTAGAAAGACAGAAGTGCACAAAATAGAAATGATATGGTTGTAGAACTCTGGTCTCTCTCTCTCTCTCTCTCTCTCTCTCTCTCTCTCTCTCTCTCACACACACACACACACACACACACACACACACACACACACTTCTCCTTGTCACCTAGGTGTCCCCTGAGAGCGTTCCAGATGCTCTTCTGTCCCTGTTACCTTTCCTGCTTTGGAAGATGAACTGTCAGCCCTGTGCATTCATCATAATGAAACAAGAGTGTCCTGTGAGACCTTCCTATGCCTCCATTCCCTTCCTCAGCCCAGCCTCAACAGGGCAGCCCCTGCGGAGTCTGAGCATGGCCACAAAGACACATCAGCTGCCACAGAGGGCCCACTCTGTGCTCTGGGAAGGCAAGGTGCGTTCATTAGCAGTTAACACAAAGGATGGTAAATGTTACCCTGAGCAGAAGGTGACACAGGAGCAGGAGCAGGAGTCAGGGTCACTGGCCTCAACTGGACAGGGAACCCGATGCAGCATAGCTCCTGGGAAAGGTGCCACTTAGGCTTGTTGGAAGTGAGTGGACTTGTGTGTAGTAACTCATTTACTATTATCTATTGCCATTACCATCACTCCATTTTTATTTAACTTTGAATAGCAATGTGTTCATGCCTGAAAATTCAGCACAAAGGGAATATAGAAATGCTTGCCAATAGAAATGTGAGGTGATTTAAAATTCTGCTCATGGCCACACTGAAAAAAAAAAAAAAAAAGGAATGAAGTTATTTAATATCATCCTCTATTTAACCCAGTGTTAACATTTACAACACACTGCAAGTTGGACTCTCCGAGTTTCAAGTGCTCAAGTCTCCACAGGTGACTAAGTATCTATCGCATAAGAAAACATAGATAGACAATAATGCATCTGCTCCTCTCTCTTCTCTGAAGCTCTTCAGTCCCCCTCCCTCCCGTTAGTCATTGACAGCTCTGTGTGTGTAACTGCAGATGGTTGACACATATAGGGGCAATCAGAAGCTTGTCCCTGTGAGTTGATGGTTGCTCTGTGGCACGCCTTTTCTTTGTCGCTTTATAGTCAGTCTTAATGTTTCTTATCATTACATAGGAAACAACATGGTGGGTTTGTTGTTGTTTTCATTGCTTCAGAGCAGACTGTGATGTCAAACTTTCAGGAACCTGGAGGCTAAGGCTAAGGTTGAAAACTCAAGGCCAGACTGGGCTGCAGAACAAAACCCTGTCTCTAACATAAAAGCATTGCTGTAAGAGTCTCATTTTGTGGATGTCACCAGTTGTCCCATTTGTCCCTTCCAGTGGGCATTTAGATGGCTGCCAACACTTAGTGCATCCAAACTCTCTGACCTGAGTTGTCAGAGGCACTGAGCAGGGGGAACTCAGGCAGTGAGGATTGGAAGATGGCATTCTAGAAGGTTCTAACACGGAAGAAAGCTTGGAACCCAGGGACACATCGTAGTTCAGGGGTGGTTCCCTGTGGGTAAAGATGACTGGAGAGTGGAGTGGCTATGGACTGAAGACAGAGGGAAAGAGTTGGAAGAGACTGGATCACAGTTATTATTTAAGAAGTTTGGGTACTAGCCCTAAGAGAGATCCATTAAAGAAGCAGGGAAGGATCAATGGTGGAATTATTGAGCAAATAAATGGGAGAAGACAGGCAACCTTCCATACTGGTGGATTATGTTTCGTACATGTAGGAAGTACGAGGGGAACAGAAAAATCATCCCAGAATGCCACAGTAGCAATTTGCTGCAGATAGATGTTAAAATCAGTAAAATTCTGAGAAGAAATGGAATACTTGCCCTCAAAACATCTCCCCCACGTGTTTATTAATTATAGTGGTGCTTTTAACACATGTCCAAATATCCTTTGAGACTTCCTTTCTAGAAAGTGGAGCTTAATTCCACTAGACTCAGAGACTCATTTATAATGAGTAGAATTTGGAAAAGGAAAAGAAAACTAATAGTAATTTTTACTCATGAGATCCTGGTTGATACCACGTTAGCCAAGCCGGTCAAGGTAAACCCTGTCAGCAATGTATCCTGTCGATATTTATGCCCCTGGTGGATGTAGTCAGGTAGACACATCACTTCCATGGTATTGTTTCTGCAAACCTATGATTCTGGTTGGAGGCAGGAAATGGAGTTTTGTGGGAAAAATAAGAAGCAAGTCCACAGCTAACTTGATATTATTGCAGTGTTAATACCTTAGTTTTCATAACTGCATCCTAGCTATTTAAGATCTAACATTGATGAGAACTAATATTGTCTCCCTGCACAATGGTTCTGTGCAGATTGAATTATGTCAGAATTTTTTTCAGACCTAAAGAGGTTTTAAAAATTCAGAAGACCAGCATGATGAGACTTGTGTCTTCCTGGCATTTTTGCTCGAGAAGAGGCTGGAAGAAGAAAGGGGGTGACGTTTCACACTGAGATGGAGGAGGGCTGGAAGGGAGCAGCAGGACAGCAGGGCTCCAGAGAGGTGGCTAAACAGAAGCTCTGTATGACCCAGCAGTGGTTTAAATAAAGAAGGGAGAGGTTGGGAAGACTCATGATATTGTCGGCCTCTGAAATCACACAGGTAACGCCACCATACATAGTGATGTCGTTCTTGGAGAGATGACAAGAAACTGGAGGAAGACTGGGTTTCAGGGACACAGTTCTGTTTTAGACCTGTTGAATTTGGGACACATCAGAGAAATAGACCTATACCCTAGGCAGCTGTGGAACTGCAGTTGGGGGAAGTCCTGGTTGTAACTAGTCGGGCAGCCATGGATGCATAAAGGTTGCTTGAGGACCACTTGTGAAATTGTGAACTGGCCCAAGGAGAACAGATGTACAAGGGAAATGTCTATAACACGGGTGTGTAGAAGCCCAGCCCAAGAAGTGTCGTGGAGAGTAGAGGATTTTCAGGAAAATGGTGGCTGTGCCATTCTGACATTCAGAAATGATTCAGAAAGAGTACCAGTCCCACCATCTACCCATTGTATGGCATGGGACAAGTTATTTAGCACATTATAAGCGTTAGAAGAATCACGGCCTGAATGTTGCTGTGATTACAAGTGCTCAGAGAACAATGAGTGAGGAAAAAATTAAACTGGGCTCTCCAGGGAGCTATGGAAGAGAGTGACTCAAAGAGTTCACACATGTCACCCCACTGTGATGGCTGGTATCAGAAGGTGGGAAATGACAAGCACTGGCCAGGGATTATGGCGACCTGAACCTTTGCCCATTGCAGGTAGAAATGTTAACAATGCAGCCACCATGGAAACCAGTGTGGCTGATCCTAGACAAGTTACACATTAAGCAGTGGCATCTTTGGTGGCATGCACAGGCGGGATACACTGAAGAGGCAGCTTCAGGAGGACCATGAGTCACCATCAGGTCCAGCAACTCCACTCTCAGATTTAGGCCCAGACAAACTAAAAGCAAGGATTCCTGCACGTACCTCTGTAGTGTTACCATTGTCAAGAGGGCGTACAATGAAGTGTATCTATACAGCTGAATATTATCCAGCCTTTAAAAAACAAATTGTTGATATATGCCACAGCATAAGTAAGTTCTGAAAACAGTACACTATGTGAACTTAGTCAGACAGAAGGGGCAATGTATGGCATTTCATTTCTGGGACTAGGCAGAGGCACAGAGATGGAAAATAGATCGGGGTTACCAAGGGCAACGGAGAGAGGAATAAGGAGTTATGCATTAGCATATATAGGTCCTGTTGAGGATGATGAGAAAGTTCTGGAAACAAGCAGTCATGGGGCTATGCAGTACTGTGAGTGTTTCCAATGCAGCTCAATTGCATAGTGAACGATGGTCCAATCTTGAGTTGGGTATCTCTCATCATTCATTCTCTTAAAAGGGCATCATGATTAGCACTGCTGAGAAGTCACCGAATGGGTAAAACCTGATCTCTTGTACTTTGAGGCAGTGGGGCCACTGGTGACATTTCCAGGGCTCCTGTGATAGGGGAGAGGTACCAGAAATCATCTTGCAGAATTGGAGAAACAACCTTAGTTGGGAAAACCACTTGCCTTGAAAGCCTGAGAACCTGACTTGGGATTCCCAGAATGCACATGTAAAGCTGATGGAGGTGATATAAGCTTATACCCTTACCAGTAGTGAGACGGGAGGCAGAGGTGGGCAGATACCTGGAAGCTTGAGAACCAGCCAGTCTGGCCTGCTGGGTAAAGTTCCAGGCCAACAAGAGACTATTTGTACAAGTAAAGTTTTGCTGTGACATGGTCACTTCTATCGTGTGCGTATCACCTGAGACTGCTCATTCATTATGATGGTAGTTAAGTAGCTGCCGCAGACACGACCATATGGTCTGCAAAACTAAAAATATTTACTACCAGAGCCTCTAAAGGGAATTTCCCAACCCCTGGCTAGGAAACATCCCTGGTCATTTAAGGAGTTGGGCTTTCTAAAATAATGCCTGCACTTCTGGCAGACTACCGAGTCAGTAATACTGCCTCTTACGATCAGGAAGCAGAAGCAACCCAGTGCGGACCCATGACAATGAATAGGAAGGAAGAGAATGCAGAGGCAAAACTAAAGTAAACCCTACTCATTTCTTTCTTTCTCCTTGCCACATTCCTTGGTCACCGTGGGCAAACCTATAGCTTGAAGAATGGTTGTTGAAGATGTTAGGGTGAGACCTAGGGAACCCCAGGAATGTATGGGAAACAGAATGGTTTATAAGACCTGGCTCAGGCCCAGAGTGGCCACTGAAGTAGGTTGTGGATATGGGGACCACAGTACCCTCCTTTCTCTTGATTTTCTGGAAAGAACAATTCTACGTGCTTTCCACCCAGGCCCTCCCAGAAGTCTCACTGGTAAAACATTTGCTGCATGGCCAGTGGTAATAAGAGGCTGCAAACTTTAGGCTCATTGGTTCCTCTTTTGTGCAGAATAATGCCCATAACCCAGAGCTTTCAAGCATTTGTTAATTTACTTTCTGGGGCTGAGTTCCGAACTTATGTCAGACCAAAGACAAAGCCTCGCACCTCCAGAACTTCCGTAGCACAAACTGTGCCAAGTCATGTGCCTTTGTGACCTCTGAAGTATCATGAGACATTGGGTGACATTTCTCCATATCACAGGAGGGACCAATCAGGGCTTACTGGGGTTATCCAGGCCTAAAAGGTGTTAATTATAGAAGTAGATGTTGAACCAACACATGCCTGATTCTAGGACTGGGGCTTTTTCTACTGGGCCAGATGCCACCCTATTCTCCCTGGCCACCAAAACCCTCAGAATGCTTTTGTGTGCCCTCACAGGCAGAATCCAATACTTGCTGGATTGCAACCCACTTTGAACCTTGACTCATACTATTATAGAACAAAGCTGATATCTGGAGTTCTGCAGGCTTCTACAGGTCTGTGCAAGCCTCTCTGCTCCCTGTGTCCCCCAGTTCCACGCTGATGGTCACTCTGAGTCTGCTAAGAGTCGCCCTATGCCTTCTCAACAACGCTGCCACCCAGAGTTCACTTCTCCCTGTTGTACAACTAATTTTTACGCCCTGCACAATCATTCCTCACTAAACTGGTTTAAGTACAATGACCCAGGAACTCAGCAAGAGGGAGATACAGTGGCTTCCCCTGGTCACATCCATTCTTGGTCATATGACAAACAGGTGGCACACTGGTGACTACTTCCCATGCTGCCCTCGATGGTGGTATCTTTGCCTAGATTTCTGCAACTGTCAAATCGATAGAAAGGGAAATGCAGAAGCCATCCACCCACCTCTTGACTTGGGGCCAGTGGGAAAAAATAAACTATATCCCAGGGCTGGCAACTTGTGTAGATCACACAGCCTTTCAGACCTAAACCCAGAGGTACGAAGGCCCTGGGTCTCCTGGCTCTCTTGTCTGCCTGCCTGCAGCTCCTTCTGCTGCAGCCCACTGCCTCCTGCCTTCCTCAGTGGAGGAAGCAGAGCCATCCCCCTGCATTCGAAGTGCTTACCTTGGAGCCCTTTTCATGAATGAGGCCAGATGCACACTCCACATTGATCATTTCTGTCCCTCCCCTTTTCTGCTTTCTGTTAAAGGCAGCCCCCCAGCTCCCAGCTGGCTCCTGTCCCCTCCCCCAGCCAGGAGAAGTTATTACATGAAGAGATCAGCTTACCAGTTTTCTTCAGAGCAGAGGCTGAGCTCAGAGCACGGGGTAGTACAGTGGGGAAAAGAGCCAGGGAACCAGCGCGGTGCCTACGGAACTCCAGGCTGGGATCCCTGAGACACAAGTGCATCTGCTAGCGTTAGCACTTGGCAGACGGATTCTCCTCCAGGGTAGCTTTGACTCTGGGTAATAATGTTTGTCAGCTACCTGTTATTAACATTGTTCCACACTGAGACAGCAATGTTAGCAAGACCTGGGGGAGAGGTAAGCCAAATAAAATATTTTGTCAGAAGTTATATTTTTGTCAGCATTAAGTTTCCCCTTCTATCTACGAAGAGGGACCAGGGGAATAGGTTTTTGTAGTGTATAAAGAATGATGCTTTATATGACTTTATTTTAGGCTTTTCTTACAGGGAAACTTCTATTCCTTTTGAAGGAGCCTGTGGTTTCTAAAATCTCGTGCTGAGCCTGTCTACACAGTTGCCACCCTGGGGACCTGCCATTGCCTGGGTGACAGATGTCTAAGGCATGCATGTTTCTTCTGCTGTTTTCAGGGATCTGGGGGAATGCATGTCAGATTCCAGTAGGGTCTGGTGCTGATGCAGGAAGGACACTGCCTCTGAGGCATTTCTCCTCTTGTGCTCAGAGAGGATCTGAATGCATGAGAGATTACCTTTCTCCTCTGCCTCCATGCCGAGCTTTTCTCCTCTGCTTTGATGTGCATGGGTAAACCTGTGTTTCACTTTCTCTCGTGGGTGTGGAGGGAGAGAGTGGGAGCAAGCGGCGAGTATGCCCAAATCTGCCAGGGGAATAAAAGGAGGCATGTTTTAGGGTCTGTGAGGAAAACTTCTTATTGATCTAGCTCCTGTGTTTGCTGGGTATGTTTCTGGTCATCACTGATACCTCCAGGAGACAGTTTTGATGCAGGCAGAGTCTGGAAGTGTTGATCACTAAGCAGGGAGAAAGGAGCATTTAGTGTCTCCACCCTGTCCTGCAAATGAGCTGGCACCAACTTTGAATCTTCCTCTATTCCTACACTACTAACTCTGATGGAAATTCTCGGAGACAAGAATAATCCGGATGCAGCCTTTCTCCTGAACCCATCTTCCTCCTTGAAAAGCCTAGTGACTTTTAAATCTATATCTCTTTTAAAAGGGCCATGAGGCCACTTCTCAGCTTTGCCTTTTGTTTGCCTCGTCAGGGGCCAAGAAAACCCTGAAAGCTAATGTAATTGGTTTCTTTTTCCCTTAAGCATGCTTCCATGCTTATGGGCGTGCTCCCCAACCCACGCCTATGCTGCAAGGCTGAGGTGGTCATTTGTCCTAGGCTTCTTGCCTGCTAGTTACCCAAGCCCTCTGCATTGTGGATAGTCTCTGGGGGGATGGAGCTCTTAAGGGGGAAGTGGATGCCTAGTAGATTAGAAATGCTTAAAGCCGAAAGCAGGCCACTGGCCTCCGCCTGAAGTTTGCAGCTTCCAGCTTCCCTGTTGATTTTTTTTTTTTTTTTTTTTTTTACTATGTGGAGTAAATGACAAATGGGTCCACCTCATTCAGCCCGGAGCACTTAAGCAGGCGAAAAGCAAGCTCATATGGAAAATATTTCTATCACCGCTGCTGACACATCTGGTCAGGGGAGACCTCCGTACTGAGCAAATCACAGCCCTATAGCAGCCCCTCCGCAGTGCGCCAATTACTCTTATTAACAGTGAGGCAGAAAGCAGCTTCAGTTACCTGCCCACAACCAGCTCTCGGGGAGGGCCACTCTGAAATGCATGTCCTGGAGCTTCTTACACAGGGAAAGGGCTCTGCTTCACCTCTTAGCAAAGCAGAGGGGAAAGGGAAAGCAGAGCACACAGGCATGCCCTTACCTTGATGGGATAGAGATAGCACTGGGTACCCACTCAGGAGAGTGAACCAGACTGCCTATGGAGTTCAAGTATGTATGCTTAATACAACCAGTCAGAAATCCTCAATAGGGGTAGTAAGTCGTCTGCCCGGCTACTCCTGGCACTACACTGCTGTGCTATATAAAGATCTCCCCTGCCTTCTTTTCTTTATCTCTCCAGCATGTGTGCATATGTGCATGCATGTAAGTACATGGGCATTTCTGTGCCCTTGGCTCTGTAAATGCCTTCATTACTAGGAGATGCTATCATTAGGATTCCTTTCACTTATTGGAAGTGAAATGATGAGGAAGGAGCATGACTGAATCCCCCACTCCTTAAAAGAGAATGTTGTTTATAAAGAGCTTTGAAGAATGTGGCATTTTATAGATGCCTCTTTTTTATTGCCATGTTGCTTACAAAAGCATTCCCATAAACATGTGGTGGCGTCCCTAAGTCACCGCAATTTTCTTTCCTCCTGCCCACCAATGGGTTTTCTTGCAGGTTCTAATTATCTTCCCTTTGGATGTTCCTTAAAACACACAAGAGGAAAGGAAGAAAGGGGAGCAGGCTTTGTCCACCCAGGCTGCTGAGCTGGCTATGTTCTCAGCCTGGGATTGGGAGCCAAGCAGCAGAGCTGGGGCCAGTTTACAGAGTCAGTTGTTGTCTTGGGTGTGAAGTCTTTGCAGATAATTGGAGGCTTGAGTCGGGGAGGTACTTTTTGTTCAAGGACAAAGCAACCTGGTATTAGGTCAGTGTGTTAACTTGGGGGGTTGGGGAGAAGAAGTTGTTGTTGCCTTTGTTTCCTGGTTGCCATGGCCTTGAACTTAGAGCCTTGGGATCACTAGAATGCCTTTAACTTTGACAAGATTAGAATAGAAGCCATGCATACTTATAGACATTGGTGCATCCTCTGAAGTACTGCAGAATACTTGGTGAAGTCAGGCTGGACTTTCAGTGCATTTTTAAAAAGTGTTTGGTTTTATTTGTAATTCTGTGGAGTGGGATAGGCATCTGCACGAGTGTGGTGCCCACATAGGCCAGAAGAGGGCATCAAAGCTCCTGAACTAGGAGTTAGAGATGGTTGTGAGTCACCTGACATTATACAAGGACCTAAACTCAGATCTTCTGAAGGGCAGAACATCCTCTTAACTGCTGGACCATCTCCATCCCTGATGCAATTTTTAAAACATGCTTTGTTGCAATCTGGTCCCCTATTTCCAATATTGCAGGTAGAACCAGGGGCCTTGTTCATGTAAGATGAGAACTCTACCACCACACCCCATTCCCAGCTGTTTTGATATTTTTATGAGTGTGGAAAGCATGCCAGGATGTAGTCAGTGTCTTTGTAGAGACACAGGAGTAGGGACTGCCTTATCTGTTCTTATCCAAGGAGACCAGTGAGGTCCTGTTCTTATCCAAGGAGACCAGTGAGGTCCTGTTCTTATCCAAGGAGACCAGTGAGGTCCTGTTCTTATCCAAGGAGACCAGTGAGGTCCTGTTCTTATCCAAGGAGATCAGTGAGGTCCTGTTATATGCAGGGAGGAGGAGGAAGTAGGGCTAACCTGAGACCCTTAAGATTCCGTGGACTGAGGTGAGACAATGTCAAAGGATGCTTTTTAACTTTGGTAAGGCAACTTGGCAAAACCTGTCCAACTTAAAAAGAAATATCTGCTAATGATGGCAGACTTTCCTTTTGTGGTGATGAAAATGGTTTGGGATTAGGTGGTGGTAGGGTGACTGCACCATTCTGTGGCTACACTAAAAGCCACTTATGATGACTCTCTCCTTCCTTCCTTCCTTCCTTCCTTCCTTCCTTCCTTTCTTTTTTTGTACTGGAGAATAAACATAGAACATCATGTATGTTAGTTATGTAGTCTACACTTCAACCCCGAAATTACATGCTTTAAAGTGTGTGTGTGTGTGTGTGTGTGTGTGTGTGTGTATGTGCACGCGCAGGTAGGCATGCCTTTCTATGTATGGGCATGTGTGTGTGGCGGGGTGTGTGTGTGCGTGTGTCAGAGGTCAATGTCATACATCTTCTCTCTATATATTGTACTTTTGTTATTTTTTTAATTTTGAGATTACATTTAATTACATCTCTCCCTTCCCTCTCCCCCCTCCAAACTCTCCCACATGCCCCTCCCCACTCTCCTGCAAATTCACGACCTCTTTTTTCACTAATTGTTATCCAATGTATAGATGTGTCTGTGTATATATTTTATATGTATGTATTCATATATATTGCTAAATATAATGTATAATGTCCATATAATGTTACTTGTATGTATTTTTTCAAGGCTGATTGACTTGTCACTGGTCTACCAATCAATGTGTTCTTCCCTGGGAAGGCTTCCTCTCCTTCTCCCAGCTTTGCTCACTTGCCTGTAGTTCTATGTAGGGTTTGGCCATGTCCACTTTGGCCTATTCTTTGGTGACATCCGTGTTCAGCTCATTAACATTCTTTATTCTTTGAAAGTCTCACACAGTATACAGTACCTGTTAACTGTATCCATCCACCTCTACCTCTCCCCTAGTACCCTCCATCCCATTTTCTTCCAACTTGATGGTTTTTTTATTTGTTGTTTTGTTACTGATAACCCTGAGTCCAGTTAATGCTTCCTGTATCCACATGGGCATGTAGCCAGCCACTGGAACAAGGACAACCTGTGAGCAGCCGTATCCCCAAAGGAGAATGACTCTCCCTTCCTCAGCAACCATCAATTACCAGTTACCCAATAGGGATAGGGCAGGATCTCTCAGTGAACCTGGAACCCACTGATTCGGCTTGCTAGGCTGGCCGCCGAGCCCTTGGGATCCTGCTATCTCTAGCTCCCCAGCGCCAAAATTACAGACAGGACCATACCGAGCTTTTCATCAAATGTGCTGGGGATCTGAACCCAGGTCCTTATTCTCTGCAAGGAAAGCACTTTACCAGCTGAACCATCTCAATTTCAGGGTTCATCTTTACCCTTGGTTTCTCTTTCTTCCTTCCTTAGATAAAACTGTGGTTCACAGTTGGGTATCCTCCAACCAAAATCATCTATATGTGTTTGTAAATGAAAGTCTGTGTCTGTGTGCATGTGCATGCATGTATGCGCGCATGCATGCCTTCAATTTGTGATATATATATATATATATATATATATATATATATATATATATCTGACTTGTTCCTACCCACTGGCCTATTGCAATTCCAAAGACCTTCTAGACTGTTATTGAGTCCAAGCAGTGAGGACCTTCTAGAATGCTTTTGAGTCTGAGCAATGGAAGCCAACAGTCTCAACTCCTTCCAGTGATGAAGTATTTCTAGAAGTATTTCACCACTGAGCGTGTAGCCTGCCAGTTATGTAGATAATATTATCCAGTTATAAGTTCCTATCCATGTTTTTATCAGGAAAGGTTATTGAACTTTATCAAAATTTGTTCACCTTCATTAAAATACTCATTTGCCCTTTTCCTCTGCTCCGTTTACGTAGTGATTCTATGTGATCAATGGATGTCTGTGTCTTTACAATTGCCTGCCTACTGATTCACTTGTTAGATTTGATATAGTCGTTGCCTTTGCTACTTGATATGATTTATGAATATTGCCTGGTTCTCTTTTGTAAATCAGTGCCGTTAGGTCCTGCCAATCTTTAATTGTGCTAGCCCAAAGTTTTATAAATTCAAAAGCCTCTCATCTCCTCACATGCTCTGAAACACTTTAAACACCAGAGGAATTATTGCTTTGCTTAAAGGATTTTAAAAGTGAATCATAAAACCACCAAGCTGCTTTGTAAAGGAATGCTCTTTTGAGTATTTAAGTGTTTAAAACATGACTCTTGTTCCCATAGAAGGTGTAGCACTTACCATCGAGAGGAGAAAAGTGTGCTGTGGAAGCAGACTGTAATTAACACACAGCTGTGGACACTTCCCAGCTAACAACACCAGGCATCCCTAGCCTCGTGTCCCACCCTGCTTTCTCTCCCTTAGAGAAAACATCATCGTCCAGAATTTTATGTTATCCCACTATTACTTGTAAAAACAATCATCACATCTAGTAGGGGGTAGGTGACCTACACCTGAAATCCTAGCACTGAGGAGGCTGAAGCACACAGATCTCTTTAAATTCAAGCCCAGCCTAATCTGCATAGCAAGTTCCAGGACAGCCAGTACTGCATAATGAGACGCTGTCTTAAAATAATATAATTTTGTAGTAGTAGTAGTAGTAGTAGTAGTAGTAGTAGTAGTAGTAGTAGT
>JADRCH010000050.1:1872913-1886035 GCA_019843965.1 Rhynchomys soricoides
GTAGTAGTAGTAGTAGTAGTAGTAGTAGTAGTAGTAGTAGTAGTAGTAGTAGTAGTAATTACATATGTATATATCTATAAAGGTCATAATATTTAATATTGTTTTGTTTTAAATTGCATTAACATGGTACATGGAGTTGTGGTTCCTTCATTTTAACGCAACACAGCATGCTTATGTAGAACTTACTATATGTATTATAGCATCATTCTCATGATAAATACTTGTCTTTAAAAATAGGGTTTGGATGGGGGCTTGTGGAGGAGTAACCGGGAAGTGGGATATCATTGAGATGTAAACGAATGGAACGATCAATAAAAAAAAGAATAGGTTTTTTTTCCTGTGTACTAGTGTTTAGCCTACATGTATATATGTGCACTGCATGTGTGCCTCAAAGGACAGGAGAGGGTATCAGATCCCCTGGAACTGGAATTACAGACGATTGTGAGCCACCATGTGGGCGCTGGGAATCAAATCCAGGTCCTGTGTAAGAGTAGCAAGGGCTTTTAACTACTGAGCCAACTCTCCAGCCCCAAATATTTGGTTTTCCTGCTATAAACACTCTGCTATGAATGTTCTGGAACATGTGTCCTCATAAGCATCAGTAAGGATTCCTGTAGGGCATGCCTACAAGTTGCATTGCTAGGTCATGGAGCCTGTGTTTGATTAGCATAAGATAGGCCAGGTTGACCTGTACGGCTCTTATGTCCACTCTTACATTTACTAGAAGTGCAGGCAAGCTCTCAAGGGTGCATTGTCTTTCCAATATATGGTATTAGGGAATTTTACTGGCATGCTAGGCATAAAATAGTATCAGTGTATAACTGACATTTCTCTGGCCGTCATCAATTATTTTGTAACCTATCCATACATCTTCTGTGAAATGTCTGTATCTCCTGATTTTAATTTTGATTTTTGCTATTTCAACACCAAGTCAGAGGTTCATTACATAGTTTGAATGTGAATGTTTTGCTCGTTATCTCCTGTAATATTTTTTCCAGTAGCTCATATTAAATTTTATAGTGTTTTTGGCTCAACAGAGGCCCTTAGTTTTAATAAATTTAAATGCATGTTTTATGTCATTATGTTGAGTCTTTATATTGCTTAGAACATTATTCCCAAGGATATAAAGTTATTCTCTCTAAAATTATCAAAGTCTTACAACTCACAATTAAAAGCATGTAATTTTATTTATTTTCAAGCTTGTGTATATTGAGTTTATTCTCCACCCATACTTCTGTGCTGTCCTTCTCCTCTCCTCTTTCCTGATGGTCTCCTCTGTCACCCAGACTGTTCACACACACACACACACACACACACACACACACACACACACACACCTGCCTAAGAACTACAAGTGAGAGAAAACATACAATATCTAATAGGTTAATTCACTTAACACGATGATCCCCAGAACTGATTTTCCTAAGTATTGTGAGTAGGATCTGCTGTCATTGTATCCCTCAATGATAGGACTGTTTATGGCACTGTCTCCTCCTCTCATCAGACTTACAACAGTGCTGACTCTGTCTGATACTACGTTCCCACATATATGTTCTTCTGTCTCTGTGCTCTGGTGACCATCGCCTTCACATCTATAACTAAGATTCTCAATTACTAAGGCTTATTACAGCAAAGGTCAATCTGTAGAGCCTGTCTCCATCTTGTCATGGCTTTATATAAATATTTGCTCTTCCTAATGAAATTTAAAGTTGAAGTTTTCAATTTTCCTTGAAAATCCTTTGGCATTTTTTATCAGACTGATTTTGAGTCTGAAGTTCTACACGGGACACTGACATCGCTTTTATGGTGAGACATTCTATCTGTGAACAAAGTATAGCCTTCACATTCATTTATGCCTTTGAAGATTTTCAAGAAAATGTAATCTTTTTTGTTTCAAAGTACATAATTTTATTTGTAATAGTGATCATTATGCCTTTTTCGACTCTTATGTTGCTACTGAAAACAGCTTACCATAAATTTTTGCTTGTACACTTTACCAGTTTAATAATGTATCTTCGATACCTATTCTGTACAGATAACGAACTTCTTTTATGAATAGTCATTGTTATTCATATTAGGTCCCAATATATAGCTCTGGCTGGACCAGCATGCTCCACATAAACCAGGCTGACCTTGAACTCATAGATACCTGCCTGGCCTTGCCTCCCAAGTGCTGGGACTAAAGGCACACTATACTACTCTTGGCTTTAGATAATAGATTTTATTTGATATTTTCTGTCTACTGGGATAATTTGGTCTTCTTCACTAATCTGTTGGAGTGAGAAATTGCTATTTAGGTTATATCTTGTAAGATCTGGTATACAGTGCTTATTTTTTAGTCTCGTGTTTTTAAAAATTGATGTGACCTATGCATTATGTAATTGAAAGAATAAGTTTGGAAATCTGGCTCTTCTTCCCTGTCCCAATTTAACCGCTAACCTGATTATACCGTGGTCAGAAAATGTGGTGTCCTTGATTCTGAGGTTTTGAGAGTTGTTGCTTTCTGCTTTGTTTTATGGACAGGCTTTCTGTAAACACTGTCAGAGTTATTTGAGGAAAATGTTCATCTTGATGCATATTTTTGTAAGTGAGTACTGGAACTCTAAGAGTGTACGTTTACGGTTTTATATGGGAGTGAGTGGGTAGGAGATATGTACTTGTTTGCAATAAGCTGTTAAGATGCGCGTGTATGTGAATGCTTGTGTACCAGTGCCTTTGTATGGAGAGCAGAGGCTAGCTTTGGCTATCCTTCCCCAGGAGCTATCCATCTTGTTGTATGAGGCAGAATCTTTTACTGGGATCTGAGGCTCCCCAGTTTAGGGATGTCCTGGCTTTGCCGCCCTAGCAATAAGGGTCCCTAAATTGTCAAGCTGCAGGTCCCAATGAAAGTACACCATGAAGCTCCGCTTTTTACATGGGGCCCAAACTCAAGCTTTCCTGCCTATGCCACAAGCATTCTATCACTTGAGCTGCCTCTCTGCTAGTCTGTTAAATTGTTCATTGATTCAGTAAATGCCCGTATTTATGGAATACAGGGGAATATTACAATACATACAATTTGAAATGATCAGATCAAGGTACCTGGTATATGCATCACTTCAAATATCTTTCCTTTATTTGTATTAGGAGTTTTCAAACCCCCTTTATTAACTATTTGGAACTAGTAATATCAACCATAACTATCCACCTGTGTTGCAGATCCTTTAAACTGTTCCTCCCATCCAAGTGCATTCCTGTCTCCACCAACCAGCCGCCCTGCACCCTGTCCTGCCACCCTCCATAGCTTATCTGTCAACTTCCACGAGACCCATTTTAAAGCTCCCACTGATAAGTGAGAGCAGACAGTCCTTGTCTGTTTGTTACCGAGCTTGTTTCCCTTAACATAATGTTCCCCATTCAAATCGCTATAAAAGCAGCTTTCATTCCCTTCAGCTAAATAACACTTCACTGTGTATATGTATATGCCGTATTTTCTTTATCCATTCATCCATGTGTGGATGCCTAGTTGATTCCTTCTGTGAATAATAAATAGGGATGCCTTGGTGAATCTATGAAACTAAGGTTATAGATAAAATGGCAGGTGTCCTCCATATCTTTACCAGTGTTTGTATATCTTTTGATATTTGATGGAAGGTATTGAGATCTCCCACCAGCAGCTTTCCTGGCCTGGGAGGGGTGGGCCATGGCTGCTCTTACTTATCAAGCCACCCTGTCCTTTGTGTTCAGCAGCCTCCTGCCTCTCATTGTTCCGGTCACTTCTGACTTTAGAATGTCATCATCTCCACAGTGTTCTGTCTGGAACTTTCTACCCTTCCACTTTGAAGCTTCTTGCCAACATAAACTCTTACATCCAAAAATTCTTCAGAACTCTTATCTGCTGACCACATCCTTTCTTGTTTTATAGCTGTTGTCACATGTGTATCTTTTCTGCCATTACTAGGGAATTTGGGGAAGGGAAGAGGAAGACAAACACCTTTACTAAGTCAGCCATCTGACCCTGTAAGATGGATTTGAATCCTTTTCCCTCCTGTTAGATAGACCAATTTTCTAGATGTCCATTGTCTCACATAAAGTGATGGTGGCAATGCTGATCTCAGTAGTATGTACAGGCATCAATAAGATGGATGCTGATGAAGCCTGGTAAACTACAAAGGCCTATGAAATGCAAAGGGTGGCCTTCAGCATCTTCCTCTAACTCTTCCTTTTGTGTAGTTGTACCAGAGAAAAGTGGCCAGAGTGGTTGAGATATCATGAGAGGCTCAATTAAAATTTAGGATGCACTTTTCAAGAGTATCACTTGCCAATAAACCACTGGGTACATTAGTAGAAAGTCTTATGCTTTGAGGCTAACTAGATGCCTCAGTCCATAAAGTGCTTGTCTTGTAACTGTGAGGACCCCCCAAGCCTACATAAAAATGCCAGGTATGATGGCATATGCTTACAATCCCTGTAATCAGAAGGTGGAGACTGACAGGAGACCCCTAGCCAGCTTATCCAGACTAACTGGTAAGCTCCGAGCCAATGAGACCCTGTCTCAAGGTGGATGACATTCTTGAAAATGATACCTAAGGTTGTCCCTCTGTACTCTTCATGGACAGATGCACTTTGCCCTACTTTTCTTTCTGTGGCTGTGATAAAACACTGACCAAAAGTGCCTGGAGGAGGAGAGGGTCTATCTGGCTTACAGCTTATAGTCAATCAAGGGAACCCAAGGCAAGAACTCAGAGAATAAACCTGCAGACAAGAACTGAAGCAGAGACCATGGAGAATCACTGACTACTGGCTTGCCTAGTCTGCTTTCCTACACAACCCAGGACTACCTGCCTGGTATAGCACTGCATACAGTGAACTGACCACTCACGTATCAACCATTAGTCAAGGAAGGGCCCCCACAGACCTGCCTACAGGCCTGTCTGATGGAGACATTTTCTCTATTGTAGTTCCCTCTTCCCAGATGACCCTGGCTTGTATCAAGTTGACAAAAAACTAACCAGTATATCCCTGCATATCCATGTACATGACCACAGTACACACATACATACCATGCATGCTTTTTTAAAAAGTCATATGTTTTACAAATAAAAGTACTGTTTGTCTAAAAGCACATCCTGTCATGGGTAGCTTTTCTTCTTTTCTGTTTCTTTACATTAACTATTGACAATCATACTCAATCGGCCATTTCTCCTTTTAAAAGATGTTTTGACTTAATCCTATTTGCTGATTCAGCCTATTATATAAACTTATTTACTTTAGCTTAGAAAGTTAATGCAAATAATAGAAAGAATGTTGCAGTTTCAACGCAGGCATATTTAAAGGGCGAAATGAGTACTTAATGTAAAACAGTGGTTTCTATTAGAAGATATTAAAATCAGTACATACACACACACATACACACACACACACACACGCATGCACACACACATGCGCGCGCACACACACACACCCCATCTCTGCAATGCAAGCAGCCCTGAATTATACTGAGCAACTGTGTGACTATGTCTAGTGTACTGTTGTGCATGGAAAGTTTCACACTGTGTGTTAGAAATCCCTAAGACTGGACCCCAGTTCACTCCAAAGGCTGGCACTAAGATGTATGGTAGTGCGGGCAGACATGTGAGTTAGTCTAAATGTGAGGGTGAAGACCAGCCCTGCGAAGAAAACAGTGTTTGCAGTGGGATTGAGGAATGCTTAGAAGTTCCATAGACAGATACTTGGGGGAGACATTCTAAGTCTCAGGAACAATATGGACAAAGAAAGTATTGAGTCGGGGAAAGCAGGGCGTATTTAGACAATGGCAATTCTGTTCCTCTTGGCCAGAACATTAAGTCTCCACAGGAGAAGATAATGCCTGTAGGCTGGAGGACATGTTGTTCACAATACAACCCCAGCATTTTAAATGAAAGGGGAGGTTTTCATGGCCAAATATATACCAATTTTTTAAAGTGTTCCATGGCAGCTTGTAAAGGGAGACTTTCCATTTGTAGTATAAATACAGACATGTGTAATGTGTGGGCATCCATCCATATAACTATGCCGTTCTCTTATTCTGTTTAGATGTGTTCTTAAATCTTCTAGGTTCTCCGAGAACTCACTAAGATTAAATGATTTCCTAAATGCATTTCAACTTTAAAATTGTCTGAGCTACAGATGTAGGCTGTTAAACCCTGACTAGCATTAGTGCCTAGTAGAGAGGGCACTTATACAGCCCACTGGTTTGCAGGCGCCAACCTCAGCTTGAATCACTGGTCCTCTGTTTCTTGCTTAGCTAAGTTGGGTATCTCCTCTAAGCATCACTTAGTATTGTTCATGATCACATCAGCATCGGAGTTAGGAAGACTGAGGAGAGGACTCCCATGGAGTGTTTATGCCTAGCAAATGCTCAAGGGGTGGCAGCTCTCAGTGTTGAGAAAAGTAATGCCTATGTCTGTTATGATCTGAATAGGAAATGCCCCATAGACACATTAAATTCTTCCAGCTGATAGTACTGTCCTGGGATGTTCTGGAACCTTTAACACATGAAGCTAACCTGAGGGAACTAGGTCACTGAGGCAGGTCTTGGGGAGGGGGACATATTTTGTCCCAGGCTCCTCCCAATCTCTTTCTCCTTCATGCCTTCAGTGAGGTAAAGAAAATCCCTAATATACTCCTACCAACATAGTGGATAGAACCTCTGAAATCATGAGATTAGGTGCTTAATCTTTTAACATGGTTTTTCACACACCTTGGTCATAGCTACAAGAAAATAACTAATAAATCTCAAAAGCCTAGCATAAGGTCAGTAGGGGGGTTTAGGACATCTTGGTGGGAGGGGAGATGTCAAGTTAAAGCACGGTACAGGGCTGAGACGGTGGTGAAGTTGGTACAGTACATGCTACACAAGCCTGAGGACCTGGGTTTGAGCCCCAGAACCCACATTTTTCAAAAGCCAGACATGGTGATGCATGTTTATAATCCCAGCACTACGGAGGTGAAACAGACGGGTCCCTGGAGCTCTCTGGCCAGCCAGCCTAGATTACTTGGTGAGAGACCCTGTCTCCACACACATACCCACAGAATATAGTCAGCCAAATGAGAGATGCTTCCAGGACTGGGAAGAGGCAAACACCCCTGTGAATAAAAATAGAAGCAAAGGATCCTGGAGAGGAGAATTTTATCAACAAGAACCCAAAATGTGCCTCCAAATTCTTTTGGCAAATCTGATGGACATCGGAGGCTCAGAAGAAAGAGAAGAGAGAAGAAAGATGTCTTGGGTACTTTAAGAATGGAACTGTAGAGGGCTAATGTTGTTAAGGGGGAAGAATGAAAGTGGACTTGGCTTCCTAAGGCGACAGGTCGGTCATATCATCCCAGATGGCGAAGCACAAAGCTAGGATGCCTGTATGATCTTCACAGCAAAGAGCCTCAGCTGCAACTTTGATTCAAACACTCTCTTCACTTGATTAAAAAGAGATATGTTAAATACAATTCCCCTTGAGTGGATGAAGGGAAGAATTCAGCAATCATCCAGTCCAGCACTCTCATTTTACATAGGAGGCACAGAAATCACTGAGAAGGTTTTATGGTGCCCCCAAGGCCACTGCATGGTTTAGCCAAAGTTGAACAGGTGAGTGCTTCAAGAGCAACTGGATCTTCAGGAGCCAATTGTGCCATCAAAGAGCACCGAATGAGCCAAAGCTTAGAGGTACTTGAGAATGTGGTTTTAAATTAATGTGTTTAAACTGGAGATGTTGAGTGTGTTGACCGTTATTTATATGGGGACCTCAGTCACGTACAGTTTGTTCCCCCAAGCATGCTTACCCTGCAGAGCTGAACACCAACCACCTGAGACTGTTGGAAGGTAGTAGAGAAGGAGGGGAAGGGTGGGACCACACCTCTGCCCTCATTTACTCAGCACATTATTCATAAAGCTGGGAAGTGACTGGTGGCATACACCAGTGGGTCAGAGAAGATCCTGACTTCAGTCTAGCACGCTTGCCCTGAGAGTATAACAGAAGTAGGGGCCTGAGAATTGCCTTAGCCTGGATATAATTTGGGGTCTACCTTTAGCACTCTGCCCATTCAAAGTCCCACCCAGGCCAGGACACCCGAGCACCCCGTCCTTGGTTTTCATGTTTGGCATACCTCTTTTGGTATATTCTGTGACAAATCCTTGGATCTGGTTTGACCTTAGTTGCTGCCTTGGCAGTTCCTCCTTTGACCTTCCCGTCTCCCACTGACCCGTTCACCTGGAGCTGGGAAACCATCCTTCCCTGCCCACCTCTCATTTTGGTCACATGGATACATGCATGTAGCACCCAATTGGTCAACCTTTATATCATGCTGGGGTAGAAGCTGTGTTGTGTGACTTGGGGGTGGATATCTGTCAGAGACAAGGCATAGCAGAGTTTTGCTAGCAGTCCCCCCCCACCAGCACAGTCTCCTGAGGAACCTTTGGTATAAGCTCCAGTGAGGATGAGGTAGCTCATATGGAACTGTATTTTCTCAGTGCTTCAGAAAACCCATTCAAAGGCAATCAAAGTCCCCAACACCATTGAAAACATACACACTCTGTATAAGCACGTCAGAGTTGCCAGGTGCAGGGAGTCCTCTATTTATGAAGCATTTTCATGATCAGGAGGATTCTAAACCAATACCTAAAGCCAGATACACATCACAATGGTTAAGCCAAATAGCAGTCATTTTGGTACTTACTTACTCCTGAAAAGGAAAACACACAGAAGTAGAAAGTAAACTCCACGAATGTTAATTAGTTAGTTCTAAATAATTGGGTCGTGAGTACATTTTTAGCCTCTGATTCCCTAGGTTTAGAGTATGTTTGTCAGTATTCTTAACAGGTAAGGCCTTGTCCAGTCTCAAAGGGGCTACTCTGCAGCTGGGGCTCCCTTCTTCCTGGTCACCACTCTCATTGCCAATAAATTACCCAGTGGGTAGGAAGTCTTTCTTTCCATTTGGCAAATACACACTGAGTCCTCAGCATGCATGGGCCCCCAGAGGGGTCTTGTGACTGACAGGTTTGAAGCAGCCTTAGCTCGCTAGGATTAGGAGGTGTCTGTCCATCACTGGATTCAGATGATGTGCCTGTTAGCCAATCCTCCAGTGCATTTCATTTCTCATTATTTTTCTATATTGATGAAAATACAGTTGTTTGCATTTTTACAAAATAGGCTATGCCAACATTTACGCTTTCCAATTTAAAGAACTAGATGTGTGTGCTTTTAGCGGCTCTGTGACATTTCCCCCAGTTCCCTCTGTTTGAAGTAATATAGGAAAGATACTCTTCTGCTACCATGCCCATGCTGCATGTGGGCCCCAAGACAAGTCCCTGCTCCTAGCATACAGGGAAGGAGATGTGGCTCACAAGGATGATTGAGCATGGTGTAGAAACCACTGGAATGTGTATGGATCAATATTTGGTTTTCTGGGGTTTGGAGACTTTTTTTCTCTTAATGATACTAAGGCTTGAACTCAGGGCTTTGTGCATGCTTGGCAAAAGCTCTACCCCAATGCTATGCCATTAGCCCCTTATATTGGTTCTTGAAGAAGCAAAGCAATTGTGTGGCTGATTCTGCGGAGTAGATCAGGATGCGTGCTTCCCTATGGAGAAGAAATTTCATTCGCAGCATGTGAAATAAGCAGGACTTTTTAAGTTGAGAAGGATGGGTGTGGGGTAGGTGAACTTTCCAGATGGGAACTAGTGTGTACAAATGCAAAATGTCTGCTCAAGTTCATATTTCTTATCCAAAACACAGATGTTTCAGAATATGGCAGTATGGTGTAAGACTTAGCCCGGGTTTTACTGAAACCCTTGACTGTATCTGAATAGTCACAGAAATGTGGTTCATCAAGACTTGTATTAATAACATGCCATCAGTAAAGCCATGTTTCACAACCAAATGAGTAGAAAACCAAACTTACCATAAATAAATAACCAAACATCAGTCACTAAAAATCCACCTTGAATTGTTAAGCCTTTTGGATTTAGAGTTTTTGAGTAAAGGAATGTGCCTGTAGTTCCAACAGATTCCCAGCATATCCCTGTTACAGAGCTGACTTAGGCTCTACACTCAGCCCAGAGGCTATGAGGGAGAACACACTGGGTTGATGAGCTTAAGTCTGGGCTCGGACCTGGGAATAGGTCGTAGGTTCAGCCTGTTTGGATCACAAAGTGACTTGGGGGGTTGTATTTCTAGAAAAAGTGAAGGTTAGCAAGCAAAAAATACAAGTATCTGGGTCTGGGGAGATGGCCCAGAGATTTAGAGGAGGCATTGCTCTCACAGAGGACTTGAGATTTCTTCCCAGCACCCATCTTGGGCAGTTCACAGCCATCTATAACTCCAGCCCCAGGGACTCTGACATTGTCCTGAACTTTGAGGACACCTTTGCTCACATGCATACACAGAGACATACATGCATATACATGTAATTAAAAATAATACAAAGAAATCTCTTAGAAAGTTACAGATATCCGCTACATGGGATCAGCAGTGTAACCACGCAGTATGGCTTATTACCAGGCGCAGAACAAGTTCTGGATGCCAACTCTCCAGTTCTAGAGCCCACTGTAAACCAGGCTGCTTACACCCAGCAGGGAATAGTCTACTTCACATAAGCTGCTGCTCAGTTATGTGATGCTGACAAGCAGAATATTATGACATCCATAACAAGGTGCTAATTGCACAGCACAGAGATCAGATGGCTTAGAAACACAAGAGACTGATGCAGGCTGAGTTCTACAGAGCTGGGAATGAGCTTGGGAAGACTTGCTGAGAGTGACAGTGGAGACCGGCTACCTCTGGTTTCTGCTTACAGGACTCCACTGTAAGTTTAATTACAGACAAGCATTGCAATGAATCTTCAAGGAATGACAGAGTTTCCTGGGCCTTCAATGAACCCCTGAGACTGCGGGACATAAATTACAGGAGAATAGTGGCAAGGGGGAAAACATTCTCTAATTTATTGATGAGCAAAGAAAAGCAAAGGACCCATTAGGGGTACAAGAGCTAAGCTGCTTCAGAGATGCTGAGCACACAAGGGCGACAGTGGCAGACAGAAGTGGCTCTTTCTGACCATACAAAGGACTCATTTCACTGCTTTTCTCAGGGGGTCCTAGAACTGAAAGAGACCGAAAGACCCAAAAGAATAGCTTTTTAGGTGCACTGGCCCATTGCTATCTCAGTTTTCATTATGGGAAATCTGGGCTTCAAGGAGGAGAATCCTTTAGTACTACAGCTAACTCTTACAGAAAAGCAGCAGACAAATCGTTTCATTTGGTTTTATTTTAGAGTTCTTTCTCTCTGTCTTTTCTCTTTTACTTTTTTTTTTCCTCCTGAAATTCAAATCATGAATTCAAGCACCCCAAGGCATAGTTATTCTGTAAGAGTACATAATCTGGATGTGTTTTCTCTTTATGGGGATTTAATCAAATAAAAATGCAAACTAGGTCTGAAATAGCTGTGAGTAAAAATGCTTACTTTTAGAGTATGGGCACATATGTGGCCCAAGATGGGGCCCTTGTATTTCCTGAGCTCGGGATTAGCCAACAAACTGCAACCCTAGTGCTGACAGGACATCCACTCCGTAGTCGGGGGCTAGACATTCTCATGTACTCTCCCCCATAGTCCTCAATGATAGAGATTAATATCACACTTGGGGTTAGAGAAGTGTGCTGGATGTAACTAGCCGAAGGGCAGGGTTAGGAGTCTTCCCTGTTCCTCATACTTGCTGCATGACAGCATCCGGCTCCCAGAGCTTCTGCCCCGTCCTGTTGTCTCCTGTAAGCAGATGGTGCTACTTGCATTCTTCCATGCCTCCAAAGACCCTGATATTTTCTGTCCATTTACAAATTGCCCTCATACCTCTGGGGACCATGGTGACTGCTCTGTCCCTCCCAAAGCCACTCCGTTTAGGTATTGCGTTGAGAGATGTGACAGACACTGTTTTTTCTCTCTTCTGTGGCCACCATGTAGCTTTCCACACTGCAGGCTTAAGCAGAATGGACTGGGATTCTGAAAAGCACACCAGAAAAAAATGTTGTGATTTTTCTTTCCCCCCCACCCCCCGCCAACACTAGAACTTGTGTAGATGTAGCATGTTGTGTGTTAAGGGATTTTAGAGCCAGTGGGGCCAATGACCATTGGTTCTCTCTTGTTAAAGAGGGTAGTAAAGTAGGCTAGGGTATAGCTGAGTTGGTGGTATTTACCTAGCATCCACAGAGCCCTGGGTTCAATCCCTGGCATCATATACAGCCAGGTGTGGTGGCACACACCTATAATCATCACTTGAAGAGGTAGAGACAGGAAGATGAAGAGTTCAAAGTCAACCTCAACTATAGCATTTAAGGCTAGTCTGGGATAGATATATATATATACACACACACCCTGGAGGGAGGGGCAGGTGCAGAAAAAGAGAGACACACAGAGATGGGGGCCATGGGGGCAGAGATGCAGACATATTGGGAACCTGCAGGCCAAATAAAGCTAGTCATTCAGCTTCATACAGCAATTCTACAAGTTCACTCTCTGAAATGGTCCCTCACCAGAATGATGTTGGATATAGTCTCGGCATTGTTCATGCAGATCTGTTTTGGCTGGTGAAGGGTGTACTGACCACCACTGTGTCCTGAGCCATGCTGAAACCACTCTTGACTAGAATCCAGAATCTGTCTGGCTCTGGTTCTCCCAGGACACACTATGGAGAGAAAAGACCAACCCAGGGGTGTTATCACTCAGTGGCCACCATGGGTACCCAGGCTATTTTCTTCTGAGGACTTCTGGGAGTTAGTGGAGCTCAGAGCTCAGAGCTGAGTTATCTCATGGAGAAGCAAGAAGGATGGCATTCTTGTCCATCCACACCTTTCCAGCCAAGATGCCCCAGGCGCCTTCCCACTCCAGCATCTCCAACTCACTCCAGGACAGAGCTACAGGTCTTCTCCGAAAACTCTTCTCAGGAGTTTGACAGAACACAGGGCGTGGGACAGAAAACAACAGTGCCCTTCTCAAGGGTCCATGAGAGGAGCGTCTCAAGGGTCCATGAGAGGACTGTTTGGCAACAGTCAAAGCCAGGAAAGCCAGAATAGGTGTGTGTGGTATGTGTGTGTGTGGTATGTGTGTGTGTGGTATGTGT
>JADRCH010000050.1:1886045-1914929 GCA_019843965.1 Rhynchomys soricoides
GTGTGTGTGGTATGTGTGTGTGTGGTATGTGTGTGTGTGGTATGTGTGTGTGTGGTATGCGTGTGTGTGGTATGCATGTGTGAGAGAGACAGAGAGACAGAGACAGAGAGAGAGAGGAAGAGAGAGAGAGCCTGCATATGTGTGTGTATGTGTGTCTGTAGATTGTGTGTGACTGTGTTGTGGTATGTGTATGCTCACATACAAGTGTGCAAAGAAGATTTGGCTTATCTACAAATGCTGATTTGATGACTCATTGTGTCTGCATTTCATTTTTGGCATTTAGAAGCTCCAGAGTAATCTGCAGCCCACTGTGGTGACTAGCTCTCCAGGAAAGGAATCTCCGTCCCCCGCACTTTTGCTTCTTGTCCTGGCTTCCTCGTGCCTCATTTTCCTTGCGTATTAATCCTCACCCTATTTTTCTATGCCTTTAAAAATGCTGCAGATCCTTTTATTGGTATCAGATGGGTACAAATAATTACAAAAACCAGTTACTCAGCAAAAAGGAAGGAAGGAAGGAAGGAAGGAAGGAAGGAAGGAAGGAAAGAAGAGAAAGAAAAAGAGGGAAGCCTGGGGCTAGTCACAGTGCCCAGCTCACTCCCGGCTCTCCTCTTGTTTTATATAAATTTATGTTTTAACATCAGAGTCCCTGCTCTCCACAGTCAAGATCCTGACTGCATGAAAAACAACAGCAACAACAAGGACAACAACAACAACAAAACCACAACTCCCACCAGGTTCTTGCCCAGTAGCCAGTGTGAGCTGACTCACAAGAGAACTGCAAGTTACATTACGCGCGTGTGTTCTTCAGAGTGACTACAGATGCAGATTGCCTCCCTTATGTTATAAAATAGGAGACTCTGCATCACATGAGTGATGCTATGCCAGGCCCCCCCAGGACCAAAAGCTAAACAAACACTCACACACAGACACAGACACACATACACACACACAAACACACACACACACACGGACCCACAGAAGTAGCCTCCAGAACTTTCTGTAGCTGTAGTCTCACATGCCCCCCCAAGCTAATGTTTAAAATATTTCCTTCCCTTCATGATTTTTATCAATTACCTTTGTCACTGCTTATCTTACAGTATGTGGTCGTTTTCTCTAATGAAAATACATTGTTTCACATGGGGAGGAACTGGGAACAATTTCACCCCATCTGAATACTTTTTGTCACTGCTCCTCCTGTCCTTGTTCTCTCTCCTAAATGGTTTCCTTTCTAAAACTAGCTGCATGGTTAGATGTATGCAGGATAAAATGTGACCTGACACTAAAAAATTCAGATTTTTAGTTGTTTTCTTCACTGGTCCAAAGCTCTGAAGGAATGTAGATTCCGCCCTCCGATGCTCACAGATGTGTGACAGACCCGCACTACGGTTTTCTTTGCCACTCGGTTTTGTATTTCAGGGTAAATATCACACCTGTGAGAGTCAAAAGGAAGAAAGGATTAGAAAAGGACTATTAAAATGAGAATTCTACTCCTGTTTGTCTGTCTGTTTTCCCATGTATTTATTTTGTGTGTTTGTGACTGCACATGTGTGTGCCATGGCACATGTGTGCAGGTCAGAGGACAAATTGCAGGGGTCAGTTCTCTCCTTCTATCATGTACAACTCAGGGATCAAACTCAGGTCATCACGTTTGAAGTGAGCGTCTTTAACCTGCTGAATCGTCATCTTCCTGGCCCTTGTTTGTCTCCCTTCTCCATAATTGACAGTGTTGGCTGATCATCTCTTAAAAGTTATTTGTTTGAGACTTCTTTACACAAATGATTTGAGGCAACCTTATTTAATTAAGTGATACAGTATGTAAGGCAGGAATAAGGAAGGAAAAAATGGTGTAAAGGACAAACTTGGGTAAAACAAAAGAAAGACACAAATAATTCTTGTGTGGAAAACCTATGACGTTTGGGAACTACAGGAGATAGATGGGAGAGTTTGCTCTGAATTACCTGGCAGTGAAAACAAAGGAACCAGTCTACTCAATTATGCCACTTGTAGGGCAGAAAAATCAAGCTCATTCATTTGAGGAGAACTACTGAGCCAAGTGGCTGCAAAAGTAGATCAGAGGGTTTAAGATTAACTCCGACTCCGGGAGTCAGAGCAACTGTGGAGAACGATTGATCTCCATATAACCTAACGCCAGCCCAGCACTTGTCATGTGTCAACCATGACCCCAACCAACACAGTCATAGCACAAACATGCCATGTGTCCACTGCTTATGTCTTGAAAGCAGAAATGATGTTCTATAGAAGAAGCATGTTCTTACACTGTTGCTCTCTGGCAGTGGGAACATGACATAGTGCGGATCCACCTGGCAACAGACCAGGAAGCAGAAAGCCCAGGACTGGAACCAGGGGCTGGGTATAATAACCTTGAAAATGTCACCCCAGTGACCTCCTCTGCCCACTAGGCCTGGCCACATCCTCCCAAATAGCATCGCCAGCTAGGGAATAGGCACTCAAAATATAGACCTGTGGGTAATGATTTAAATTCAGCTCATAACACCTGAGCTCATTACCTGAGGCAAGTAAGATCACGTGACTTATCGCATGGTGACCTGGACTGTGAATCCCAAACTTTCTGATAGCCCTTCCCACCACTTCATTATTTAAGGGATATAGTTATGACTTTTCATGTGGATGTGACAAAGTAGCTGAGGAAGGCAGTTAGGGGTGGAAGGGCTTGCTTGACTTACATTTTGAGGGATACCGTCCATCATAGCTGGGACATAATGGTGGCTGGGACATGAGACATCCACAGTCAGGAAGCAGAGAGAGACACATGGTGACACTCAACTTTTCTTTTTATTCAGTCTAGAATCCAGTCCATGCCCACCCACAATTAGCATGGATCTCCCCACCGCAGTTAACCCAATCTAGAACGTCCCTCACAGAGATGTCCAGAGATTCGTCTCCTAGGTGATTCTAGATCTAGTCAAGATGACACTCACTAGTAATTATGACAGGGAGCTAGCCCCTGGTGATAGAGGGAACATTTGGCTTTGGGAGTCTGGGCCTAGGCCTGCCATTAAGAGGCTCTGTAGGGTTGGACAAGTCCCTTCTCTTCTCAGAGCTGTACCCCCTTCAGCTAGAGAGTGCGAGGGTTGATGACTTATCTTGGAAGATTCATTCCAGCTGCAACAGCCTCTGTGGCTCCAGGCAGTTTCCCAGACTGCACTCCAGGGTGTTCTGAGTTATTTTCACATTAGCAGTTGTTCTGCGGTAGAACTCTGTGTTTCTGCATTACTTACCCTTCTCCATTGCCTCAGCCTGCTTGAGGCCAGGGAGGCCGAGTCTTACAGGCTGAGAGAAGCCAGAACTCCCCATGAGCCCAGGTGCTACACCGGGTGTTTCCAAGCTGCCCACAGGATATATTTTGTTGCCACTTGTTGGATGGTTCATCTTCTGTGGATTATCTGAGCAAGAGCAAAAGTGGAAAGAGCTCCAGACACTGGAATCAGTCCTGGTACAGAACTCAACAACATAAAAACAAACAAACAAACAAACAAGGACACATGTACACTTGCATTCCTTGCTGTGCCTCTGTGGAAGGGCTTCCCTGGGGGAAGCAGGGGTGCAGAACACTGTGTGCTGGTTTCCTGTGCCCAAATAAACAAACCCCATCCTAGGCTTAAGGTTCCAGGTTTGTTTCTGGCACCCCTCATGCCTTAAAGTTTCTGTATTGAATAAAATAGAAATGTTTAGCAATTCCCAAGAAATTCCTTATTTAATGGAAAAAAGAGATTCCCCAGGCTTATATTTCAAACTGTGATTTCCATGTTCCTGTTACAGTGAGGCACGTCACCAAACCCTCAGCTGTCTGGCATGGTTCAGTTTTGTTTTCTTTTTAAGCCTGTATTTATCCCCTGGAACACATTCTGAGTACTTCTGGTGGACACGACTCTCCCGTAGCCCTGCAGGAGAGATGGAGATGAACATTCTTATAAAGATTGCTAAAGAAACTCTAGACGTTTCTTCCATGGTCCACAGGCACTCCTGCCGTCTATGTGTGCCAGCCTTTTTGTACTACATACTATTGCACTTATATGTGTGCCCTTATATACTACCCAGTATTACACTCGTGTGTGTGTGTGTGTGTGTGTGTGTGTGTGTATGCATGTTCACTTCTCTGCATGTGAGTGCACATGTGGAGTGAACACACATGAATAATGGTCAAGGGTCAGTATCATATCTTTCTTTATCACTCTCCACTGTATTATTGAGACTTCTTCTTTCACTGAACCTGGAACCCACTGGTTCAGCGGGAGTGGCTGACCAAGAGGCCCAGGATCCTCCTGGTTCTGCCCCAGCTCTGGGATTACAGATGTGTGCTGCTGAGCCTGGCTTTTTTATAATGTGGGTGCTGGGGATCTGAACTCAGGTCTTCATGCTTGTTCAGCAAGCACTGAGCCATCTCTCTAGTTCCTCAATATTGCACTTTTCCAAGGCTATCTGTCCGACTACTACTAAAGTAGCTACTACTAGAGTAGTTTTTTGTTGTTCGTTTGGTTGGTTTGGTTTGGTTTTTTCCTCCCACCTCGTATCTCTGCCAGTCTAACATGCTCTTCCTTTTAGGGTATTTGTCTGTTATTATAGCTGTAACTTACAGTGATTGTGGAGAAAAGAGATGGAGAGACAAAACCAGCCACTATGGGGAGGAATTCAGACTAGTACATTGAGATCAAATAAAGCCCCACTACAATAAGCTTAAGGACTGTGTTTTTATTTCCACTTTAGTTTATGTGTATGACTATTTTGTCTGTACCAGGGTATCTGTTGCTGGGATTGGAATTATAAAAGGTTGTGCTGGGAACTGGACCAGGGTCCTCTGAAAGAGCAGTCAGTGCTCACAACTGCTGGCTTAGCTCTGCAGCTTCTGCTATTAGTATGTTCAATTTGTAAAAGTATGTTGTCAGAGCCAGGAAGATGATTAAGCCAATAAAGGCACTTGCCAAGCCTGATGACCTGAGTTTGTTCCCTAGAACTCACATGGTGGGAAGAGAGAGTGAAGTCCTGTGAGTGTTCTCTGACACTCACACAAACACACACTGGCACATACAACATCCCCCATCCAAACAAACAAACATGAATTAATGAAAAAAAATGTTTGTTAAAACCAGCATGGCTGTTTGTGCACCTGTAATCCCTCCTCTGGGAGTCCTGGAGTGAGACACGGTATCACTGGGGCATGTTGGCCTCCAGCCTACTTCCCAGTTCAATGAGAGACCCTGTCTCAGCGGAACAAGGCAAGCCCTGATAGACCAGACACCCAACATTTTCCATTGGCCTCCTTCCATGCAGAGGCACAAACCCTTTCACACACACACAAACAATAGCCTAAAAATGTATGTCTGTGCATAGTTATTTATCCTCAGTCCTTGCCAAGTATGTGAATTTGCATTTGGAAGGTAAAGGCTGTTTTATACTGTAAACAATGATCGCACATCACTGAACTGTCAAGAGCTGTGCACCAGTCAAATGTATGAGGGAGACCATTATTCCAACCACCTTCTATGCCCTAAGCTTCACGTAGCTTTAACCTTTTTACTTCAGACTCACCTTCGAGTCAGCCACCATTGCACACACAGACTATACAGTGCACTCTAGGGGTGGGGAAATTAAGATGCTAGCTTACCTTTGGGAAGAGGGGTAGGGGACTCTGGTACTAAGCGTGTGCCGTGCCTGCTAACGTAATTCTGAAATCCGGAGGCCACCTCAGTGTCACAGAGTAACCTGAGGAGTACTGTTTGGAGGTGGTATCAAAGGGTGGGGGAAGATGGGGTCCCCAAGAAAAGCTGGCTTTTAGTTTTGTTCGTGTGTGTGTGTGTGTGTGTGTGTGTGTGTGTGTGTGTATGAAGGGTGCGTGTGTATGTAAGTAAGTACACATCACATGAATGTGAATATGTAGAGAGCATAGGGCAATCTCAGTTGCTCTTCATCCACCCTTGTTTGTAAGACAGGGTCTTTTGCCGCCTGGAACTCACTAAGTAGACTAGGTTAGCCGGCCAGTGAGCCCCAGGGATCCTTCTGTTTCTGTCTCCCCAGCACTGGGATTGCAAGCACACCCAGCTTTTATCATGTGGGTTTTGGGAAATCAAACCAAGGTCCCACGCTTGCAAGATACACACTTCACCAACTGAGTCCTCTCCCAGCCACTGCCTCCCCGACGCCCCATCTAGCTGTGTAAAGATAAGATGAGGTAGGTGGAGAAGGGAACAGTTGCTGAAGGAAAGTCTAACAGAGAAAAGGGGAACCCGGCTGGACTGGGTTGGACCAGAACTGTGATGCAGCCCAGCTTAAGGTGCCTCTGAAGATATGACTGGGGTTACACTAGGAACATTACTGCAGACAGATGCTGAGAGGCCTTTGACGCCACATGCAGGAAAGGGACTTTGTCTTAAGGACATGGTGCAGTTGTAACAAGTTGCATGTGGAGGCCTGAACTAGCGGCAGAACGGTGGCATCTGTGCAGAGCACTGGGCATTGGAATTGAGAGACTTGAGAGTTCCTGCAGACAATTGGTAGATGGAGACTAAGTCTTGCAGGCAGAAAAATTGGGACTCCCTTTGCCTACTAACCCACAGCCTTGCCCAGTGTCTGATACACACCGGGTGCTCACTATTTGCTATACCTGAAAGAGCCTGTTAGGGAAATCCAGGCTGTAAGTGCCAGGAATATTGACAATGAAAACAGAAGACAGATCCCATGAAAAAAGACATTTAGGAAGGGACACGGATGAGATTAATTGCTTTTTAAAGCCAAGCACCAGCGCCTTTTCTTTTTAAAAAAAACAAGAGCAAAAACTAGAGTGTGACTTTTGAGAAGGCATTCATCCTTAGGAACGGACCGGCCAATGGAATGTTTCTAGGTCCTTTAAACTTTAATCTCTGCTTTGTGGATTGCATAGTTTGGTTCTAGTCAGTGGGTCCCTTCCTCCCTAAATGCCACCTGTGAAATAGGCTAAACACCGTACTGTTTTAATATAAAAATATTTCCTGAGACCCACTGTATAAATTAATGACTCTCTAGGGAATTAGATAATCTAATTTCCCCTCTACAATGTGTTCATTCATGTGCGCACCATCGCTGTGGGGGTTGGTTATGAATCAACTGTTTCTGAAGGATTATGGCCCATAATAAATGTCAGTATGAGGCCTGATTGATCTCTTGTGGCCTCACGGGTTGTGACTTCATCTAGAAATTTAATACTAATTGTTCAGCTTTGATTTTCATTGTATCCCCACCTCCCACTAGATGCCCAGAACAAGCAAGGTGCCTACTAAGTGCCCACTCCATGAAGGACTTCCCATGCTTTAAAAAATGCTCCTCTAGGGACTCTTAGGAACAAGAGAGAATCCCTGCGGTTCAGGAAAGCACAGATTAACTGTAAACTTGCAAAGGTCACATTGGCCTCCTTGTGTGCTCTAGGACCTTGGCCGTAGTAGACCTTCAGTATGCTCCCCTGTGAGAAGCAACGCTGCTCTCATATATATGTGTGTGTGTATCATTATATATAATATTATATAGTTTATTATATAATTAATATATGAATTATATATGAATATATATATAAATGTTTAGATATTGACAACAACCAAATGTGTGTGTGTATTCTCATTATAAATATATGCATGAATTATATAATGTAAAATATATATTTCATTCTATATATGATATATATAAATAGGTAATATTTTAAGAGTCATAGTAAAGTTTTTTAAAAGACTCTTGTCACTGGGAGAAGCAAGACAGCATTGACAGAGGGAAATAGGGCCAGGTGCCTTTATCTGTGGCTGAAGCTGAAGGGCAGCACGGGTGTGGGAGGATGGCTGCACACTGGGAAAATGGGCATCAAGTATCCAGAAAGGGACAGAAAGGAACACGAGGTAGGGAACACTGTTTGAGGAATGGGAAGAACAAACAAAGGCTGCTGTGAGGTAGGAGGGTGACCAGCAAGGTAGATAAATGAGTGTTAACAGTGTGCTCAGGGAGGCAGCTGGGTCATGGGGAGCCTGGTGGCAGCGTCCAGGACTTTGCTGGAAGACTGTATGCGTCAGAGACGTGGGTAGTGTGGATGCCTTTGTCTGTTAGTTACAGAGTGATTTCAAGTATTATTCTGCTATGGACAGGCCGAGCCTCACCTAGCATAGGCCTCTATCTGTTCTGTGGGTCTTGGTAGATACCCTAGGCTTGTAAATGCCCCACAGAAGTAAGTTCAGTGGGTTGGTTTTGTTTTGTTTTGTTTTTTAACTGACATTTAAAATATAGACTAAAACGGGATCGGGTGAATGAAAGGACACAGGATACAGTAAGAGCAATATCTTGCTTCTTAAAACAGCTCCAGGTTGTGCATGTGTGCATGTGTACTTTGTTTTGTGTGGAGCAGACCATGGGAGTTTGGGAGATACGCACTGTCCAAAGGAAGTTAGCCTATTTGTATACAGAGACAAGTTCCGTAATGTGGCAAGCAGTGCTGTTGATAATCACTGGTAACTAGAAACACACTTCTCAGTGTCTGTCCTCAGGAGAATAGATAAATAAGTTGTAAGTTATGCGTGTAATGAAGTTCAGAGTCACACTGAAAAACACAGACAAAACTAGAGCCATATGTAGCAGCATGGAGGGAAAAAAAAACTCTAAAAGATCCATTTTAAAAATTGTTTCTGACTTATACATGTACTATTGTATGATTGGTAGATACTTTTAAAAGTTGAAACATTAATAAATGATTTATAAATCTGTGGGGACATAGCTATGCTTGAAAACAATACTGTCACACTGAGGACAGTGGTCCTGACTGATGAGAGGAGAGGGGAGGACCTTCAGTCACAGCTACTGGGTCATCCCAGGTCTGGGGTTGAGAGCACAACTGTCTGTGCTGTCACTCCATACCTTTGCCTACAGACTGGACATAGTGCCTAAGAGTTGTGGAGAACAGGGTCACAGGGTTGTTTATGAGCCGGTGTGGTCCTGATGTGGAGACTTACAGTGCTATGGCTTTGAGGGGGATGGCAAGAGGCCATTTCCTTCCACACACATGTATGAAATCAGGAGGACAATGCTGAGCAATGTGGAAGGATTTTTCAAGATAGAAAAATCCTTGCTACACAGGTCTTCTCACCTTATTGTTGCAAAATACAGAGCTGTTGCTCATGATTAACCCCAGAAAGCCAGTCATTGAATCAAACATCTGCCACATACAGCTGTGGGCCAGCACACCTTTAGTCTCAGTGCTGGGGAGTGAGGATGGGCAGGCTCCTGGGCCTTCCTTGCTAGCTACCCTATCCAACTTGAGCTCCAGGCCAGGAAGAGACTTTTTGTTTAAAAACCAAACAACTAAAACCGTGTGGATAGCATCTCTGGAATGCCACCTGAGGTCCTTTGGCACTGCACACACCTGGTAGGGGTGGGTTCATGTCGACAGAGTTTCAGAGGATGTCTGGTGGCTGCTGTTTGGGAGCATGAAAACCAGAACAACCTAATAAGAGACCATTTGCAACTTTTCCACAAGTAAGATCTTAGACTGGGGTCGGAAGTTTTCCTGAGGGAGGAGAAATGAAGTGAACCCAGATTTCTTCTATATCTAACCAGTGAAAAAGTACGTGCTTGACAGGGAGTCTAGTGAATGATGTTCTAAAATGGTTTGCTGTATAAAAATGAAAGAAAAACGGTGGGCCAAATGTCTGATGGGAACAGTAAGTTATAAAGAACTTTGTCTCAGACTGGTTTGTTTGGTTTACCACTCCACGAGGCAGGTGTTGATGAAGGAAAGGAGCTAAGGTGCATTGCTTGTCACCTTGTCACCACAGTCCCCACTGCTGCTGTGTGTAGCAGCCAGGATTTGAACTGAAGTTTTGCTCCACAACTCCCAGTGTCTTCTCTGTATCACTTATGCAGTGTGCTTATGAGAGGGGAGTGTGTGTTTTAGAAGCTGGCATGTGGCTGTCACAGGGAGAAGCAGGATCTTGGGGGACCCCAGATTCTAGAAAATGACATTCAGATCTTTCAAAAGCAAAACCACTTAAAATTCTTAAGCAGATGGTTATTGAGAGGAATGCCCTGCCCTTAAAGTTCCCACACAATGGTGAGGTACCACACAGACAGACAGACAGACAGACAAAGTGAGTCAGGGAGGAATTGCAGAAAGCTTTCCATTTGCTTCCTGATACCCTTGGCACCATCTAGGCATGGTTTTGGGCCACATAGGCTGCTGGCCCAAGCCTCAGTGGTCACCTGTCCATGGAGGAGGTGAGGAGAGTGCCTGACAGCACAGGTTATAATTCATAACAGGTGTTTCCATGGAAACCATATCTTCCTTGGTTGAGTTTTCATCTGCAGAGAAATGACAGAGTCCACTATGGGCCAGAGTGGCTTTCCTGGGCAAGCTCTGGGTACCCAAACACTGCTTAAGGAATGTATCTATAGTTCAGCTTCCAGCTAAACACCTAACCTGGGACCTAATCTGTTTGCAACACTAGAATATCAAGCATTGAGGTATTAGGAGCACTCACTGATTGAGAAGAAAGAGAATTGACATTTAGACAGTAGCCACACAGACCAGGAGTCAAGCTGAGTGGTATATAAGCCTTCCCTGAATTCCAGCATAGCTTTCGGAGGCCATTGGGAACATCCTTATTTTAGTATTATGGGTTGTCAGCTTCATGTGATATGTTACAGCCCGAAGGAAAACAGCATGCTGTGTTAGTCTGAAGGAGTTCATACCTAAGAGAGAGTGTGGTGAACACAGAGTTTGTTTCATGCACTAAGTATCTATAGAGATCTGGCAATAGAAGTGAGTGAGTATCTCCCTTAGGAAGGAGAAAGCTAGGGATGCCCACTTTGAGGGTAACATCTCAGCTGGGTATGGAAGGAGGAGTAAGAATTTACAGCTGTGTCAGGGATCAGGCAATTCCAGTGGTAGGAACTGAGTGTAGTGTGAACCAAAGAAGTTCAATTTAGAAGACAAAGATAAACCAAGTTTGAAAATCAGTTGGTATTCTTACTAAACTAAATGCATGGGCTTCCCTCTTTAACCAGGTTGGGAGTAGATTATGCAAAGGTAGAGGATAATATGGGACAGACATTTTGGGCAGAAAGACCCAGATAGCAGTCTATGAATTCTAATGATATTTAAACAAGCAACAGAGCTAGACCATTGGTAGCTCTTACACCACAAATTGCACATGTAGATATGTACATCTGGAGGAAAAAGATGCACCTTTGCCTAGTTTTGTATTTCATCACTAACTGCAAATGTCTTTCAATGCAGAAAAGTCTTTGTTGAATTACTAGATGTCTCCATAGCTCTAGATCCTGAAAGGTCAATGCTCTCTGGTTAAAGATGGTTATATCATTTTATACCATCCTGTGGATGAGGAAACCAGGAGCCAAATAATCTAGAAAACTTGGCCAATGTCAGCATAAGTTACCAAGAAGGATCTGAGTTCATTTTCACACAAGACACATGCCACAGCTTTCCCCCAGGACCTGTCAAGTATACCCTCCTCACCTATGTTTCCAGTCCACCAAAGGCTTGTCTTTGTGTGTGTGTGTGTTTTTTTTTTAATCACAAGCAGAATGTCCTTGAAGTCTCTCTCCTTTTCCAACCTCATGTTCTTTATGACTATCCATCCCCTCCTTTATTGAAGCCACATCTGTGGTACATCACCGTGTCTGTGGCGATGGGTGGAATGGGTGCCCACTTCTGTTTTGCTGACTAGTTTGAGGGGAGACAAAGCTTTCCACAAACAACAGGCTGTGCCACTCTGCTGGGGCGGGTATGTACTTGATACTATGACATCATTGAGGTTTTTCTTTCTGTGTTCTCTGAGGACAAACATATGATCATTATCCAAAAGCTCATGTCTTACCCCGCATTCCAGAAATGGCCATCTGTTTCTCCAACACAGTAAATCCAAGTGTCTATCTTCTAGACAGTATGGTGAAAGCACTGGCTAAGAGTTCTGTACTGAATAAAAGGTGAGTAGTTGAGATTGTCTGTCGTGTCAAACTAGGGCTGGCTCCGTGGGGACCACTAAGATATTTATCTATGTCTGGTTCCTCCAGATTGATCCACTTTGGGCAATTCTTTGAATGCTAAGGTCCCCCTGGTGTTAAGTTCTAGGCTGATATTGTTTGGATGAAGTGCTTCAGACTCAATTTGGCCAAGCTGTCAGCCATCAAACTATTTTCTGTTTGTTTCCTTCTGCTTGGTGGGGTTGGAATTTTGTAGGTTTCCTGTAGGGAATGCATTGCCGTGTGGAAGGGCAGACAGAACCACGCAAAAGTAGAAAGAGTTACTGGTGCCTTGTTGGACCCAGGAGTGACCCTGGCCTTCCAGCTTTGGAATTCTATTATGTAGAAGCTACAGCCAGGGGTTGGGGGTGGGGACTAAGGAAAGAAGCCAAGGAATATTGAAGCCACAAGCTTTAGGGAACAGGGCTGGGTGAGGCAAAGAACTCTTGCTAAACCAAAATATTTAACTAGATTTCACTTTTTGCTTTCAGCTTGAATTCTTTGCTTGAAAGTTGAGCTTTGAAGTTGTTTCTTTTCTTATTGTTCCAACAATATTGTGCTTTTAATCTTGTGTCTCTGGGTAGACCCAAAGACTATTTAGATTATTTTGAAATTGTAGCATCAAATTTCTGAGATTCCTGAGTGTGCTTCCTGTCAGAGGCTGTCCTTGATGCCACCCAGATGCTTCTTTTTTTGGTAGACAGGAATGTGTAAAAACAGCCTAGCTAAAACTGATGGTGTTTGCAAGTTTCTCAAGAGTTGCTAAATAGAATATACATGTTAACACGGGCACATGAGCATGCACGTGTGTGTGTGTGTGTGTGTGTGTATGTGTGTGTGTGTGTGTGTGTGTGTGTGTGAGAGAGAGAGAGAGAGAGAGAGAGAGAGAGAGAGAGAGAGAGTGCTCTTCTTGACTGTTTAATACTGAATATTTATATAGTGTCTTTTCATGAGCAATACATGCTGCAGAGAGCTGGAGATCTTGATGGCTCAGCATTTAAGAACACTGATTGCTTTTTCAGAGGACCTGATTTGATTCCCAGTACCCAAATGGCAGTTTACAAATATCTATAACTCCACTTCTGGGGATCTGATGTTCTTTTCTGGTCTCTACATGCACTGTGGTACACAGACATACATGCAGGTGAAACACCCCATACACATTAAAAAAAAAAATGTTCTTTGAAGCAGGAGCCAATAGGACTTGTGGGCGTGTTTGAGAAAATCCCACCATGCCCTGTGAGGACCCTCACTCTATACCTCGTCAGCCTTGCTTATCTCTTCTTAGTGGATTTCTGGCATTCTTAAAGATGGCAGATTCTTCAAGCCAATGCCAAGAACAGTATTCTCATAGTCATTCTCTCAAGTGGGAAGTATAGCTGCTCTGTGTATTCTTTTTTGTTTGTTTGTTTGTTTGTTTGTTTGTTTTTCGAGACAGGGTTTCTCTGTGTAGCCCTGGCTGTCCTGGAACTCACTCTGTAGACCAGGCTGGCCTCGAACTCAGAAATCCACCTGCCTCTGCCTCCCAAGTGCTGGGATTAAAGGCGTGCACCACCACTGCCCGGCTGCTCTGTGGATTCTTAATGTAGTGTGCCCTGGACAGCAGATCGGGTCTATCAAATGCTGTGTTTTCATTCTCTATCCCTTCCAGCTATGTAAATGCAGGATCCAGAAAAGCCGTATTATTTTGAAAGTGCTTCAGAAAGAACCATATTATTTTATAATTCCTGGGGCCAGACTAGAGCTCAGGAATGTTGGATTATATTGAGTAAGGTTCAAGAACAGCTTTGGGGTCAAATCCTGTCTTAACCTTTGATTAAACCAACCGAACTCACAAACCACTACCTTATAAGCTTTCTAAGTAAGAATGATAGAGCCTATTTTCCTCTTAGAAACTTTTTTAGAGGGGCCAGATTGGTAGTTCAGTTAGTATAGTGCTTGGTTTCCAGGCATGACTTGAGTTCAGTCCCTCGAACTCATGTTTAAAAAACAAATAAAAAGCCAGGCGTGGTGCACGCTTGTAATTCCAGTGCCCTGGAGATGTGGTATTAGGAAGATCCCTGGAACTCACTAGTCAACTACTTGGTGACCCTCAGGCCAGGGAGAAACCCTGTCTCAAAAACAAGATGGGTGGTCTCCAGGGAATAACACCCTAGGTTGTCCTCTGGCCTCACACATACACAGACAAATATATTCACACATAAAATAGAATCTGTTTAGATATTGATGGAGATACCTGCCACCTACTTTAGGAATGATGTGGCTTTAAGTCCTAAGCCCATCACTACATCTTTCATCTACTCAGAATTATTCCATTTCTTTCCTCTCTGAGTTCCTCTTACGCTAATCAGTATTCACAATAAGGTCCACCTGGACACCTCAGTAAACCCTAATGATACTGGGTATAGTTATGTCATGTGACTTCATTTTTCCTTCTTAACCATAAATCTTTGTGACTAGTAACAACATTTTAGATGTCTTAAGAATCTAGCAGGACACAGAGCTGATTGTACAGTTTGTCCAGTGCAAGTGTTAGTTGGTCACTTTGTTGTTTATGATGTTCAAGTAGAAATGCAGATGCTTGTCCCTTGCCAAGAGTACCAGTACTCTGAGCAGAGGGCCAGCTTCTTGCCACTGTATTGATCTGCACTGTCACATACTGACAAGACACAGATTGGGTTCCCATTGAGCTCTTAGGCTTTCTATGAGCTCCTAAAGCTGAGGCTCTGGCTTGTGCCACCTGCAAGGTCACAGAAATGTGCTACAGGGTCTCCAAGACTGGAAAGGCCCCAGTAGAACCCAGGTCCTTGCCCAGATTGTAAAACAGTCTCAGTACACTCCATCGGCCAGCAGTATATGCTCCCTTAGGGCATCTCCATTCTGATGCTCAGTTCTCCAGCCCAGAGGAATACACATGTGTACATCCAAGGGCAAATGTTGCCTTCCCCATGGTGTAAAGAAGCCAGCTTTGTACCTAAAGACCCAAGGGTAGCACAAAGCCCCCTGTGTCTCCCCACGATGGGACACTCATTTTTATCACTGAGCCCTAGATCTGCACACCGGGAGGCACTGTGGCCCTCTGTTTGCCTGTAAACGCCTGTCTCCATTTCTGAAACATCCAGGCTGGGAGTTAACTTTCTGTTGTGGCCCCATCCGATAAAAGCCTATTAATTTCTCTCCCAAAGTGACTGATTCAAGCAACAAAAGCATTTTCTTAAAGACTGGCATAGCAATTAAGATGTTAAAGCAGTGTGGCCTTAGGAAAATACCACTAACTAGTTCCAGTCCATAGTGTGGACTAGAGAGGATTCCATGCAAGGTTATCACTCACAAAGAGCTCTGTCCCTATGTTGAATGTTTGCCTTCTTTCTGGAGTGTCACTGGTCCCACAAGGTCAAATCTTACTGTTCCAGTAGTTTGAGAACTGCCTTCACCAGGAAGCCTTCTATGATAGCCATTCTTCAATGTAGTTGCCTTCTCAGTTTCTATAGGGTTTTGTTTGCTCATCCCTCAGGATGTACAGGCAGTTTACAGGCAAACAGGAGTTCATGGGCAAACAGAGGGCCATGGTGCCTCATTCTGCTATCTCCTTTGTTTTATTTGGGGAATGTGCAGTGTATGTGTGCAGGTGCCTGTGTGTGAGCAAACATGGAGACTAGAAGTCCACCTCAGCAGTTATCCTTGTTATCCACCTTGTTTTTGAGACAGGTCTCTCACCATGGTTATAGATAGATCATTGACCCTAGAGTCCATGAGACTGTTAAACACTGACATGGTAGAATTGAAGTTTGAAGCCAGAACCATTGACAACAAAGCAAGAGCCATGAACCATTCTATTATACCAAAGGCTGACTATGGATTGTCTATTCCCTCAGATCAAAGGTAATGGGGAGCATTATATGCATTCATAACCTCAGGTCATGATGAAAACATCTGTATCCTGGGAAGAGCACTGCAGGCTGCCTGCTCTTACAGTGTAGGATCCTCTAGGAAGCTTCATGCTTCTTTCATAGCCTAGAATCCACATGTTTATATAAGTACATGTATATGTGTGCATGTATTTATGTGAGTATGCATATGAGTGTATATTTGTATATGTAAGTACTGTGTGTGCATGTATTTAATTTTGTATGTATGTGTATGCTTCTCTTACAGCCTATGATCCTCTAGGGATCTTTATGCTTCCAAAACTAGGGAATGGCAAACCAAGGAACACTCTCAGGCTGCTGGCCTGGACCAGGCATGGCCATGGGCCTCTTTTCATGCTGGGTACTTTGTAAGTGACTGTAATTGCACCAGGTTTTGGACTATGACTTTGAGCCTAATAAAAATGTCAAACTCGTTTTTAAAAGTTTCCAAGACCAAATAAATTCTGAAAAGGTTATAATCTTTGATGGCTCTGAACTTGTGAATCATAGGAATGTGGAACATATAGCTCCTGTGTAGGGAGCTGCAGAAATGCCTCTAGCTATGGCTTTTGCATTGTCTTGTCGTGGAAGTTTGGTTACAAGATCGGAAACCTCTCCAGACAATTCTGTGACATTCTTTTTCTTTATTGTAACAAAGTAGCTGTGTATGTGTGTGTGTGTATGTATATGTGTGTATGTGTATATGTGAGTGCATGTTTGTATATGTAAGTGTGTGTGTGTGCGTGTATTTATATGTGTATGTTTATGTATATGTGCTTATACATTTATGTATGTATGTATATATATACATGCATATATATGAGTGCATGTGTATATGTGCATGTATGTGTGTATGTGTATGTTTGCATTTACATGTATATATGTGCTTATGTGTGTATGTGTATATATGTATGCATGTGTGTATGTTTGTACGTGTGAGTGTGTGTATGTGTCTGTGTATGCATGTAAATGTTGTGTGTGAGTGTGTGTGCATATATGTATGTAGGTATGTGTATATGTGCCTATATATGCAGGAGTATGTATGCATGTGTGTATGTGTGTTTGTGTGTATATATTTGTGTATGTGTATAGTCTTGTATATGTACCAAACAAAGTCTAAAATAAACACTAGTTAAATTATCTCAGAGTTGAAGCCAGAATCTCATTATAGGAGATATTTAAAGTTAAGCTCAAAGGACAGTTCCTTCCTCTTTAGGTAGCTTAAGAAAACCATGTGCAAGGTGGTTGCCGTGGAGAAGCTTCCTATGGAGGAGATGGGTCTCAGGCAGGGTACAAGAGGCATCCATCCACAGAGCAAAGAGGAGCAGAGGGGTAAAACCACAGAGGCAGGGGAGGGTAAAGAGCTGAGCCATCTGGAATGAAGGGTACCATCCGGTGGTCCTGTTAGATACCAAATTCCTATCTGCATGCATTGGAAAATGGCCACCATCCCTGAAGCCATCCTGAACGTAAGTTATATTCAATTCTATAAAGAGTGAAAGCAGATTGATTCTTAGGGTTCTAGAGGAGGAGGGATGGGAGTGACTGCTAATGGGCTAGGGTGTTCTGGAATAGGGTAGTGATGGTAGTTATGTGACTCTGTGAATACACTGCTGAATCACACACTTTCAAAGGGTAACGTGTCTGGTGTGTGAATTGTATTGGAGTAATCAGTGTGAAACTATGACTCAAAGACAAGTGCTCCTAAGCATGAAGCTGGTAGGTAAGTAGGCAGGTTGGGATTCAAACCCAGGGTTTCCTGGCCTTTTTCCTATACTGTATTGCTTTTTGTCCTATTGAGACCTATGAGGGCTTAATTAACAAAAAGGTTGTCTATAAACTACTGGGCAGAGAGTGGAATGCAGCTGTGCTGACTGGCAGATGCAGTGTAGAGTTGGGGTCACGGGTCACATGGTGAAGCTGCAAGACAACACATGGGATACTGTCTCTGAAGGTAGAGAGACATGGTCAGAGCCTAGCCAAGCCATCCCTGCAGCTGGTAGACTGTGATAGAGTCAGTGGGAAAGAGGCAGATTATGAGGGATTCAAAATCCCTTACCCCAGGGGCACCGAGTGGTCACCTGTTAGGTAAACCACAGCTGAAAGGTCCTGGGGGTATGGGAAGAGTGGCTTGGCGAGAGAATAGAGCAGAGAACGGCCATGACCAGTAGGCTCAAGTGGAGAAGAGCTGGTTTATGAGTTTGCTAACAGGATGGGAGAGAAGGGCTCATACAGAAAAGAATTAGATGAAGAAGATATAGTCTGCATGGACATCTATCATCTGCAAGGAATAGGCCCTAGATATACTGTGCTTTCTTTCTGATACATGTAGACCTATGATTAACTAGTAAACTGGGTACCATAATAGATTATCAATAATAACTGCTAATAAAATAGGGTAATTTTAATAATACTCGGTGAAATGTTACTTAGAACTTATGAGCTGTTCAGTTTTGCAAATTTTCTACTTTAATATTTGGGGATTTGGTTTGACTGGGGAAACCTAAAATTATAGATAGTGAAATTCAGATCAGAGGCTCTGCTGAACCCGCCCAGGGCCATGGGAGACAGAGAGGAAGAGTTATGAGACACACAAGTTCCTCTCTTTTTAAATCTGGGTTTCCAGGCTGGAAAACAAGAAGCAGAAACCTAAGGGTGGCTGTGAAGCAGTAAGGGGAGGACCTGTTTGAAAACATGGCTATGTAAGTTTAGGACCTAATGACTTTGAAGTAGTGACCATAGAGAATGATCAGATCCTTATCCCAGACAAGTACAGTCTTTTCCCTGTGTCTACTTTGGGAAGTCAAAAATCTACTGCATTGCCAAGAAGCGTCCTAAAGGCATAGTCACCCTGGCCACCAAGCGTGTACTTGTAGCTCTTGGTACTTAACAGGTTGCTTTGACATCTTTCAGTTACTCATTGCTTATGAACCCATGTTGTTGGACTTACTATAGCATTCCTTTGGCCATTTGAGAATCTCAGGTCAAATATACTTCATCCTTAGGATGACCTCAAGTGTATGGCACAGGGAACTCAAAAGGAGAAATCAGAAAGGCCCTAAGTATTTGGATACCAGGTACAGCATTCCACTGGCACATGGCAAACTGATCATTGTCTGTTAAAATCAACAAACGAGCCAGTGTGTGACTACAGCAGGGCCAAAGGACATAAGAATGGCAGCCTGGTATTGATAGGGCCGGGTTCTAAGAACATTATGAGAAGGACGGAAATCATGTTGGCCCTGAGTGGTTCAAATTCATGCTTGCTGTCTGGATATTATTTCATTCTCAGAAGGATGTCAGAGTTTAGATTAGGGGGGTTAGAGTCACCCATAGTGTATACAATCTAAAGACTAGGGGCTGTATGCTCACCAGGATGGGAACCCCTTGGAGTTTCTACCCGATCATTCTGACAGACGCAGGGGAACTAGTCACTGGCTAGCTGTTTATTGAGCAAATCCAAGGGAAATGGGAAGGGTAGTTGGCCACACTGGTGGCATGATGATGCTCTTGGCCTCAGCCAGCAAAATTGTGAAGACTAGGAGGAAGAGATTCAGAATGCCAAGTAGGGAATTAGACCTTGACAGTGAGGTTTGCAGGGCCTTTTGCACCCCTCATCGGAGATGCTGTAGAGCTAGTGGATGCAAAAGTACAAAGTTCAGGGTGAGGTTAGGTCGGCCTGGAGATAGGAATGTGATATTTAATTTCGAAACACTCGATAAGATTACCAGGTGTGGACAGAGGAGAGGAGGCCGAAGGACTGAACCCTGCGGTTCTCCAGTATTTAAAGTCTAGGAAATGGAGGGAGGGAGAAAGAAAAAAGGAGGGAGGAGGGAGGGAATGAGAGTGGGAGGGAGGGAGGGAAGGGAAGGCATGCAGGTAGGCAGGAGGGCTTCTATTCTGGAAGCTAACTGATGAGAGCATCTCAAGGAGGTGGGGTAACCCACTGTGTCCTGTGTTGCAAATAGGTAAAATAGGGATTCAGTGTGGGCAGTCAGATTCAGTAGCCTGGTATCATCGGTAACCTTGACAACGGAAATGACCGCACTGCAAGGGTAGACGTCAAGCTGTAGCAAGTTCAAGAGAAAATGCTGCTCTCTCTGGGTTTCTGAGTGCTCCTCTTCTAACCTCAAACACTCCCCTCTATCCTTATGGAAAGACAAAGGCAAAAGAAAACACCTTTCTAAAATGAATTGTCCTATGCCTGGGGTCTCAGAAGACACCTTTCTTAAATGACTTGTTCTGTGCCTGGGTGGAGAGACCCCATAAGTTGTCAGGGCCTGGCTCCTTTGGGGAGGGCCACTGTGCAGCAGTGAGATTGTTTGTTTTATATCCCCTGCCACTTAAGCTTTTGAGGTGCAGAGGGGGGCTGCCGCTTGGAGGCTTCAGACTCCAGCAAGGAAACAAGAGACAGTGCTCAAAGGGACAGGACCTCCCAGAAGTGATGGATTTCAAATGACACTTGTAATGTGGCAATCATGAGCATGGAGAGATGGTCTGAAAACATTTCAGAGAGCAAGAGTGGGTGGGGCAGGTGACAGCTTGGCTGCTCAGGACACAGAGGAAAAGAAAGTGTGCACCGAGCACTTGGAGAAGCCAAAGCCTCAGGAGCACCCACAGGAATTCCCTGACCAGGGACCACATGTAAGCAGTTGGGAGCCTGTGAAGGGAAGTTAGATTCTCCACTGGAGACCAGAGAGCCCATGTGCATGAATATGACTGCATCTCCAGACTGGGAAGTGCTAGAGGAGGTCCTGTTTCATTGCAGAGTGAAGTGTTAGGAGCTATAACAAAGATCAGAAAAAGGAAATTCCCCATCTTGGAAATATGGGATAACAAGGGACTATCCCAAGCAATGCCTCAGCTAGCAAGAACACACAAAGGCAAGGGTGGAGGGTATTTGTGAATGCCAGAAACTGGAGAGCTGGGAGCTGTAAGTCACTGGTTAGGAGAAAAGCCTTGTGTGCCTATGCTTATATGATTTATCTGCTAAGACCCACATGTCCTGCCTTACATTGAGAACTCAAGGGTGAAAAGGTGCTGTCTGTACACACTGTAGTTTGCTATCATTTTGGAGAAACTACAGTGTGAGGTCATCACCCATGTCACATTGGGAGTGAGAAGGGAGCTCAGGCAAGCCCAAGAGGTAGGGCCTGTTTTGTCTCAGTGCAGGTATCCCCCCAACAGAGAGAGAGAGAGAGAGAGAGAGAGAGAGAGAGAGAGAGAGAGTGCCTGAGACTGCTGGCCTTGGACAGGTGTGATAGAATCATCCTGTAATTTTTAAGCATAGGCGCACACCAGAGTATAGAAGAGCTTGAAAGGTCCAGGGGAGCAGAGGAATCAGGAATTATGGAAGTTTCTGGAACATGGAAGAGAGTAGAGAATGGGCAGGAAGGAAGTACAGAGACCACATATTAGTAACTTAACAGGGAGAGGGGCTGAGAGAGGAGCCAAGAGTTGGTACATGGAAGGTTTTGTTTGTTTGTTTCAGTTGATTTAAAAACACATACTGTTTGTAGAAAAACCTGCAAACAAAAATACAAGGGAGATAATACCCCTTTCTTGGTAGCATCCTGCTACGTATCTTTCTGTTACTGCTCAAATCTCTGCCACCCTTCTGTTACTTAACTGTACAAAGGATGCTTCCCCATATTCTTTTTTTTTTAAGATTTATTTATTTATTTATTATATGTAAGTACATTGTCTTACATGTACTTCAGACACCCCAGAAGAGGGCATCAGATCTCATTACGGATGGTTATGAGCCACCATGTGGTTGCTGAGATTTGAACTCAGGACCTTCAGAAGATCAGTCAGTGCTCTTAACCGCTGAGCCATCTCTCCAGCCCCCCCCCCCTTATTATTTTTAATGCTCTGCTGGGCCTGGAAATTTCTCTCATTAGGTAAGAGACCTTCCTATTCACACATGAGGACCAGAGTTCCTAACATACACAGTTGGCCAGGCATGGTCCCCAGCATGCCTGTAACCCCAGCACTGAAGGGACAGAGGCAGAAGGATCACTGTGGCTTGCTGGCCACCAACCTAGCCAAAAACACGAGCTCCAGATCAATGGAGAGACCCTGCCTCAAAGGAATAAGACAGAGAGTGAGACCAATGTTCTCCTTCCAAAAAAGTCCTTAGAGTCTATGTTGCAATTGATAGCATATCACCAAATGGGAGTTTCCGTTTAAAATTCAACAGCACTTAATCCTCCTGTATAGCTGAATGCAATGAGTAGTCTCGATAGTGAGTCCTATCCCCAGTTTACAGATAGAGAAAGTGAGGCCAATACATGTTTCCACCTATGCCCAGCTGCATACTTGCTCTGTACAGAGACAGAATACAGCCTGGTTTGACTGACTCAGCAGACATGTCTCTTTCTGGTCAGAGAAGTCCAGAGCCCCTGACATGCATACCTTAGAGCTAGCTTATCTGATATGGGTGGAGACTTCAAAGACTCTTTGCTATCAGCTGACACCCAGAAAGTCTTGAGTGGCACATCATTCTTCAGAGCCTTCGTGAGCTACAGGCTGACTCTGTGGAGAGGAGGAAACAACAAAGACCAGGAAAACATGGGTATGAGTTATTAATGATAAAAAGCGTTATTTCATGAACCCACACAGATCTGTCAACAAATCCAACTTGCCACAGCCCTTTCTGAACAACAGTGGCTCCTAACTGCAGACAGGTTGTTCCTAGGGATGACCTGGTGCTCTGGCTCATTCAGCTGTGTCTTCCCGTTCTCCCACATCTCTGTGTTTTGGACCTGAAGGTCAGAGGTGATGCTTTTCCAGGGACCAGGGATCACCAAGGTTTAGCTACAGGCAGATTGGTTGCATGGATTTGTTTTGCTCTCTTCAGAGACCAAGAGAGGTCAGTCACTTCACATGGTCACACACAGGAGAGCATGTAAGAATAACAACAACCAGAGCGACTGTTATTGAGTGCTTACTATATGTCAGGCAATTAGGGAGAGTAATTCCCTCTGGCATGTTTGGGGCCCAGTAAGCAAAACAAATTAAATACAGGCTCCCTGGCAAAATGTCCAAGACCATCATCTACAATCAGGAGGTGAAAACTGCTTGCTAACAGATTGGAATAATCCATTCCAAACACACCCAGCCATGGACATTTCTTTCCTGAGTTACAGCACACATGGGTATTAAAGAGGAGAGAGCATTGGGTTGGCAGTGATGCCAACTCCTTTCTGGTCTCAGTGGATATTCATGGTACAGGATTACAGAGATCCCAGTGGGAAAGGTGTCCCTCTTTGCACAGGGCATCTTCTGACCTCCTCATCTCCCCCATGAGTTTTGCACTCCTTGTTCCTGTCAGTCAGGGAGGACATGCCACTTTGTAAGTTATATGAATTGCAGCAGGCCAGCATTGTCTGGTGGAAGAGCCTAGGGCCTACTCAGAGCAATGGGAATATTTTTTTAAAAAGAAAAATCCTGTGACAGCAGGGCTCAGATGAGCAAGTGGACTCTTGGCCTTGAGAATGCCCTATAGCCAAGGGGAGGCCCCAGAGGAGTTGAGTTCCTACGGAAGAGGGTTCCAGCCAGTGGTGTCAGATATGCAGGGCACTCCTGAACCCAGTGGCTCACTAACCGTCGAGTGTAAACATAACTTATATGCATTTATGTGTGCATATGCTGTAGTATGCTCATGTATTTAGTAGATTTCCCCTTCCCAACACTGTATAAAATGTTCAGCATTACATTGCTGCACTTACGTACTGAAAAGCAGCACTCGGACTCATTCCTGAAGTGCAGATTGGAAAAAGCTCAGGCAGTGTTACACCATGAGAATAGGGTAGCTAGAGAGATACCCCCAGGTGATTTGGTATGTAAGTGTGCCATCCTCCTCTATGAACTGTGTACATAATAATACATGTATATGCACACATACACATAGAGATAGATATATATGTGTGTGTTTATACTTATAAATATGTCTATGTGTGTGTGGACAAGGAGAAAGATTGGGGTATAGAGAAGACCACATAAACAAACACTATACTAACCCCAAGTCTTAACATACAACTATATGAGGACATTCTTTTAAGATTTATTCATTATTTCATATGTATGAGTGTTTTGCCACATGTATGTTTGTGTACCACGTATGTGCCTATTATCCATGGAGGCCATAATGTGGCATGGGGATTCCATGGATTAGGAATTACAGAGAGTTATGAACCATTATTTGGGTGCTGGAAACTGAACCAGGGTCCTCTACAAGAGCAGCAAGTGCTCTTAACTGCTGAGTCAATTCCCAGCTTTGGTGTGTGGACAATTTTAAAATCTCCCCCTTTTTGTGACAGAGTCTCTCTTCATAGTTCTGGGTGTCCTGGAACTCTCTATGTAGACCAGGTAGGTTGGCCTCAAACTCATAGAGATCTACCTGCCTGTACCTCCCAAGAGCTGGGATGAAAAGTGTGTGCCACCACACCTGGCTTTACAAACACTTTTAAATGTTGTAAAAAGACAGAAACTGGACTTACGATCAGCTAACTGGGCTTGACTTAGATTATGCCATATGACTGGATGATAAGATGCCAGTATTAGCTTGGGTGGGTTTCAGGAGCCAATTTCTGCTGTGCACAGGGACTGGCCAGCCTTTGCCGTTTACCACTGCTCACCCCAAGCCTACATGTATGGGAAAGCCAATGCATTCAGGAAAGCCAACTCCCTCTCAGCATCCCTCTACTGAGGCTGACAGGAAGCCTATGTGGTTGAGGAAGAAGGATGAACCCTGCTTTAGAAATTTGGACCGGAGGGGGCTTCAGAAGAAATGATATTTTGGGTTGAATGTGTAGAATACTGTTTGTTTCCCAGGGCAGTAAGGGCAATTAAATCCAAACCTACTGCACGAGTAAAGGCTAGAGTTAGAGATAAATGCAATAGATTAAGAAATGGGGAAGAATCCAGAATGCCTATATCTCAAGGGATGCTGGGTAAAAATGCAAGTTGGAAGAGAAGTGTCTTAGTTAGGGTTTTACTCCTGTGAACAGACACCATGACCAAGGCAACCCTAATAAGGACAACATTTAATTGGGGCTGGCTTACAGGTTCAGAGGTTCAGTCCATTATCAGGGCAGGAGCATGGCAGCACCCAGGCAGGCATGGCACAGGAAGAACTAAGAGTTCTAACATCCTCATCTGAAGGCCACTAGAAGACTGGCTCCCATGTGGTTAGGAGGAGGGTCTCATTGCTCACCCCTACACGACACGCTTCCTCCAACAAGGCCACACCTCCTACTAGTGCTGCTCCCTGGGCCAAGCATATACAAACCACCACAAGGACTAAGAAGGTGACTGTAATTAGGCAGAAAAAAAGGCAACTTGGTTCTTGGCTGCTTTGAACTGGCAGTTGAGTAAGTGTTCTTAGCCAGGAACTGCTTCTGTGTTCAGGCATTTAAATCAATGGACATTCGGGGTCTTGGAGTACTAAGCCATTTGAAAGACATCTCCTCTTAGTCATGTCTCTGGAAATGGATAACCCTTAAAGACTTGGTAATATAAGTCCTGTGTGGTCTGGGAGGAGCCAAGAGACCTTTGGAAATGGGTCATGAATAGCATGCACCTTGTGCTTTTGTGGCTGTGTTTATCAAAGTAGAGGTGATGTTTTGTAGAAGAGATGATGCAACCTTGATCCAGATGAGCCCACGGTGTGCACCTATCAGCCCTGGTGTGAATGATGCCAGGGTTTGCCTCAGCTCTAGCGCACTGTGGTGTCAGGGATAGGAGTATTTCTGAATATGTGTATTTCATGGTGATAGAGGATCTGGCATCCAAAGGCATGCCAGAGGAAGCCAGAATGTTGTTCCAGGTTCAGTGCTGTTGCTCAGACTGTTGGTATGTGACCTGGGACTTCAGAGTCTGTGTTTCGGACAGATACCCATGAAAGACCAGGTTATGTACTTGTAGCTGTTGACAGAGGCAGAAAGATGTGAAGCTGTTTAAACTCAGCAGTGATCTATGGGGCTGGAGTGGGAGACCATTCAACTTGTGACTGTAAGACCTTGTAACTGTGACAGTTGAAAGGGTCACGTGCAAAAAAAAAAAAAAAAGATCCAGCTATGAGTTATTTTCCAACAGAGAGTCAATGCCTTGGTGTGTTTCAAAGGTTCAATCCAGGGTACTCTGGAGAACTCAGAGCAAAGAGTGCTGTTGGCTTGCTGTGTCTGAAGGTTGCCAAATGCTGCTGAAGACAGAAGGCTTTGCTGTGATTCTCAAGCCTTGTGCTTCAGATAATCATTGTCTCGAGAAATATTGTTTGGTGTACACAAGCCCGTCTTGCATGGCCACATGTATAGTCAAGTAAAGAGTTTGTGGAGTGTGACACCCAAGGCTGTCCTCTGGCTTTCTACATGCATGCACCTGTACATATGCGAACACACACACACACACAAGCACACATGAAAGGTAAGAAAACATATCTGATGCTCAATTAACTCCACTTCTTCAAGTGTATTAATTCTCTAAATCAGCATTTTCTAAAGTCATTCTAAATCTAAAACAGAAATGAGCAAATGCTGGTTCAAGAACTGTTAGGAAATGGTAAATTATAAACCAGCTAAGTCTCCTTGGTAGCCCAGTTTTAGTGTGCCAGCCAACCTCGTGAAACTCCCGAGAGGGGCATACAAAATACAGCATTTCTTGAATTTATTTGCATATAATACCCTTCCTGTGCAGGACTCTCCTGGGACTTGAGGTCCTGGGAAGCTCAAAGACTGATCTGCCTTACCTGTTGTAACATTGGTAAGCCAGATACCATTAGCTAAAAGATACATGGAGCTTCTAATATAAAATGAGTCACAATTTCTGTCCAAATCTCTCTGCCACCTACACTCCCCACACCCGCCCAAACAAAACCAATCAGACCACATTTTTATGTTCTCCCATTCAGCCTGCCGTGTGGACACAGACCCCTCCCTGCATACATTCTAATGGGCTGCTTCTGCCTATACCCAGGAGCATATCTTTCCTAAACCAGTAAATCCATATGTTACTCAGTAAAGTAGTCTTGATTGGCGGGAAGTATATCACATTCAGGCCAAACTCCCAGATGACTCTCTTTTTCTCTTTCTCTGTGTGTGTAATATATCTTTGGCATTCATCTGTGGTCTGACCAGAATTTTCAGATCATAGACTAGATCATGACCACATGAACAAATAGACCATTTCTCTCTCCTCCTCTCAATCCAGGGGTTGTCAATTCAACCTTTAACTTTAGACACTATCACCAGACACCAGTGTTCTGTGGCTGGCATAGGACATCCCATCCATTACTCCCTGGAGTGCCCTATTTCATCCTTTCCCAAACTAAGCAGCTAGGTTTTTGTTTGGTTGGTTTTTTGGTGTTTCGTTTCGTTTTGTTTCGTTTTGTTTTGTTTGTTTTGTTTTGTTTGCTTTTGTTTTTTAGCTATTTTAACTATTTTAGCTATTTCTTTATTTTCTCCAAATAAGATCTTCCCGAAAGTGTTTGAGAAGGACAACTCACATCTGCCTCCTTCACTGCCACTCATTTCTTCCTGTCTCCCATCCCAAGGATGCTGCACATGCCCAGTGGCCAGTTACCAGTCCTCACAGCTTGGACTTTTCCACCCCTCAGGGTCTTCTTGAGAAGAAAACAAGAGCTGAATGTTGGATTAGAATAATTATGGAAGGTCCCCACAGCCCAGCTGGTGGGGAGATGAATATAGCCCATGTGTGTTTCATACTCCAAGGACATGGGATCCGTGGGACCACTTCCTCCTTTTAAGGAAAGCAGAGATGAGCTAGGCTCAGGGGCAAAGGGAGAGGAGGAACTCGCAAGAACATGGCCAAGCCCCCATCATATCACTCCAGGTACAGGTCTAAAGCTGGGTGCTGTAGTGGACGTTGTCCCCTCTCCAAGCTCTTCCAACCAGCAGAAAAGGCCTGTGCCCCAAGTGGCCTGGTGACAAGAAGATGTCTCTCCACCAAAGGAGGGCCTGAGAACATTCAGAAATAGCATCTGGGGGAGGGCAGGCACTCAGATCATAAGCTCATACCACATGGATTTGCCTTTGCAACACATGAGTGGCCAGTGCCATAGCTTTCCAAGTCTGCCCTCTGGGCTTGTTGACGCTCTCTTTTAAATGTAAATGTTAACGATGGCAATGAGATTTCTGGGGTTTGCAGTCTCCACGGTTTGTTTTGTTTTGCTTTGTTTTCTAACATAAACAGGGTCAAGTGGTCAGAAACCCCAGAGGGACACGTTGCTTGGGAATGAAGGATTAAACACAAAATGAAGGTGGGTAGTGGGTAAATTAAGACAAAAAGCTGACCAAGCAAAGGCCCTCAGTTCAGGTCACTTTTCTATGATGGAGAACACTATTGAGAACAGGGGAAGGAAAAGGCCATGAGACTGCGAACCTGAGTTCCCAAAGGTGATGATGATGTGTGGGAGGGGCCTGTGTGCCCTGGATGAGCACAACAGTAGAACTTGGGAAAACAGAGCTAGGGAGGCCCTGACAGAGTCCATTAGGACTCCTGTGGAAAAGGATCCTAGATAGTTTATGTCTTATGTGTATGTGCACGTGCCTGTTGGTGTGTGTCTATGTCTGTGTACTTGTTGGTGTGTGAGAGTGTGCATGAGCCTGTGGGTATGTGTATCTGTCTGTCTGTCTGTGTCTGCATCTACATCTGTGTCTGTTTGTGTCTCTCTGTGTGTGCCTGTGTCTGTATGTCTGTCTGTGTCTATGTGCCTACTGGTGTGTGTGTGTGTCTGTGGGTGGGTGGGTGCTTGTTAGTGTGTCTGTGTGTGTGTGTGTCTATGTGCCTGTTGGTGTGTGTCTGTGTATGTGTGTGTCTGGGTGTATGTCTGTGTGTGTCTGTCTGTCTGTCTGTGTCTCTATGTGTGCCTGTGGGTATGTCTGTGTGTGTGTCTATCTGTCTGTCTGCCAGTCTGCTTGTCTGTCAGTCT
>JADRCH010000050.1:1914939-1929879 GCA_019843965.1 Rhynchomys soricoides
GGTGTAAATGTGTGTGCCTATGTGTATATGTCTATCTGTCTGTCTGTGTCTCTGTGTGTGCCTGTGGGTATGTCTGTGTACCTGTCAGTGTGTGTCCGTGTGCACATGGAGGACAGAGGTTGATATTGTCTTTCCCTAATCATTCTCCATCTTACTTTTTGAACCAAGATTCTCAATGACTGTCAGCTCTGGGATTTAGCTGGGCTGTCTGGCCACTGAGCTCCAGAGCACTACCTGAATCTGTATTACACACATGCAGTGCTGTGCCTGGCTTTTCCACTGGCGTTGAGGATACAAACATAAGTTCTCCTGCTTATGCAGCAAATACTTGACTGGCTGGGTCACCTCCCCAGCTTTGATGCCTTGTTGGTCCACAGATAATCAGAGAAGCAGGACAGTCAGGGTAAAAGGCGTGTTTGTAGTGTGGGAAATCCTGGGCTTAAGGTCAAAGTGCCTGTAACAGGATGAACATTGGAACTTCACAGAGCCAGTGAGCTGCTCTGAGGATTAAATGGATTAAAAAGGATTAATTCTTACCCTGAATAGATGTACAGTGTAAATATAGTAGCCTCTTGAGGGACTGGAAGAAGTGAGCTGGACAGATGTCAACAGCTTCCAAACAGAAGATAGTTCCAAGTCGACAGCTCCAGAGAGCTCAGCTTCACGGTACTTTCTTTTTAGGTCTAGAACTCTGAAGCTCATCTCAAACTGGCCTGGAGATCCGAGCTGACCTTCAGGGAGAGGCCAGTAGTGCCATGGAAATGTTTAAAGAGAAATCCAGCTTTGTATTGCATTCACGGAGACGGGGTCCTGAGCAGTCACTCTCCCTTGTTTGTCTGGCCAGTCCATATTGTATTCTGTTCTTGGAAACTTATTTTAAGGTGAGCTGTGCTAAACTTGATTGAAACCACAGGAGGGTGGCCAGGACTGTTGGTTTAGTGTTCCCATCATAAGAGCACTGTAGAAGTAACTCTCCCGAGAAGCCCACACCCGTGCTTAAATAGGTCTTTTCTCTTTCTGTCTGTCTTTCTTCCTTCCTTCCTTCCTTCCTTCCTTCCTTCCTTCCTTTTTTCTGAGTGGCTTTCATTTTATTAATCCTCATGCTTAAATCTATGTTAAAAATCCTTTTTAAGTAAACTCCAACTTCACTTTTTAAAACATGGAGTTCAAGAGGGAGAAAGACAGCTTACTCTGCAGCAGGTTGGGAAGATTGGCAGAAGCAGGCAGCGTTGGGTCTGTGGTGCTTTAGAAAACAAGTGTCTACCTGCTTTGTATGACTTTAAGGGAGAGAACTTGACTAATGGGTTGAAGTAATGAAAGGCATTCAGTCCACCTGAAGGAAATTTTTCTAGAAAATAGAATTGCCTCCAGATGCAAAGAGCTCGCCTTGCCTCAAATGTTCTAGGAGCAGCTGCCAATCCTCACTAGGAAGGACAGATGGGATTCCTGCAGTAGGTGAGGAGTATTTACTGGGTGGTCCTTGGTGCCAAGCACCCATGATGTCCCGCCTTATTCTCTACAGGGAACCTTTCCAAACTAGCGCCTCTGTGGCAGAGACCTTTAGAGCCCTGCCTACTTTATTTTACCCTGCCTACTGTTCATAGTAACCCAGGCTACATCAAGGACTTGGAAAACTAAAAGTGAGTTAGCCATTAGTTTAAAGTAACTGCTTGTCACCTGGTATTGGCCAATCTGTAATCACTTCTGATTATTAGACACCGATTCGTTACTTAGTCACACCACTTCGTGTGTTATTGTAGCAAGCGGCAGTAGCGATTTCTGTTGCCAGATCTGCCATCATGAGCTAATTCCCCAGCCTTCTCTCCTCCCGTTGTTTTTAGAACGTTTAATAGCACTCTTCTATCTTCTAAGTGAAATCAGATGCCATCCCGAAGTAAATTGAGGCAAGCCCATGAAATGGAAATGTATTCATTTTTCTGAGCTCGTTTGTTTGAAGTGTCTCCACCAACACTTAGCTTCAACTTCTGTTTTGGTCGCAATTTCTTACTGCCTGCTCCTTTCCTTCTTGTTTGCTTCCTTTCATTTCCTTTCATCTCCTTTCTCTCTAAGAATTTCACATTTTAAACCTTCCCAGAACTCAATTAACATCATTTAAAATGGGGTGGGGAGCAGCAGAGTGTTCAAGCTTCTGTCTTCAGTGCCCAATGGGGCCCCGGAAACCAGATGTGCAGCCAAACATTTGGCTTTCGTTTAGAGACAGAAGTCAAAAGGGGGGGATTGATACACAGGTGTGATACAAAGCTGGTCTTTAAAAATACAGATGTTATTAACTCAGGGCCCTAGGGACCTGGAACAGAATGCAGTGAGCCACCCTCGAGGTGAGACAATGGTCATAAAATGGTTTGTCTGTTCTTGAGTTTTGCTAAGCTGTCTCTGCAACATTTGGTGACTATTTAATAACACCAACAGCTCACGGGGCTAAATTACTAACATTTGGGGAACAAGGGTATGTAAAACAAAATTGAATTATAGCAACGGTTAGCACTGGAATTTCTTTATTTCTGTTTGTCTTTTTCCTCAAAGGAGCCATTTACCAATTCCTACCCAGCTGGCACCAGTCAATGTCCAGAGACCCCAAACAATCAGCACATACCTCTGAACAACAAGGGTCTTTATTGTCCACCCAGAAGTCTAGCCCAAAGCCTGGAAGCAAGCTCAGTCATGGAAGGATCTAAAAGCCACACACATCCAGCATAGCCTTCTGAAGAAAACTATGGTGCTTGTCTATTCCAGCTATCCTACCTACCCTCAGATGGCTGAAAGGAGAATCACTTAGATGTAGAAACTGTGTGGTAGGCAAAGCTTAAAGACAGAGAATGCACTGGTAAGAGGAAAATATGCACACACTAATAGCAAGCAATCCTGCTTTTAGCTATACCTTTTGGGACACCCATCTGTGATCATGACACACATACACACGCTTCACCTCACAGCCGTTAGGAAGAACGCAGACGCGCATGTGTGGGCATGGATAGATCTCAACGCAACACAAAGGGAAGAGAGGTATGAGAGATACATCGCACTCGCTGTTCAATGACATCATCACCATTACGCAAACTCTCAGTAAAATACAAAACATACATTTGAGAGCACAGATGTATACCTCAGCTTCCCAAGCTACCTCAGGGGAGTAGGAATCATTGGAGAAGGATCCAGAGGTTCAGCATTAGTGCCGAAGTGTTTCCTTAAAAAGGAAAATACCTTGGTGCTGGTGAGATAGCTCAGTGGGTAACAGTACTTGCTGCCAAGCCTAATGACCTGAGTTCAATCCTCAAGACCCACATCGTAGAAGGAGAAAACCAGTTCCCAAAAGTTGTCCTCTGACCTCCACATGAAGATAATGGCATACATATGTACATGTACACACACATAAACATACATACATAAATGTAAAAGAAGTAAATCATTTAGGCTAAGCAAATGTAAGCATTAACTAATTTAGTGGGCACTTCAATGTAACTTTTTAATACTTTTTTATATCGTTACATATTTTCCAGATTCAGCTGGACTAGTGTTCATATCCAAAAAGCATGAAAGCATAATTTGGCACTCAGAGCAGAGCTAGGTGGTATCTGGGGAGACAAGCCGAGTCCCCAGTCTCAGAGAAGACAGAGGGGCCAGAAGAATTCTGTGTGAAGCAATTCATGATTCTCCTCCAGCAGCCTGCTCTAAAGCCGTGCATGCTTCCTGTTGAATGACTGAAGTTCTGGTCACACACTGACCACTGCAAATTTCTTATCCTGCTTGATAATTAAAATAACTGACTATTTCCACGGCCTCTAGCTCAGTACTTTAGGACTTCACATGTGTGGTTCCCAGACAGGATGTACAAACTAACAACACAGACACTTTCCCACTCCAGGGAGAACTTTCATACGTAGTTGTTAATCCAGATAGAAATGGCCAAGCCCAAATGTCCAAAACCCTAAATGGTCTATACAGTGAACATTTGAGGCATCAATAGAATATCACAGGTAAAGATACTGTAGAAATCACTTTCAGAATATTTTTTTTCAGACCTGAAGAGCTATGACATGCAAACTTTATTTTAGGTACTTAGGAGTTTGTTTGTTTGTTTGTTCGTTTGCAATGCATTTGAAGGTACAAAACCAGAAAGTTACAATAGCCCAGTAATTCTACACACATGCATTTTCAGTGCATTAACTAACATTCTGATTAGCTCGGTGCCATTCAAGCTGTGATACAGGGATTTCTTTAAATAGATACACTTATATACTATGACTGTTAAAAAAATAATCATACTTCTGTTGATGACTTGAAAGGTCTTTTAGGACTGAGGAGATGGCTCTATAGATAAAAGTGCTTGGTATACAAGCATAAAGACAAGAATTCAGACCCCCTGAAGCCAGACAAAGCTGGATGTGGTATAATCACCCAGCATACCTATGGTGAGATAGGAGGCAGAGGTAGGAGAGTCCCCCAAAGCTCACAGGCCAGCTAGTCTGGTGTATGCAGCTGTAAACAGAAGACCTTACCTCCAACAAGGTGGGAAGCAAAGACCAACATCCAAGGTTAGCCTCTGAGTATCGGCCATGAGCCATGGCGTGTGCAAACCTGTATTTGCATGCACACACCTGAGCATGTACACATGCAGCCACACATTAAAAGATCCTCTAGATTCTGATGGAAGCTCAAGAGTCATTTGCTATGAACATAGTACCATATAGTAAATATATGTGTACTTGTGCTCTCTGTGGCCCACACTTCCATGTTAATTCCTGCCTCCTTGTAACTGCTAATGCTTTTTCTTTGTGGTTTAGCATTCGGGCAGGACAAGAAGTTATGCCACCTCCCAACAGGTGCTAGATTTCTCAGACCTTGACACATTATGTCAGATTCTCACTTGGCTATTAGCATGACTGGAAATTAAAGTGATTTCTAACTGACCATCTCAAGACCATCTCTGACCAACAAGAATTCAGAGGTGTGATGTGGTTGATCTTTGAGAGGCTGCTTCAAAATCATTCCCACTTCCAAAATCTGGGATCGGTTATCCAGAGGGCTGGGTTTGATTTCTGAGTCTTCCTAATTGATGGTAGAAATCGCACTTTATCACGTGTCCCACAGATTTTAGTCTGCAGGGATTCATCAAAAGGCTATTTCTATAAACACTTTTATTGTTTCATCATTTCTGAAATCATGCAGTTTATGAGTCATTCCTATTTTGAGCAATAGCAATTACTTATAAAAGCTGCTAGATAGTTTCTGTCAGGCTTAATTAAACCTTTCTCTACTGGAGTCCCTTTCAAGAGTTTGTGAACCATTGACTGCTGATACTGGCTCACATGTTACTCACAAACTGGAGTCTCTACCAGTAAAAATAACTCAGGCACCAATCCTTTGGATCTGGAAGCCAGTCGACTCCTTTAGACAGATTCCCATATGTCTCCTTACCTCGTCCCAATGTGGCATTGGCTTTATGGGTTATTTATGGGTGAAAGTTGCTTCCTAGCATGTTTTAAATCTCTCTCTCTCTCTCTCTCTCTCTCTCTCTCTCTCTCTCTCTCCACTCTCTATTTTACCTCTATCATTTTATCAATTTTAATGACATAAAAGTACTTAAGGACAACAGAGGCCCCAGAACAGCAACATTTGCAGGAAATTCTAATGAAGAGCTTCAAGAAAGCCTTTTTTAGCATCTGTTTTCAGATTGATTTATTTTGCTTTGTGTGTATGAGTGATTTTCCTGAGTGCATAGATACATACCACATGCATGCCTAGTACCCAAGATAGTCGGAGAAGGGCATTGAATCTCCTGGAACTGGAGTTACAGATGGTTGTGAATTGCCATGTGGGTGCTGGGGACCAAATTCCAGTCCTCTGCAGTGGCAACAACGGTACTTAACCACTGGGCCATCTCTTCAGCCCCATCATTTTTTTTGAAACTCAGTTGTGATCAGAAGAAAGGCTAGACCTTTAGGGACACCTTGATCACACAATGCAGGAAAACACTGGGGGAGGGGAAAGTGAGGGCTCAGAGAAGGGTCAGATATGTAATTAAACTGAGAAACTGAGAGATTGGTAGGGCCTGTAGTGAACTGAGAAGATATGGAATGACAAAGAAATTAAGATAGAGCCGGCCAAGCTGTATGAGAACAGAGAAGTAGACGCATGGGTGTGGTCAGACAGTGCCGTGGGCTGCCCAGACTGTATGAGAACAGAGGAGCAGGTGTGCAAGTGTGGTCTGAGAGTGATGCCTGTTTGCCACAGTCCGGGTCATCAGAAGTCTCTGAACGATCTCAAGAGGAAGAATGACAAAATGACACCATGTTTTTGGGTTTTTTTTGTTTGTTTGTTTGTTTGTTTTCAAGACAGGGTTTCTCTGTATAGCCCTGGCTGTCCTGGAACTCACTCTGTAGACCAGGCTGGCCTCAAACTCAGAAAGCCACCTGCCTCTGCCTCCCAAGTGCTGGGATTAAAGGCGTGCACCACCACTGCCCGTCTTTAAGAAGAGCATCTGGGAGCACTGAAAGGAATTATTACGAAGGAAACAAAATGGGAGAAAAATGATGGAAGAGAACTAAGAAAAGTAAATAAATAAAATAATTAGTTAAAAACAAACAAAAAGAGACACCACCACCACCACCCCAAAAAAAAAGAAAAAAAGAGAATGAATTGTACATAGTGGAACACGGGTATAAGAAAAGTAAGGCTACGACCAGATGAACACCAGGGGGCGCTGTTACCAGCAGCTCATTCGTTGCCTATGCGGCTATGCTGTGCTTTTTACATGGATTTGAGAAGAGGAAGACTATTTGATCCTAAATCGGTAGTTTCTTCACATTTGAAACAACATTTGACTTGCCCATTCCCAACTCTGCAGACCCTTCCAGGAAAGCCTCCCTGACTCCCAATGGCCAGTTCTGTGTAATTTAAAATGTTTTATTTGAGTCTAATTTTCCAGGGATTTCATTTACACATTTTCCCGTAATTAAGCCCTGGGGTCTTGACCTAAGCCATATGATATGATTGACAGGGAACTTCAGGAATATTTTGGAAGGCATAAATAAGAAGAGGCTAAGAAATAAGCAGAAAATCAAGTACTACAATGGTGAAACATTTGTAGACCAGTCAGATGTCACGAATTGGGTCCCACAGGACACAGGCTTGGAGGTTGCATGTGTTTGGGCATCTTTGGAGAGAAGGGATGCCAGGAACAACCCCAGTGGGCATGGGGAGGCACAACAGGGACCTCAGCTGATACTGAGCCAGGAGCCAAGATGGCCTTTCAGAGGGGCCCAGTAAGGCAAAGTGCCAGGGCTTTCTCCCACCTCCACCAAGCTGCCATTAAATGTCGGCTACCCTGAGAATGGGGCAGGAATTTTAACAGACCAGCTTCCTGCCACCAGGGTCAGGCACTGAGCAGGAACTTAGTTGTGACTCTCTGACTTAAGTCCTCCAGGGGATGGATCAGGTATCTGCTACATTAGTGGTGTGTGTGTGTACGTACACACACACACACACACACACACACACACACACAGAGGGGGGGAGAGTTGTAAATTGCCAGGTAGGTGGTGCTGGGAACCAAACCCAGTCCTCTGAAGCCTCTGAAGTAGCAACAACGCTTTTAACCACTGGGTCGTCTCTTCAGCTCCATCTTTCTTTGGAAACTCAACTACGACCAGAAGAAAAGCTAGACCGTGTGTGTGTGAACAAGGACAACACCAACAGGCATAATAACATGAGAGGGGACATCTCAAAGGACCCTGCCCCGAAACAAGAAACTCTAAGGGACTAAGGAATGCTGAGAGTAGAAGTTTTCCCCAGGGATGAGCCCCTACTTGGTAGCTGGGTAACAAGTGCTCATCCCTGAAACCATAGCCGCACAAGCAGCATTAAACAGACTTGGTGGGCTATATCTGTATATGTGTTGGTGATAATTAAAAGAAGCCAGAAACTTGAGTAGGAGCACAGGGTAGGGTAGGTCATGGGATCATGGGAGGAGCTGGGGGAAGGAGAGGGAACAAGGATGTGTGTGACCATGTTTTAATTTTAAAAGAAGAAGAAAATATGTTTTTAATTACCTCTTCTCAATGTGCAAACACCTACATTTATATTTGAGGACAAAACATTTCAAAGTGCTATTTTGGTGGGGCATGGGACATCCGGTAAAACTGTCAGTGTTGCGTTGCTGCAGAGGGGCAACCTTAGTTCTTCATGAAAGGAATCAATATGGAAGGCATTTTGTACATGCTCAACAGTAATGTGTGCTTGGGGTGCATTTGATGTCGATGTGTAGATCCTTAGTACTTTACACCTGTCTTCTTTTTAGTGATGCCTGTTCAAACAGAAGTCTGGTCTGACTTTCCTGCTTTGGTCTAAACAAAGGCCATGGATTGCCATCACTGGCCAAGAATTTAAATATGGCACTGTGACGTTACCCTTTAAGTCCTTTACAGAGGTGCTGCCAACCTTGTATGCAGAGGCAGGCATGTGACAGAATTACTAGAAAGTAGCAGGAAGCCTCCCAAGGAAACAGAGTCCCAGTGACTGTAGTGGAATCCAGGCAGAGTTGCTTTTTATGGTGTCTCTGGGTTGCCAGAATGAAAATCCTTTTCTAATGGCCAGAAGACACCTTTGATGAGTCTGTCTATTCAGCGGGGAATCTAGAGTCAAAGTCCCCTGATAGATGAGTTGAGAGTGCAACAGGCTAAAGCTCAGAAGGAAAAATCATCTTAGGGGAAGTAGGAAGTACCACATAGGGATGGGAGAAAAGGAAGTAGGAAGTGTCCTGTAGAGATGGCAGCTGTTTAAAATGTCACAACCGAATGACGGAAGAACCTGCAGGACAGCATTAGGGGCCAGAGACCGGGGCTTCTATGAGAAATCCCTGATCCTCAGATCTTTATCTCACTTATTTTTATTACCATATTCAATACTCTTGGATGAAAATGGCCTTGAGTTTACTTGGTGGGTATCCTGTAAGCAGGAACGTGGACATATGATTCTGTGTCTCTTTTATCCGTGCATGCAATGAGCATTCATTAGCTGTGTTCCTAGGCAAGAAGCTTGATGTACAAGGTGAGGAAGAATCAGTGTCTGCCTGAAGGGAGCTCACAGTCAGCTCACAAGGGAACAGGATAACAGATCACAGAGTTAGGAGAAAGAAGGTGGAATTAGGGTGGCACAGACATGGTCCCTAGGCACAGCGAGGAGAGGGTGGGGGGCTTCCTGAAGGGGCTCTGGAGGACTCTGCAAGATTGGAAATAGACAAATCCAGTAATTCCCTCCCCTTAATTGTGGCAAATCTCTCTACTTAGGTCTTTGTGTCCTATGAGAAGACTTTTATGCAGTTGATATTATCTACTGTACATGAGCTAGCACCTAAACACATCATAGTTTTCTGCTGCTTTTTAGAGGGACATTTTATTGTATATCCTATTGCTGTTAATTATAGAAAATTCACCCGAGTTTGAAGTACTTCTGTCCTTCGACATCATTGTACTCTCCAACTGAAGCTAAGAATGGAGCCTGTATTGTTTAGCTAAACAATCTCATCTGAAAACAGTGGCGCACAATGTTGTATTTTCCAGCCACTGTGTGAATTTCTTTTCTGTGTGCTCACAGTCTTCCAATAGCTCATTGGGCTATGAATCCTCAAGGGATTTATCTGTTGGTAAATGTACTAACCCATGACATCAGAACCCTCATGATCCAATCACTTCCCAGATGCCTCACCTGAACATGACTACACTAGACACTAGGACCAACCTTTCAACACCTGATCTGAGAGGGACATTCTATATCTAACCCACACCAATAGACAACTTGTTCTCTCTCTCTCTCTCTCTCTCTCTCTCTCTCTCTCTCTCTCTCTCTCCTATGTATATGCACATATGTTCACGTTGGTGTGTATGCAAGTGTATGTGTGTTCTCATGAGTGTAGAAGCCAGAGGCCAGCCTTGAATGTCATTCCTCGGTCACCATCCACTTGGTTTGTTGAGACTGAGTATCTTGGGGCTCGTTGATTCAGCCAGGCTGACTGGCCAGTAAAGCCCAAGGAAACTCCTTTCTCCACCTCCCCAGTACTGGGCTTAGATGACATCATGCCCAGCTTCCTGTTTGTTTTTTAGTTGTTGCTGGGGATTGAACTCAGTACCCATAGTAACCCTCAGCACTTGTGGCTACATGGCAGCTCCACCAACCGAGCCATCTCCCCTGCCCACTTTCCTGTGTCTATAATTGGGAACAAACTTTTTGAATGTTGGATCTGGTGTTTGAGAAGGGGGAGGTGTCACCTTAGGTGACTATTTTATCACTGAGGTGGCCAATAATACTGATCTATCCAAGTTTTCAGTGTGTCGCTCCTAGAACTCATTTTATTTAGGTGATCATTGAAGAAAAGGAAAATACCCACCTGTGGGTTACAGGATGATAATTAGTGTCCCTACTGCTGCTGCAGGAGAGCCACCCTCACTGGGCTGGCAGAATCTGTACCTGTGAAAGGGACCTAGGTGCTCCTCATGAATGAATCGCTTGTCCCAAGGACAGGTTCTTGAGAGGCAAGTGTTTAGCTTCTGTGGCTTTATGTAGCATAAACTCCCTGTCATCTTTTCCTGGGACCAAGACAACGACTCTCAGCTCTGCTCCTAGCTTTTCTTGGTCCCCAGGCAGCCAAGGGTCAGTGCTCGCTAAGCTTAGGCTGTATTTCCATACCCTTGGCTGCAAGTAGCAGGCCTCTCACCAAACAAGGAGTAAGATTAGCTCTGAGAGGGACATAGTATCATAGCTCATGACAGCCTCCCAGAGAGCTTGCTGAAAGCTGCAAGGAGTCCAGAAGTCTCTTATGAGGACCACCTGCTGGAGCCAGGCTGTGAATGGTACTGAGAGGTGTGGCGAATGTCTTCTGAACCTTAAAAAGAAACTCCCCTGAGTGTGAATTTTCTGTGTTTTCAGTGGAGCGCACTGTGGCTGCCAGGAGCAGTGGGAAAGGGCTTTGGGTTCAGAATGAAACTTTCCCTAGTTGAGCCGTGTCTTTCTCCACTCAGGGCAGAGAGGAGGAGTTTCAAAAAGTTTCTTCTCCTGGTTCTAGGCAGAATTTTGGTTTTAAGATACAATGGAAGGCAAGTGGGAACCATGTGCATACTGCACGCCCAGAAAGACAGTATTTGAGAGGAGACCACACCAAGATAACCAGACAAATATTCAGTAGGACTTTGAATATTCCAGATTCTCTCCCAGTAGTCTTGTAACTGTGACCCCCTTTAATATTGTGTAACAACCCTGTGTGTTTTTCATCTTCGTAGTAAATATGAGAATGCCTGGGATGAAAACAGCTATCTTATCCAAGGTCACCAAGAAGCAGAATGCAGGTTTTGAGCTGAGTGTGCCAGGCCTAGCCCCACTTCTGAGTAGATCAGAGTGTGTACATGAGCCTCCAGCAGTCCTGTTCAAACGCAGCTTCTTTCTGAATACATCCACAGAGGGACCTGGTGCTTTACATCTGTCACAGGCAACCAGGTGATGCTGCTTCCAGTGACAGGTGACACTCAGACTATGAAGAAAACCAATATACATGAAAAACTGACCATCTTGGTTAAGTTTCTCAGACATCTTTGATGGTTCTGTATCTCTGGGCTGGCTAGTTTTACATCAGCTTGACATAAGCTAGAGTCATCTGAAAGAGGGAATCAATTAAGAAAAATGCCTCCATAATATCCAGCTATAAGACATTTTCTTAATAAGTGGTTGGTATGTGAGGGCCCAGCCCATTGTGGTGGGGGCCATCCCTGGGCTGGTGGCCCTGGATTCTATCAAAAGCAGGGTAAACAAGCCATAGTGAGCAAGCCAGTAAACAGCACCCCTCCATGGCCTTTGCTTCAGCTCCTACCTCCAGATTTCAGCTCTTGAGTTTCTGTCCCAGTCTTCAGTGATGGACTGTAATGTAGAAGTATAAGCTAAATACCCCACCCTGACCCCTGCAACTCGCTTTTGGTCATGATGTTTCATGGCAGGAATAAAAATCTTAAGTAGGACATCCTGAGAAATCTGAGAGTTGACGCTGATGTCCCTACAATTATAGGGAATCCTCCACCTTGCCTCTAGGCTGCTTATCCTGCTAGGGCATGAAAGAGGCCTCCCTGGAAATAAGAAGTGGGCCAACAGTGAAGGACAGGTAGATGGGCTTCTAGTCACTCTGCTCATATTTACTGAGTTTGCAATGAGCAGGAGGCTGTTCTTAGCATCTGAATGAGAAGACAAGTAAGACCCTTTTGTATCTAATACAGTGAGTCTAAACCACAACAGTTACCCCAAGATTTGGACGTGTCTGTCTAACAGGCCTCCTGGCCCTGAGCAGACTCTGGCATGCCCTACTCTGTTAGCCTCTCTGTTCAGTCCGACACCAGCCTGGTTCTCTGGGAATAAGCAGAACAGTGACTGCCTCTGGCAGAAAGGTTCCTTCCGTGGGAAGGTCCAGAGCTGGCTGTGGAACAGTTGGGAACCCCTGCCCCATCAGCCTGAACCAGGGCAGTTAGCTGGTTTTGTGTGTCAAGGCTCAGTGGAAATGGTGACAAAGAATTCCTTGTCCAAAGGAGAGCAGCCTGGTGGTAGAGGTTACCATTTCCTAAGACACCACTGAAAGACCTGTGCACCCAGTGCCTTCCTCAGCTGCTCCTCCACCTGCCTCTTACTGCAGTCCTTCTGGATACACTCAAACACCCCCCTTCAACTGGCCAAGCAAAAGGAAACCATCCCATTCCCTTGCACATGGTTTGGTGTCTTCTCAGCCCTGACTACTCGTTGCTATTTTGTTTTTCCTTTTTCCATTTTGTTCACTGAGAAGAGGGTGCACATTTCTGAGTATAGATGGGCACATACCTGTGGGAGTGTGTACATTTGTGTTTGCGTGCATGCGGAGGCCAGAAGTTGATGTTAGTAATCATCTCCGCCTTTCTTGTACCTCATTCTTTGAGGCAGAGTCCCTCAGTGACATCCAGAGCTCATCAATATGGCTATAGTCTCCCAGGCCAGCTCTGGAGTTCCTCTGTCTCTACCTCCCAAGGCTGGATTTACAGGTGGACCACTATGTCCAGCTGGTCTTTAAGTGGGCTTCTGGGGGTCCAAGCTCCGGTCTTCATACTTCCATGGCAAGTGTTTTAGCTGCTGGGTTATCTCCCCAGCCAATTTTGAGACAGGGTCTCAAAAAATCTAGGTCAGCCTGTCCTCATGCTGAGCATGTCTTTAAGGATGACCTCAGATCTTCCTGCCTCCACTTCTGAGTGCTAGGGTCATATGGTATGGTTCTTAGGTCTATTAATTATCCATTGGTCAGAGCTGGAGACATGACACATAGCATGATTTGTAACTCCCTCCTCCCCAATTATTCCTTTGTGACATTGATTGACATGCTTTCTTCCCCTCTAGATCCACTTGCATGCCGTGTCTCAAGCCCGTAGTTCCCAGCCTCCCTGTAAGCTTCTCTTTGTTTTTGTATGCACCCTGTCCCCATCCAGATCAAAGCCAATGTATCCTCAGGCTTGCTGATCACACAGCCTCAGTACTTTCTGGCTCATTTCATCTGTGCTTTGCCCACACAACAGGGTAGAAACATCTGAGCTCTTGGATCCTTGGAGGCACCTTTGCATCCAAGGCCCATGTTGGCCAGGTGTCCTGCATGCTCCCAGAGGGGCCTCTGTCCACCCTTGGCCAGCTTTCTATCTCCTTCCTCAAGTTTGAATGTCTGGATATCTTCCACTTTCCAGGTATGTGTCTTTGAAAGCTGGCTCCATTTCTATCAGAGTCTTCCTTTTATTTAAATGTGTGCTAACTAGTCTCTAAAGCATCCCCCACCATAAAACAGAAACTAAACAGACCAAAAATAAATAAATAGATAAATCACCCTTTACTCAGTGCTCACTGTCTTCATGGGGGCTTCAGACGAACTCTTCTCAGGGAAGGGATGAGCACATGGCTGTTGCAGGGAGGGGAAGCAGTCATGTTGAGTTGGCTTGGAGCACCAATTGTCTTGTCACGGCACTGCCTTTGATCTTTAATTTGAGCCGGTCTAGGCAGGGCTCCGTGCACTCTGAAAACACACTGTGTGATTGAAAATGTGCACTGTGTCAGCCAAAACATTTGTTTATATTTTATCCACAATTTCAGGGTTCTTGTTTCTTGTCATGCTTTCCCTGAGAACTTTCTTTATGTAATTAAAGAGGTGTGAGTGCTCTGAACATGACTGTGCAGGGGAATGTGAAGCGAGCCTCCTTGGTCTGAAGACAGAAAGAGGCCCTCTCAAGCATGGAGTCCACAAGACATGACTAATCCACCTCCAAGTGTGAAGTCCACAGGACATGACTAATCGACCTCCACTGCATTGTTTGAAGATGGTCACAGGAGGCTGGGAATGTAGCTCAGTGGTGTGTGCCTTACTTTGCATGCAAGTACTTTGCATGCCCTTTTACAAGGCCCTGATAAAAAAGAAAGGAAGGGAGGGAGGGAGGGGGGAGGAAGGAAGGAAGGAAGGAAGGAAGGAAGGAAGGAAGGAAGAAAAGAAAATGGTAACATCAACCCATGATACCCAGAGAAGAAAGAGCCTCACAAAGGCTGAGGCCTCTAAGCAGAGCCCTAGTGTCCCTTGGGAAATTAAACTCATGAATGCCTGTCTCCATTTCCAACAGTAATCTCTCCATAGTACCATCCCACTTTGCTACAGAGATGCCCTATGCATTGCAGAATGCTCATCAGCATCACAGCCTCTGCCTTCATTCACAGCCTCTGTCCACCAGATGCAGATAGCATATCCTCCCTTGCTGCCAATTGTAGAGTCAAACTTATCTCCAGACATTTCCAAATGTGGCCTAGGGTGCTTGAAATTCCTCCAGTTAAGAGTGCTTGGGCCACTCTAGTTTCATTAACTAGGGAGTTGGGAAGGGAAGGGAAGGGAAAGGGAAA
>JADRCH010000050.1:1929889-2284670 GCA_019843965.1 Rhynchomys soricoides
AGGGAAAGGGAAAGGGAAAGGGAAAGGGAAAGGGAAAGGGAAAGGGAGACAAACAGCCCTTACCAAATACCTGTATCTCTTTTCCTGGCCTTGTTCAGTGGCTGGTGGAGCTCATGAGATGAAGAAGGCCTATGCCAAGAGGAGTGGCGATTGGATGACAGCTCACATCCAGTATCACACTTAGCTTCAGCCGTCAGCTTGACACAAACCTAGAGTCACCTGGGAAAGGGAAACCTCAGTTGAGAAATTGCTTTCATCAGGCTGGCCTGTGGCCATGTCTGTGAGGCATTTCTCTTTATAGTTAATTGGTGTAGGAGAGCCTAGCTCACTGTGGGCGGTTCAATCCCTAGGCAGGTGAACCTGAACTAACTGGCTAGCAGGACTCCTTCATGGTGGCTGTTTCAGTTTCTACCTGCAGGATCCTGCCTTGAGCTGCTGCAACTTCACTCTGTGCTGGTGGGGAACCTGTAAAATGTGATAAACCATTTTCTACCCAGGTTGTTTTTAGTCTTGGTGTTTATCACAGCAGCAGAAAGCAAAGAACAGCCAGCTGTTAGAGGAGAGTCTCAACGAGAAAGAAAGGGTCTTAGGCACCAAGACCGTGAGGCTTCTGGAAATAAAATCAAACAAACAAAACACGCAGAGATAGGGCTCTGTAGTGTAGCAGTCAGCCCCCCTCAGTGCCCACAGTTCTAGTTAACTGGGAATTAGGAAATGCTTCAGAGGGTCAGTGGAGGGCAGCAGCTCAGTTGGTAAAGTGCTTGCCGTGTAAGGAGGAGAACCTGAGCTCAATCCCTAGCACTCATGTAGAAAATCTAGGTACAGTGATGTGGTCTTGTAATCCTAGTTCAGGAGAGGTAGAGACATGTGGATCTCCAGGGCTTGCTGGCCAGCAGGCCTAGTGTAATCAGCAAGTTCCAGGCCATGGAGAGATGCTGTTTTAAACAGCAAGGTGTGAGAGCGCTCTCTCTCTCTCTCTCTCTCTCTCTCTCTCTCTCTCTCTCTCTCTCTCACACACACACACACACAGAGAGAGAGAGAGAGAGAGAGAGAGAGAGAGAGAGAGAGAGAAACAGAGACAGAGACAGAGACAGAGACAGAGAGAGAAAGAATAGGTTTGGGCATCTTGTAATAGCCCACTGTTTTCCTCTGTGATGTATAAGATTCATCCTCAAGAGAGAAGCCAAGCAATAGGATACTTTGGTTTCTAGGTTTCCAATCACACACCCCAGTACCCCAACCTACAGATGTGTGGTCACTTCACACTGTTATTTCCACTATCACAGGGAGATGGTGTGTTTAGCTTCTGTCTTATTTACTGAAATAGCTTAGGGAAATGAATGACTTGACCTCACTGGGCCTCAGTTTTCCCATCTACCAATGAGTAATCGTCAGACCCACTTATGAGCTGACAAAAGAATTGAATAAGATAACCCGGCAAGCACTAGGGGGCGCTCCAGAGACATCCACTCCTATTGCTAGCTATTCTTGGGCACCAACATGAGGGCTCAGGAAGTCCTGCTCTGTAGTCCATGGAGATGTTCTCTGAATGTCTGCCTCCCCCTTCCTGCCTCTGCTGGCATTGCCAGAGCTCTAGGCCACCTTCCTGTAATGTCTACCTTTCTCTGCCACTCAACTGACCTTTGTCCAGGTGTTTCTAGAGTCATTGACTACTCACGACCATTTCCTGAGGTTTTCTGCAACCAACAGGCTAAAATCCAAATGCCATATGGTCAGAATAGAATCCTTAGGCAACTCTGCGGTCCCCCAGCATGCTGGAATCGTTAGAGATGGTTCCCATGACCATGAGTGCTGACTGGCTTTCCATGCCTGGGTTCTGAATACCTGTCTGTTTTCAAGTCACTCTCAGTGTTGGTCAACTGAACTTCCCTGTCCGCAGTTTATGTGTTTTGGACCAAAATGATGCACTTCCTCCCCCCCCTCCCCCCCGGGTATGTTTTAAACAGAAAGTTTAGTTTTCCCAATGAGGACTAGGCATGGTTTGGAAGCTTCACCTGGTCATGATTAATTTCTCTCCGGCATCCCATGTCAGACCTTGTTTATTTACACTAACAAGACAACTTCACAAGCAGCTTCCACATGGGTGTTTGTTTTTCCTGGCAACACAGATGATGAAGGCTAGTTTGTGAGTGAGGGGAGGTTGGGATCAAGGTTCTTTCTGCTCTCCTCCTGCCTGTCCTTGCCACAAGCCCACAAACCGCAAGCTTTGGAAATTGTCTTGTACAGTTAATTTATTCAAGTCTCCACAGTTTGACATCTTACTTGAAGCTGGCCTTTAATTTGAAAGTGCCATTGGAATAGGAGAGGAAAGGAAGCATAAAAGAAGAGAGGTAAAGGAGACCGCTCAGTAGGGAAAGTGCCCACTGTGCAAGCATGAGAACCTGGGTTCTAATCCATCCTAAAAGCTGAGCAAGATAGATCTACACTGGAGGGTTGGTTAGTATGGAGGGGACAAAGACAAACAAATGCTTGGAGCTCATTGGCCTCTCAGCCTGGCCAAATCAATGAGCTCCAGGTGCAGGGGGAGACCCTGTCCAAAATACAAGATGAAGAGCAATGCATGACAACCCTTGACTGTGACTTCCAGCACAAACACATGTGCCCACACCCGAATGAGCACATACACACACAGACGTACATATTATCATATATATGCACACATGACAAATTGCTTCAAAATCAAGCTCTTAGAGACTTCTGGGTCTTGGTTAGCCTTCAGCAGGCAAATGCTTCCAGAAATATTTTCCTGGTGACTCTGAAAGTTACTCTTCAAATGTTGGCCATTGTCACTGTTGTCTGTTGGACACCAATGACCACCCTCACCTTGGAGAGAGACCCCACTGAAGGTCGAGTCAGATCTGAATAGAACACACAGTTCCTCAACGCAGACAGTTGTGGTGGTTTGAATGATGTGGCCCCCTGTAAGTCTCTATATTTGAGTGCTATTCAGGAAGGATTAGGGGGTGTGGCCTTGCTGAAAGAAGTATGTCCCTGGGGGTGGATTTGGGGGTTCAAGACTCAGGCCATTTTAAATCTGTTCCCTCTGCCTCCTGCTCCTAGTTCAAGATATGAGCTCTCAGTTGCCCTCACGTCTTTGCTCCACCATCATGGCCGCCAATCCTCAAGAGTCCTAAGCCTAGTTAAGCGCTTTCTTTTAGAAGTTGCCTTGGTCATGGTCCCTTATCACAGTGGTAGAAAATTGTTTTACCATTATTTTAAATGTATTTTTATTTCAATTAACATGTAGCAGTTGTCAGTATGTATAGAGTGTAGTGTGACATCAAAATGTATGCCTTTAAGATAAAGACTATTGTTTTATCTGTCACCCATGCTGCAGAACAAGTTGTCCTTCTCAGAGCTAGAGATGTGGCTCAGGGGTTAAGAGAACTTGCTACTCTTGCGGAAGACCCAAGTTAATATCCTAGCACCCACACTGCAAAGCTCCTAACTGCCTATAATTCACGCTCTAGGGATGCCCTCTTCTAACCTCTGCAGGGATTTCACTCACATGTACAAACCTACACACAGACACATATGCACATAATTAAACATAAAGTATTTTTTGAAAAAGAAATTGATCCTCCCATCCAATTATATGCATTTGTGTATATATTATCCATTCTTCTCTTGACCTCTCTTTCTCCCTCTTCTCCCCGTCCAGGCTTTGGTTATTACTAGTCTATTATTTCTTTCTCTGAGATTAGTTTTAGTTTCCACATATAAGTGAGAGCATGTGGCATTTGTCAGCAGTGCTTCCTTTGAGAGGACAGGCTCTGATTCCTTGGCCGAATACCTTTATGGGTTATTGTATAGCCATCTTTTCCCTGTTGCCAGTTCTCAATGGGTTCTAATAAGCAATACTCTGCAACTGGTGCTGAAGCAGATGCGATGTGTCTACTAGGCTTTGCAGCGCACGGCTAAAAGGAAAGTCAGAGAAGCGTGGTAGCTGGGAACACAGTCTGGGCAATAGATAAGCCCACTCCGGTCCCAGCCCCGCTGGTTACCTGCTTCCTCGCTTGAGAATTGTTATCCCTTGGCTCTTCCATGCAAAATTAACTTCTGTCATCTGTCAAACAAGGACACAGAGGAGACACCTCACTGGGTTGTTAAGAGCATTAAGTAGGATGTATAAAGCACCTCACAGAACACCCAGAATGCTCAGCCCATGGAAGCTGCCACAGTAATGAAGATGAGTTGGTAGTTTTCTTTGAGAGCAGATTGTGTGTGTGTGTGTATGTGTTGTTGTTGTTGTTGTTTGGTATGTGCTGCATGTGTGTATGTGTGGTGTGTAGTATATGGTATGTGTTTTGTGTGTGAGTGAGTGGGTGGTGTATGGTATGTGTTACATATGTGTGTGTGAGTGTGTGTGGTGTGGTTTATGGTGTATGTTGCATATATGTATGTGTGGTGTATGGTGTGTGTTGTGGGGGGTGGCGTGTGTGTGGTGCATGTGTGTATGGGAGTGTGTGTGAGTGTGTGTGTGTGTATGGAGTGTGTTGAGTGTATATGTGTGTGTGTTGTATGTGTGTGTGTGTGTGTGTGTGTGTGTGTGTTGTGAAATGTTCATGCATGTGGGGCCAGAGGTCAACATCACATGTCTTCCTCAGTTACTTTCTAACTTACCTTTTTGAGACAAGGTCTGCCACTGCATCAGGAACATACTGACTGACTAAACTGAATGGCCAGTGAACTTCAGGGACTTACCCATCTATCTCTGCCTCTTCTGTGCTAGGATTGCAGAGACGTGTGGCCAAGCCTGGCTTTTTTATGTGGGTTCAGGAGATCTGAACTCAGATCTTCATGCTTGCTTGGCAGGCACTTGATCCAATAAGCCTAAGTCCTTGGACAAGTAATATTCTTAAATCTCCATGAGTTGAAAAGGATCCTACTAAAAATCTCAGACCAGAGACCCTGATTAGAGAGGGAACTTAGGAACCAGCATCCTTACTGATGGGACAGACAGGAACAAATGGGGGAAAGGTATATCAAAACTATACACTAAAACTCACTTCAGGGGTCAGAGGCAGAGTCTTGAAGGAGAATGCTAACTAACTGCCATGCCCAGGGCTGCAGCAGGGTTGAAGTGAGAGCCGTCCCATGTAAGCTGGACCATCCCCTGTGTGGGGTCCCTCATGTGGACACCCTGTCTTACTGTACTTGAATCACTCCATTTTTTTTCTTTTCTGACTAGCTGCTCTTTAAGGGCATCTCCCCACCCCCACAAGTGAAAACCATCCTAATGGCTGTCTGCTGGGCTGGGCTTTGCTCACCATTGTTTGTGCACAAAAGCCTGATCCCATTAAGATGGTCAGATACTTCCTGCCATCCAGTGGCCTTGTGCTAGCAAGCATTCAATGCTATTTAAAGCCCCCTTTTTACAAAAATATGCTTTGGTCACATTTGTGTACAGCCCATTAATTAAGGCCAGATTTGAAGCTCTCTGAACTGTCACTTCTATTAGCGGACTGCAGGAAATAGAGGACTTCATTTTTCCAAGAGATAATTTGGATGTGGGAGAAAAGCCAAGAGGTCCTTGAATCCCCACAGCACTTACCTTGACTTCCAGGCCTATTATGAAAAAGCTTCCTAGATAGAAGGGGACAAAAAGACTCTTTCATGGACGCTATCAACATTTTCTGCCAAAAAGGGGATTTATTGGGTGGGAATACGGAGGACAGGGAGAGAGAGAGAGAGAGAGAGAGAGAGAGAGAGAGAGAGAGAGAGGGAGGGAGGGAGGGGGAGAGGGAGAGGGAGACTGAGTTTGTCTGGAGCACCTTGGAAAACGAAAATCAATCTGAGGAAAGTAATCATGAGAGAAGATAGTCTTGTCATGAGAGCAGATAATCTTGAAGATAACAGCATGGTTTGCCTGAGATTAAAAAATGGATCAGTTTACAAATGCACTCAATTAGAAAGCATAAGAATTGAATGTATTTTCTCTTCTGTCTTTCTCAATGGGAAACCCATGGTTGCTTGATTGGAAAACATGGACTAGTTATCAAATGAATAGTTAATAGCAAGTTAATGGGATAGCAGCATCACATCCCTCCTCCTATGGCTCAGAGATCACCAAGGAGGAGAGGGAGAGATTGAAGAGCCAGCCGCAGATGACAGTAGTGAAACTCTTTCCTGGTTTCACTATTACAGAGTAGTCGCACATATGGACTGAGAGGGGCTGTGACTACATGCACAACACTTGTGCAGGATGAAACCAGAAAACATCCCAGCATAGGAGGAGAAGGTGGCAGGAAGCCTCACCCCTAGCTGAAGAACTATTGGCAATTGATGTCTGCTGGGAGACGGAGTCAGTTCTTCAGGGCTGCGGCCCTGAGAGGCTCCCCATGCTCCAGCAGATGGTCCTACACCCATGCGTACTGGCAGTGCTACATGAACCTGTGAATTTAAAACAAATCAAAACAAAACAAAATTTAAAAAGAGCTAGCATATGAGATCAGGGGACAGAGAGGATTGAGGAGCTAGGGAAGGAATTATAGAGGAGGGGATGGGACTTGATCAAAACACATCGGGTGCATGAGTGAAGGTCTCAATCGATAGAAAAGAGCATCCAAAACCATGCTGTGCAAAGACTGCACAGAATTACTATCTAGATGTGTTCTTCCCCAGATTGCTATGCCTCAAGAGTATGGGAAATACGGGCATGGTCAATAATCACAGTCCTAAGACTAAGAGAATTCGTGTTTACTGGGAGTTTATACTTTGACATTTTAAATGTCGGCACTTAATGGATTTTCACATTTGATTCTTGAAAACCTATGAAGTAGGTACTATTATATACCCATTCTAAAGATTTTTAAGTTTTTATTTTTAATTGTTTATATGGGTGGAGGAGGGGTGGGATATATGCAAATTAGTGCAGGTGCTACAGAGGCCGGAAGAAGGCATTGGATGCCCTGAGGCTGGGGTTGCAAACCCTCGTGAGCTACCTGTCATGGGTGCTGTGACCCACACCCAGGTCCTCTGCAAGAGCAATATGTACTCTTAACTGCTGAACCATCTCTTTAACCCGCATATGCCCATTTTAAAGATGAGAAAATGGAGGCTTAGCCTGTCTCACCATTTTCCCAACATCACAGATCTGGTAGCTGGGGTCAGTTCTCCCATTTCAGGAGGTCTTTGTAATGTGAGGTTCCTGGTACTTCATGGTGCCTCATCCTGGCAGAGCAGGAAACTTTCAGGCTATGGAGATAGGCCAGGGCTTCATCATGATTTTGTTGTGTCATGTGACTTCCAACAAACCATTTTTTTTTTTCAACTTTGGTTCTTTAACTGAAATAGAAAAAAAAAATAGTTGCCTTGTAGGCTCTTGTAAAGATTAGATGAAATGTCAGTAGGAAAGGAATCAGATTTATCCACTGTGTTCCACACCGCTGTTCATTTATACTTTGATTAACAATGTTTTTTATTATTGTTGTTGTTGTTAATATTTTTTAAATGCCTATTTGCAATACAAGGATCTAAGCTCACGTCTCTTCATTCTTGAAATGAGACATTCTATGAATCGGGTGGAAGTCAAGTTGTAGCCATAGAGTTGAACTTAATTTAATAATGATTACTACCTAAGGTGTGCTCATTCTGAGAGGAAGGCAGAGTCAAATCCCATGTGTCCTTTTCTCAAGAGAAGACGTTACAATGGGCAGGGATCATGCCATGCCTTAAGTATATTAAACAACTTACCGTCGAGTGAAGCTGTTAAATAACAAAAGTACGGTCTCAGGCTGGGGACATGGCTCAGCCAGTGATGTGTTTGTCACTCAAGCTTGAGGACCTGAGTTCAAATCCCCAGCACCCATGTAAAAGCTGGAGATGGTACATATGTCTGTAACCCCAGTATGAGGGGCCAGGGATGAAGACAAATGGACCCCTCACTGGCCAGCCAATTCCAGGTTAATTAAGACTTTGTCTCAGAAAATAAAGTGGAGAGTGATAAAGTCATCTGATGACAACCTCTGGCCTGCACTCACATGCACATATGCACACACAAACATGTGCACATGTACACGACATAGGCTCATACCCAAAGAAAAGCTTTGCATAGTTGTGACTTACAGGATGTGACTGCTGTTCTTTTGTGTGGTGCTGTGGGAATGGGGTGTGGTCACAGGGTGTGGTGATGGGTGTGGTCACAGGGTGTGGTGATGGTGGGTGTGGTCACAGGGTTCCCTGATGATGGGTGTGGTGTTGTAGGGATGGGGATTCCGTGGTGTGCTGAGGAGGGACATACATATGTGCTGCAGGATAACAGGTGTCTCTGCCTTATTGACTTCAGACAGCATCTGAAACTGACCTGGAAGCCTGCTGTTCTAGCAAGGCTGGCAAGCCCTAGAGCACTCAAGATCTGCCTATGTCAGCCCACAGTGCTGGGGAGTTGGGGGTGGCACTGACAATGATAATCATTTGATAAGGAAAGAAATAGAGTATATGAAATTCTCAGAGTCTTAATAACAAATACCATTTTTTCAAAAACAGAGTTACTAAATGAAATAGAACGCATCCAAAGGCATGTGAAGGCCCAGTCTGTTGGGTTCACACTTGGGGGAGGGGGTCTGCATTAGACTCTTTTGTTGCAACAGAAAGCATTTAGAAAGCTTTCTGTGCAGGGCTGCAGGCAGCATGTGTATGCAGCTGAGAAGATACAGCTCAAAGCCTGGTGCTTCCTGCTGGGCTTCAGGGGGAAGGCCTGGTGATGGGGAGGTGACTCCCCTGCTTTAACCCAAGCCCTTCTTGCTCCTTCTCCCACCCTGAGCTGCCTAGGCTGCAGGTATTCTGGCACCAGGCTGGCTCTTGTGTGTTCACCACCATCTTTCCTATTCCAATCCCTCCACTGGCCTTGCCTCTTCGGGTTCCACCTTCTCTCTCTGCAGCTGGCATTTGGGATTCAGATGAGGGCTTTTGGTTGCAACCTAAGCCGCCCTCCTCTACTAAATCTGGAGTAAGTAGTTTCACCCTGGCAGATATTCAGTAAATACCTGTCCTCCTTTCTGTTGTCTTGCTGTATGCCCATGAGCACCCTTCGTGACCTCTCTGCCTAGTAAGGGCAGCCTTGCCAACAGCTCCAGGTGACCAGAGACATCACTTACTGAAAGTGAATCTTTGTCGCTTCTCCACAATGTGGTCGGGTCTGTACTAATGCTTCTCCCTTTGTCCTTCTCTATTGCCTGCACCGCAGTCTCTAAAGGATTCAAAGTCCATTCTCTAGCTGACTGGCAGTCTAAGGCAGCCAATGTTTAAGTTAGGAATGGATAAAAGTTGTTTGTATCTCTTTGAATTTGCTATACTCGCTTTCACTTGACTTTAAATAAAACATAATAACATTGAGTTCCTCCCACATGTCAATGCCTCCTATAAGCAAAGAGACCCATTACTGTCAGAAAACTAACTCAGAAAATTTAGAATATGCATTTATTAATTACTGCCACTAGTTAGTATGTCTTACCACCTTAACAAAGCATTTGCTGTCAAGCATTGAAGACAATGGATCATTCTCAAAAGGTCTGCATTTGCAGAGTTATATACACCTGGAATGAAATGGTCCTGAAGGTGCTGCAGCCTCAGGCATTAGCTTTTCCCCATCTGGAATCAGGGATCTAAATGTATACGTAATGGCTAGGAGGAAATGATCAGCTTCTTTAAGTGACAGGTGACATCAGGAAGTCTTCTAAGCCCAAGGAATGACATGCTGGCAGCAGCACCTTGGAAAGATAAATCTCACATGCACATGCAGAATAGATTACTTCAAACCATGAAGCTTTGCCTTGCTGATGCATCCACATCTGGGGGCATGATTTAAAAGCTCATAAATATGGTTAGGATTTTAAGGAAGGGACTGGAGAAAATTAAGAACGTCAAGGTTCCATCATGGAAGGTGAAGGGTCAGTATTTATCCACCTGGTTAACATGTCCCAGATATTCGTTGTCACAAGTTCGTATCCTTGGTGTGGTCACTGGAAAGCACATGCAGGCAGGTGTCATGTCTGCCATTACCCTACCTTTTGGGTTAGAGTTACAAAAAGAAAGGAAATATTCTGCCAGCATGAGTATTGTTCATCTGGTTACCATCTGCATTACTGTTACGGAGCACACTGACTTTGACAGATAGCCCTGTTCTTAGCCATCCTTCGAAAGATGTGTAAAGGAACCTCCTTCATGTTTAACTGTTTTAGCCAAATGCCTTCCCTCTGAGAATGCATGAAGGGCAATGTCTGTATTACCTAGTGAAATAAATGTCCATATCGGATGTGCATATGGTTAGAAGAAAAAATAAGGAGAAGTTACCTCTAATCTCATGGTGACTATCAGAGCCTAAATGAGTAAGCGCTTAGAGTGGGCCATAGCATCTCCCAAGAAACTTGGTGTTCTTCCTTAAGTCATAAATATTAACTGGAAGTTTCCATTCCCAGAAAGACAAATGAGAAAACTAGTCACGATTTCAGTGAGAACTTTGGGACCTGTGAAATTCAGCATAGGAGGAAGGGTTTGGGTGATACTCGTCCCACTGAAGGAGTGATGGGTAGATATGTCAGAGATTTTCATAGAAGCTATAAAATGGAGGAGCTGAAGAAGACGCTGTTATGTTATAGTCAGTTCTTGTGTGAAGGGAAGCCTTGGGCTGGGAGCTAAGCCTATGTGGTTGGGTCTTAGGGAGAACTAGCAAACAGCCCAAGAAATATAAAGTATGTGTGCCCCTTGTGCAAGCAGCGACTGGGGAAGAGGACTTTCCACTGCCCCTAAGGACTGTCCAACCAGCAGAGAAGGAGCCCAGGCTCCTGAGCCATAAAGCCCTTGCTTGTACCTCACAGCCACCTCCCCTGTGTGACCTTTGACATAAAACCTCTCTGAACTTTACTACAAGTAAGAAGAATGATTCCTACCTCTCAAAATTCTTGAGATTTCAAAAGAATGGTATGTGAGATTTTGAGACCATGGTGAGTGCTTCAGGCAAGAACTGTTACATATATAACTGTCACATATATTCCTGCGACTTCCTACCACCCAATTTTCCAAGGGATGTTTGAATCTCTGAATATTTCCCATCTACAGTTTATCTAAAAGCTGTGATCCAGCATGCCTGAGTTACAGGCTCCCTCTGACTACCTCCTTTGCTGTTCCTAAGTCAGCATGATCTCTGTTCTCTGATTGGAGACTTATCATAGCTGGCCTCCAAGAAAAAGAGTGAATTTCACACTTAAAACTCCATTTTAAAAACAAAAATAAATGCTAAAGAGATGTCTTCATTGGCAAAGTGCCTGGCATGAGTTCAGATCCTTAGCACCAACAATAAAAGCTAGAAATGGTGGTACATTGTGGTAACCCCTCACAGGAGAGGCAAAGACAGGAGGGTCCCTTGGAGCTTGCTGCCAGCCACTCTAGCCAACTGCTGAGCCCCAGATACACAGAGAGAACCTGTCTCAATAAACAAGGCAAAGGGGCTGGAGGGATGGTTCAGTAGTTAAGAGCACTGGTTGCTCTTCTAGAGGACCTAGGCTCAATTCCCAGCACCCACATGGTGGCTCATAACCATCTGTAACTCCCATTCCAGGCTCTGTTAGCTACTTACACCTGGTGCACAGACAGACATGCAGGCAAAACACCCTTATACATAAAATAAAAATTAATTAAAAAAAAAAAAAGCAAGATGAAGAAGGATGAAGGAAGACATTCAACATCAACATCTGGGCTCCACTTGCATACCCTCACATGTGCCATGAACCTGCATGCACAGACATGCATACATATACTGTAAGAAACAAAGTTATTAGAAATTATTCTGAAGAGGAAGATTGCATAATTCAATTATACTCTAAATGAAATAAGTAATTTTTTAAAAATCTCCAGAAGTCTTGTTCACCATTATCCCAGAACATTACCAAAATGTAAATAGATCCCTGCGATTATAGCTGTGCTATCACTCTGGCTGAAAACCGCACCTGAGAACCATGTGTGAACAGCAGTAGAATTTCAGGGGACCGCACAAACAGACCAGCCCTCCTTTTGGTGCACAGGTATGTGTGCCTTGTGTGGGTTAAAGCAGTCAAATTCCCAATGAGCTGAGAACTGAGGGAATCATAGGGAGCCTCATAAGCACAGGGCAGACCCACATGCCCTCTCCTTAGCTCCTCTCCCATGCCAGTTCTGAACAGCTACCTTCACCTGCCTGGTATATGAAGCCTCACAGGAGGTCTGTGAATTATCCTTCAATGCTGTCATTTTACAGATAACAATGTCACTCGTGGCTGTATGGTATGTTGGGAATATTCTTGGGTGAGCAGCCATAGATCTAGAGAAAGACTCTCAAAAGTACAGGCCCACTGAGGAGACTTCTTCAGATTGTGGAATTGGAGAGGGGCTAGGACCTAAAACCCAAACTCTTAAGGCAGGTAGACAGGTACAAGCCTAGATGGAGCCTTCAGTGACAATTTGGCAGATCTGGGAACTGGAGATGTTTTAAGTCACAGCAGGTAAACTTAGATTCAAGGTCACCACCCTCTGGCTCCTCTCCCTCACACGTGGGACTTCTCAGTCCCACTCCTATTTTCCCTCCTGCCTTTCCCCTCCCCTTCCTTTCCAGCCTTGGGGGGCAGGCTTTTCTTTATTGCTGTATGTTTTGCATGCTGGAGATCAACCCTAGGACCTCACACATACTAGGCAAGTGCTGTACCAGTCAGTAGTATCTCTAGCCTGAAGCCAGTCCTTCCCCTGTGGCTTTATGTCAAGTTAGCCATTGTCTGTTATCTTCCTGCCATACTTATGCCAATCTCCAGTTCTCAGACTCACATTGCCCACCCAACCAGTTCATGCATTCTAAAAGGAGTGTCTGCCATTTACAAGGAGTAGCTATGTTCCAGTGTAGATAAAACTGCCCTCACCTGGTCAAAGGAGCATAATTAAGAAGGGAAGGAGTAGACCATTTGACTGGGAAACAGTCAAACCTGAGCTGAGGAAGGAGGACACCATAGTGCCATGAGAAGGAGGCAGGAAGCCCTCAGCCAGCCAACTTGGAAAAGTCCCTTCACTTCCTAGGACTTGGTTTCTTTGTTTGTAGAGAAGGGGGCTCACTCCATATCCTTCAGTGCTTTTGAGGACCCAGCTTCTCAGGGGGATGAGATTTCAAACATGTCCTCTCTCCACCTTTACCCCTGTTATAAATATCACAGCTGGAAGGAAGCTTTCCAAAGGCATTTTGTTTTCCATTTGAAGCCAAAGAGTGTTCACATTGTGTTGTCTTAGTTTTGCCTGGATAGAGACTTGGTTGTCATTTAGAGGGCTGGGGTGCAACTTGAGTAAAGAAGGAAGAGTGTACAGTAAACAGAAAGTGACCTAGCAGGTCAAATGATCCCAGACTGCAGCAGCTTCGGCCTCCCTAAGTGCCTCCAAAAAGAGAAAGAATTCTTTTAAATTGTCTATGAAGAAACCTGTGAGAAAGCACCAATCTCTTTACATCCTGCTTATTGACTTAAAAATGCATAGAGCAAAGTGTATTGATTGGTATAAGCTGATGGCAGATGTGACCAGCGGCAGGTACCAGCCCTGTTCACTTGTGCATGGGCAACCTAGCAAGCTCCAAAAACTCTCTGAGAGCTGGGCCTCACTAGAGTTGGTTGCTGGGGGAATTCAGCACCATGAGGGAAACACCTCCAGAAACAACACTTCAGGAACATAGATGCTGTCAGTAGGGAACAACCAAAGTGAGTCTCCTCAGGATACTTGGATTTGTGGGATACTTTATGCTTAACAAGCTCCTACTGTAATAGTTTACTTTCTCTCCATCTCTCAGAACCTCCATACAGCAAGCAAAGGGTATGAGTAACAACCCTTAAAAACAGGAGGACATGCCCTTGGAGCCAGTGAGCAACTCGTCCACGGCTTTTCACCGAGCGTGTGGTACAGCTGAAAAACCCACTTTTTGGTCCAGAAAGTTCTGGATTATTTCATTTGCCCTTTGGCTATTTCCCAGTGACACGAAACAACCACATGGAAAGTCACAAAGGTGGCCGACAGTTACAAGATGTGACTCCCGGCATCCAAAAGGGATGGAGCCATTTGGCCGTTCAGCCTTCAGAGCTTTGGGGAACAATCTGATTCAGGACTTAGAACACTGCCTGCAACCTGACTCTAGTAAATCCAGCAGGTGAACCAAATCTAGTCTGGAAGCCGAATTCAGCTGTCATCTTCTGTTCTTGTGAATAAAGTTTTATTGGGACAGCTTTCAGATTACAATAGATCAACTGGGCCGTAATAACAGAGACCATGTGGTCTCGCTCTGTACAAAAGATTTGCTGACTATTGAGAAGTAGAGCAACACTTTGCAGACTTCTGTGTACTCACACAATTTTTCCAAAGTTGTCTAATATCTTTACATTGAATTCACTGTGTAGGTTTAAAAACTGTAAGTCCAGAGGCTTCTATTCTATACAATGAATGTATGGACACCTTACTTTTGTATATTATGCTTGTCATTAATCATTCCATGTCCCCTTCTTCCACCCCATCTCAGTCCCTGGGAAGTTAAAACATGAAAGCTAAGTGTTTGGCATGGAGCTTGTCTTGTTTGCCTGACAGGTCTGTAAACACTGCTGTACTTGGTTCCTACCCAACTGTACCCCACAGGAGTGCCAATGTCCTCTTCTGGTTGAATCCCTTGGTGAGGTATTACTCTCTGATGGAACAGGATAGGCCCTGAAATGTGACAGCCATCTAGGCTTAATTAAAAGCAGTTTCCAAATTCAGGTTCTCGTGCTTATGTGCCAAGAACTTTAATTAGCTGAGCCCATCTTCCCAGACCCTTAGATAACTTTTTTGCATTCTGTATAATAATTTAGCCATATTAGAACAGAGCAACATGGATGATTCAGGATGGGGCAATCGAGGTCAACTGAGAGCAACTCCCTGACCTCAGTCTTGCCTCATACAAACCTGTGCCCACCACCCTTACAACATTCGCAAGCCATATTGAAGTACATTTTTTGTGTCTTTACACTTGACCAGTGACTGGCAACTTTATTTTTTAAGAGCCAGATTATAAATATGTTAGTCTTTATGGAGTGGACTGTCTGTGTTACCTCACTGTCCCACTGTTACAACCCCCAAACAGTATAAGCAATAAGTAAACTGATGGGATGTTTGTATCCAGGTTGGTCTCTATTTCCAAACATGGGGCTTGACCCTGATTTGGCCTGGAAGCTGTGGTTTGCTAACTCAGGTTAGACTCTAAGCAGGATCTGTGTCTGGTTCCTCCTCATGGCTCCTCTGCCCTCACATCACATTGCCCTCTACTGTGATTAGCACAGAAAACTTGCTGACTGATCCCAAGAGTCAAGGGTACAAGCACATCATTGAGAACATTTTAATAATAATAACACAGAGAGAAAGAGCTATTCAACATTTCCCAGGGAGCCTATGTGTTGTTTAACCATCTCCCTATGTTGAAGACTAAGGATGATCCCAATGTTTTTATTATTGATAATAACACTGTGATGGGCTGTATCATCCTGAAACTGTTGGCCTCATTTCTTATCATTTCCTGTGCATGAATTCCTAGAAGAATGCGGTGCTTGAAGCAGCATAGATTGCTAAATTGCTTTCTCAAGAAGGTGGTATTCATCTGCATTCCTCCCAGTGACGTGAGAGAGAGCTTTATCATATGCAGAAGGTTTCTTTCAACAGAATGTCACCCATAAAAGTTTTGGACTCCATATGTATTTCCACAAATTAGTTCACCATAAATACAAGAAAACTAGTGTTAGCTCCAAATTATTTTGATATTCTCCCACACCATTGTGATGGTATTCTAAAAGCTCTCCATGTTTTACCTCTCGAGGTCACCTAGCCTGCCAGTTGAGGTTGCCCTGCTTTGCGTGTTCATGATACACATAGAGACCACCTGCTTCCCATTAGGGAATTGGAAACCACCCCCACTGTCTGAACGCTTCGCACCACCTCCCTGCCATGATGGACAGAGCCTCCTCCCTGTAAAATTCACCACCAAATATGCCATCCAGATTGCTCATTTCCCTCAGGAAATCTCATTTAGGTTAATTTTGGCACACAAATTGAGGGTAATTCTTGAGCAATTTCTCTTTTGATGGCTTTCAACGTGTAAAATTTTCCTACAGTGTATTGCAAAAGAAATCACTGGAAAACTACTAAGAACATCTGATACTTGTCCAATCACCTTTGTAACAGTGAGATATACCTCTTTTGAAAGGCAGTACCTGGTGAAGAGAGAACACAGCTAGTGGTGGATGGGTGGGAAGCAGATGTTGGCTCCAGATGTCATCAGTAGATGCTGTTTGAACATCAAGAATGAAGCCATGTAAGGAGTTGTCTTGGGGTTCCCTGTGCCCTCTCTTTGGCTTTTTAGCCTTTTTTGCATTTTTCCAAATAAAGAAGAGAGCATTTCTAGTTGAGGAGTGTTACAGAAAAAGAGATGGGTCCTCTGGTTACATGGTGATGAGATTTCCTTAAAAATAGATTCTTTTCAGGCATAATCAAATCTATAGAAGTGATGATAACAAGTCCCAGCATTCTCTGAAAAGCTGCCACAGCACATCTAGCTCTGGTTCCCTCATGTCCTCATTCCAAAAGCCTGAAGAGGTCAATACTACAGCATCTCCAGTCACAGCTCCAAAAGCACCCAAAATCCAATTCAACTGGCTTGTGCAAAGAGTCAGGACTCATAAGCACAGAGCAAGGATAGGACCCAGGGCTCGCAGGTGCCCATGCTCATCTTAAGCATATGATGGCATTTTGCTGGGGCCTCCAAAAGAGTCTGGGGATAAGCCATCAGTTCTGAGTCATCTCTCTTAGACATGAGTTGGTCAGTGTCCTGATTCAAAAGCCAGAGTTCCAGCCACTGTTCCCTGATATCTCAGGATGGGATTGTTTCCAGTACCTTATAGAGAAATAGTTTCTCACATTAAGTTAGAGACAAAGCCAGGTCTATGCCACTGGCTTCCTTATTCCCAGTTCAATATTCTACCCCTCCTTCTAAACTGCTTTCCTGCTGGATGATGGTGCCAATTACACTTAACAATTGCATGACAGTGTTCTTGAGGTGTCCTAGTTTTATCTTTCTTACTGTGATTAAACACTCTGTCTACAGTTGCAAGGGAAGTATTTTTATTTTATATTACATTTCCAGATCTCAGTCCATTGTTGAAGGAAGTCGGGACTGGAACTCAAGGCAAGAACCTGATGCAGAAACCACAGACGAATGTTGCATGCTGGTACACTCAACAGTTTTGAGCACTGGCTCAAACTTAACATTCTCTGTATAGCCCAGAAGTACCTTTCTAGGAATGGTGATGCTCACAGTGGGCTGGGCCCCCCTACACCTATTGATGATCAAGAGAATCTCTCATGTACATACCCACAGACCAAGCAAGTTCACAATTGAGGCTCCTTCTCTTGAATGACTCTAGTCTTGATCAGTTTGACAATTAAGGCTAACCAGGACAAGGAGAATCAGCTGTTTTTTTAAAAAGAAACATTACACATATGATAGTATTTCACAGAACCATACCCTCCAAAAAAATGTATATAAATAATGGCAAAATTCAAATATAGTCTACTCTTTAGTTAATGGTATAATGCAGATGCCAGTGGTAGACATGACTTCGACAATGCATAGTGTGATGTCATCATTAGAGGAATCTGGGTAGAAGGTCAACAAAACTCTCTGTACTGTTTTTACAACTTCTTGTGAGTCAAAGTATTTCAAAATAAATAAAGAGTTCTTACAATAAGAAATTAATGTAATAGGAAGACAAGCTAAAATATTTATTCATTTGCTACATGTAGAGTATTATGTTCAAATAGCCAGTGTGGGAGAGATGTATCATGTGACTGCTCCTTCACAAGACTAGAAAAAAAAGGCACCTCAGTGTCACCTCTGAGCTGAGCTCTCTCCAGGATTTTTTGGTGGCATCACCTAGAACTTGTTCTCTACACTTGGTCACTGCCACCATCCACTCCTTCAGCAAAATTCTCATCTTCTGTATGACCACTGGTCCTTTGAACGTGATTTAAAATGTGATTTTTGTTGTTGTTGTTTTGAACCTTGAAACTAACAGCACAGCCTTACCAAGATATTTGGCCTCTCTAAACTCTTAGCTCCCTGTAGTTTACAGCAAACTCATCTAAAATGAGATGGACTGCTTCTAAAATGAGAAAAAAAAAATTTGATGTCCAGAGGACCCATAATATAGCAAAGTCTCTGTGAGTATTAGACATTACAAAGTTGAAAACAAATGGGAGGAAGGAGAAAGAAGATTAACTCTTCCTCCCCCTCTTGTCTGTCAGTCATAGGGTCCTGTTCATTTTGCACCTGAAAAGCACTCCGACCCCACACCCTACTTCACAACCTATTGAAGTACCCTCTACTCTATGTAGCAAATTTTCAGTTTCTAAAAGAGATTTGAACCTATCCTAGGAAAACATAAAAACTTCTGATAATTTCTTTGTGTGTCAAGTTAGCCCTGAAAATTAATCCCTTCCCAGAAAGTAAAACCTCAGTCTTATTCAACGGGGTACTTTCCGGATGACTTCCCTGATGTAGTCACCAATGACATCATCAATAAAATAAACATTCTCATGGTTAGATCTTATCATGACCAATACTTCTCATCCTTTGCGTCTGAAGGTCACTTTTTCAGTCAATCAAATTGTTCTTCATTATATCACTGATCTTCAGCATAACCCTGTCAGGAGACAGGTCAGCTGTCATCTAAATAAGTTTTTTGTTACCTCAGAGCTGGGAATAAAGGTCTTGAATTCATGTTGTCTGTCCAGTCCTCACTTTAGGGCTGTCTTTTCTGCTTCGTGAAGTGAGTGGCATTTTGTGTAACTCTACAGCAAATCCATCCCTCTAAGGGTTGAGAAGCCACTAGAATACCAGAAAGATATTCCAGTGGGTTTTTCCCCATGGGTCGCCCCCCCATGGATTTTTTTCACACACTCTTTGTTCTGATTTCTCTCTTGAGGAGTGAACTACAGACACTGAGAGTCCAAGGTGAGCTCTGACCAAAAATTTAAAAAGAGTCTAGATCCATCCAGATATAGATGTGACTGAGCTATGCAGGAAATCAGGTGGAATTCATACACCAGTGTTGAGTGTCTTAATATAATGTCCAGCTCAAAAGAGCAAATGACATTTTACCTGTGTCTTTAGTTGTCTAAAGCAGTGTATATTTGTATAATTTCCCAGTGAAAATCCCATCCTGACTGAACTAAAACAGAGAGTTGACATGATACGGACTCCATCTTCATTGCCTCTTGTTCATTCTTGAAATGCTCTCCATTCCCTATCAAAAGAGAGTATGTCCATAAGAGACCTTCTAGACGGCCTGCTCCCCCTCTCCAGGTAGGATCCACTCCACACAGCAGCCAACATTATTGTCTTCAAACCGAATCTTAAGCATGACCCTCCATTTCATTATACATCTGGCATTTGTTGATCGTATAGATTAACATCCTAATGCTTCACTCTGGAGTGTCTAATTCTCTGCCCTGATTTCAACCCTTACTAGGCCACCACCCTGCAGTCTTATGTTATAATTTAAATGTAAAATATCTCTCACAGGTCCATGGGTTTGAACACTAGATCTCCAGATGTCTGGGATAGTTTGGGGGGCTTTGGAATCTTTATAAGTTGTGACCTAGATAGAGGAAGTGGGTCAGTGGAGAATGAGCTTTGGGGCTGCCACTTCCAGCCCATGCTCTCTACTCCTGGTTGGCACCCTGAACAACAAGCAGCAGTCATATATGTCCCAACCATGAACTCCACCATGCCTTCTCTACCAAGGTTGAACTGTACCATTTCAAACCATGAGCCATAATAAATCCTTCCACCCTTAAGTTGCCTCTGCCAGTCGATCCACCTCACCCTTCTATGCATGCGCTTTGTTCATTCTTTCCTCTGTGCCTTTGTGTATATGTTCCCTCTACTCAAGATGAGTCCAGGGTTAGACAGAATGGACCAAAGGTCATAGAGAGTGAAGATCATGAGTTATAGTTAGGGCTGGTCAACTTTTCTGTCTTAGTTATATGTTGATCTGATAAGACACCATGACCAAGGCAAGTTATAGAGTGAACATTAAGGGCTTACAGTTCTGGGGGTATAAGAGCCCATGATGGCAGAGCCAAAGCATGGCATCAAGCACAGATGAGAGCTCACATAGGAAGCTTTCAGCAGAATACAAAGAATATATTAAGAATGGAATAAGCTCACACCGTAGTAACATTCCTCCTTCAATAAGACCATACCTCCTCATCCCCAAACAGCCACCAACTGGGTACCAACTATTCAAATGCCTGAGACTGATGGGGGACATCTCATTCAGACCACCACACTGTCCATAATCATCAATTTAGTTAGACTCTTGGCTTTGGTAGGGTAGGATCTATTTTCTTTTTAAGTTTGTTTATTTTTATTTTGTGTGTGTAATTGTTGACCTGTATGTCTGTATGTGAACCACATTCATGTAGTGTCCACGGAGGCCAGAAGAGAACATCAGATCCCCTGGAACTGAAGTTACAGATAGCTGTGAGCCTCCATGTCGGTGATGGGGACCAAGCCTAGGGTGGAGCCACATGTTCTGCCTCCCAGCCACTTTGTTCCCTGAAATAACAACTCTGAGACTGAATTATTATGAATAAATGCCTAGGCCAATAGCTTTGGATTGTTCCCAGGCTAGCTCGTAACTAAATTATCCCATTTATTCTATTCTGTGAGTGCCACGTGGCTGGTCACCTCTTCTTGGTTTCATGTGTCTGTTTCCATCAGCTGTCCAGGGCAAATCCCTCCCCACCCCCACCCCTAGGCCTATCTCTATCCCAGAATCCTCTCTCTGCCGCACAATTTCTACCTCCCTATTTCTTGCCTAAGCTAATAGACCACCATTATTATTAACAGGGGATGCTTTCAGACATTGCACAAGAGTTTCTCTCTACACCTCTTCAAGAGTAGCCAGTACTCTTAACCAATGAGCCATCTTTCCAGCCCCAGGGTTTCTATCTTCTAGAACCCCTGATCTGATGGTGGTAGCATTTCTTGTTTCACAGTAAGGGAGACTGCAAGACAGCGAGGGTATGGCTATTGTTTTTGTTGCTTTCCTGCTAAAATGTTCAGGAGGTGAACACTTCCCTTTTAAAGGGTAAGAGCAACATAGCAAACATGGCATTTTGAAAGGCTAATTGGATATGGATGAACATGTTGAGGTGATGTCCTGTTATTGTCAGAAATAATGTTTTACAGAGAAGCTATTTGTGGAGAGACTAGTGATTACTGATAGACTGATGTGCACTCGGGAATGTGGAAGCAATAAAAGGGAGGGGTTCCTGCAGAAATGTCAGTCAAAGCCAAGGAACAAAAGTAAACACCTTTTTGATCTGACCCCAGCTACAGGATTTGGCCTGTAGGACCCATGTGGATAGACCCACAGTTAGTTAAGGCAATCAAAAGTGAGCTTTGAATGATCTGCTGGCCACTCCGCTCCCACAATGTGGTCTCATGGTTGCTATTAGATTCAAAACCCAAAACAAGCTTGTGAGTCAGTGAACATATGTCTCAAGTTTTAGAATACCATTCTGATTTCATCTTCTGTAACCCCAGACCCCAGTGAATAATCCTGTAATCCCAACATTTCATCATCCAAACTACACGCTGCTTACTTCCATCTGCCCATGGAAATGTGACAGAATTCTCTGCTCAGACTGTGAGTTCCAGTTTTAAATTCAGGAAACGGGATCATGAGCCCTGTGGAGCCAGCTTGGGCAGTGGGAGAAATATTTCAATCAAGATCATTCTGTTTTGTTCCAAAGCTTTATTTTTTTAATGTGAAATAAAATTGTCTAATAGAAACATAAATGGTTGATGGGAAATAAGAAAAATTTGAATAATGAAATTGGAGGGATGAGATTCAAGTTAGACAAGAGTTTCCACAAATTGAGGTTGACCATATGATAAAGCCTGTTACTGGAAGCCTGCCTGCCATGCAGCCTGGTGATGCTTTAGGCATTGCACTTGAGGAAGGACCTCCGAGAAACAAGCAAATATACTGTGCTTTCATCTCCAGAACCACAGTCACCAGTGGAGACTCAGAGCCCAAGCTCTTATTTCCCATGAAACTGGGCCAGGAAATGGCACTTTGGGGGGTGACTTTGTCACATAGTGGTAGGATCTGCAATGTAGAACAGACTTGGAGGCAAACCTCAATTTTAAGTGAGGTATTTACTGTGGTTCCAGGAGATTTAGGAAGTTCCCAGTGTGGGGCAATCCATGACTCTCCATAGTCCAGGGTGGAAGCCAGGGGTATAAAAGCATCTCCACTGTCCCAATTACAGAAATGTCAAATCCTGCTTCCTTCCTACTCATTTTCTCCTGATCAATTACCTCGACCTAATGAACTATTAAATTGTTCTGTCTTGTTTATTGTGTGGGGCTCCCAACCTACCCCTGGAGGATACAGTTCATGAGTAGCTGAAACGGAAAGCTGCTTCCCAGAGTAGGTGCTATGTGCATATCTCTTCAATGAAGGCATGTATGAACTGTCAAAAATGTGTATGTATGTGCATGTGGGTATATGGGCATACAACTTACTGTGCATGTGGCGACCAGAGGTTGACATGGGCTATTTTCTTCTATTCCTCTCCATCTTACTCTTTGAGTCTCTGACAGAAACAGTTTCTCACTGGTTGGCTAGACTAGGAGACACCAGGAACCTTCCTGTGTTAGGACTCTAAGCATTTGCTGCCATGTCTGGATTTTTTACATGGGTGCTGGGCTCCAAACTTAAAACCTCATACTTGTACAGCAAGCACCTTGCCATACTGAGCCATTTCCTCAGTCCCGGGAAGGGAGGAAGGTTAGTTTGAAGCAGTAGATCTTCTTCTGACCCTCCTTCTCACTCCTTCCTTTCGGATGCTCCTGATCCAGGCCACAAAACCTTTTCTATCTTTTTGCAGAGCATTGGCTGTGACGACTTCCTGGGATCTGATAAAGTCGTGGACAAGTGCGGGGTGTGTGGCGGTGATAACACGGGCTGCCAGGTGGTGTCAGGAGTGTTTAAGCATGCCCTTACCAGCCTGGGCTACCACCGAGTGGTAGAGATTCCCCAAGGAGCCACAAAAATTAACATTACAGAGATGCACAAGAGCAACAACTATTTGGGTGAGTTCACTTATCTTCTCCACACAGGCAAAAAAGACTGGCACTGCAGTTGATGAATTCATTGCAGGATTTTGAGGTGAACACAGTGGTGGCCAGGCATTCCAGGACATTCAGGAAGTGCCGTTAGGGTCTTCCTGACCTGCCCTCTGGAAGGAGGGGGAAGAGGGACAGGAGAATCCTTCCAAGAACTAAATAGTTAACATCTATATATTTAAATCAGGTGTTACTCCTCTCAAGAAAGATGTGGTCCTGAAATAGGCAACAGACTCTTCTGAGCTGGGAGGGGTTCTTTGTCAAGCAGGGAGTTCTGCTAGTCTTTGTTTTCTTGGGAGTTGGGGGACAGGGGCAGCTGGTGATTCCCCCAGACTTTCACTCCCTGGAGGCCTTCTCCCTACTTCACCTGCCTGGGACCGCAGGCCCTTGTGCGTCTTCTGAACTGTAGCAGAGCCCTCAGCAGTCAGCTCAGCAATACCCACTTCCCTCGTGGCCAGAGCCCTCTGGGTCTTTCTTCAGGACAGCTAGGTCATTTGAATCCCTTCCACTGTGCAGCAGTCACAGAAGTGAGCATTTACCAGTTTCTAATTCAGATCAGCATGTGCAAATCAGTTAAGCAGATATTATAGGGGACCATCTCTGCTTTTTGAGACAGGTCTTGATCTGTGTTCCAGGCTTGTCTAGAAGTCATAATATAATCCAGGCTGGCTTCCCTCCTACATGCTGGGATTCTAGTCTTAAGCCACCAAGCCTGGCTTAAGGTGTCATTTCTTCAAGACAGTTAATGAGCAGAAATAGCGGAAATAGACATTTTGTTTTTCATTATTTGTTGAACAGGAACTTGTTTAGAACAAATAATGTGCCAGGCAATAAATATTCTTACGGCTTTTCCTGTATAAAATCCTGAAACACTCTAAACAGCCTGTAGCTTACAAGCTATTCCCAGCCTCGTTTTACAAATAAAACAGACATACAGAGATCATGGAACTTGCCAAGGTCACACAGCAAGGAAGCAGCAGAGCTGGGAATCAAACCGCGGGAGCGTAGCTCTAGGCATGGAAGTCTAGTGTGAGGTAACATCCATAGGACTCCTCCACTGTACCACTGGTCACGTGGCAGTGCCCGCCAGAGGTTTTTAAAATACCATTCATTTTGTAGTGGGGTGTGTGTGTGTGTGTCTGTGTGTGTATCTGTGTGTGTACATGGTTATATATACCTGTGAAGGCCAGAGGCCAATCTCAGGTATCATTCCTTAGGTGGCAGCCACCTTGCTTTTGAGCTCCCTAGCCTAGAGCTTGTTGTGTAAGTTATACTGATTTGCTGTTAAGCCTCAGGGATCTGCCTGTCTCTGTGTCCTCAGCAGTAAGCATGAGCCGTTGCACCTGCTTTCGTTTGGGGTTCTGAGACTCAAACGCAGGTCCTAGTGTTTGCACACAGACCGGCTGAGCCCTCTCTCCATCAGTCACGTTGTAACCATCCCCTCCCTACCCATTCAAACGCAGCCAGCACCAACGTCACGTGGCTTGTTTGTCTAGAGGGGAAAGGAAGGCAGATGTGTCTCTGAGACAGACCAAATTAAAGCAAAAAAACTGTTACATGTTCTCTGGCACATCTAGGAGCCACCAAAGTGGCAGAAAGCCTAGTTTCTCTGCGAGCAGTTTGTGTTATTTTAAATCTCAAATAATGATCTCTGTGTTTCCGCCTTTCTCCGATGCTTTTACAAGATCACATCTCCCCACACATCCTGCCTCTTACAATGGAAAATGTTCCTCGGGGGTTCTTTGAAGTGTGATTGTGTTAAACACACTGGCAAACAATGCCAGCTTTTATTAGCTTTATGTTGATTTTAGTAAATGTTCCCTGGCTATTAGTGGCCCCATTTTGTAATCAGTTTCAGGCTCCTTGAACATACAATGGGATATTCTGAGTGAACATTCTCATGGTATCTGAATAGAAACAGCCTAGATCCTTGATCTTTCCATCTAGAATATGGGACTTTGTCATAAGACTCAACAGATATAATACTGAAGGCCTCGGGCACTTACTTATTAGTGATTCACAAGTTTCTTCTTTCTTCCTTTTGTCTCAGAGTTATCAGGGTATAAAACTTAAAATGGAATACATCTGGGGAGATGGCTCAGTGGATAAAGCAAGGAAGGAGGCTGGAGTTCATGTCCCTGCTGTGTAATCCAACCTGAATCTCAGCACTCATTCAAGAGGCAGAGACATGAGCCCTGGGGCAAGCTGACTAGACTAGCCACTCAATGAGCTCCAAGTTCCAAATTCAACAAGAGACCCTGCCTCAGTAAATAAGACATGAAGACCGATGAAGAAAGATGGCCAATTGCTCTGGCTGGTTTTGTGTGTCAACTTGACACAAGCTGGAGTTATCACAGAGAAAGGAGCTTCAGGTGAGGAAATGCCTCCATGAGATCCAGCTGTAAGGCATTTTCTCAATTAGTGATCAAGGGGGGGAGGGCCCATTGTGGGTGGTGCCATCCCTGGGCTGGTAGTCTTGGGCTCCATAAGAAAGCCAGTTGAGCAAGCCAGGGGAAGCAAGCCAGTAAGTAACATCCCTCCACGGCCTCTGCATCAGCTCCTGCTTCCTGACCTGCTTGAGTTCCAGTCCTGACTTCCTTTGGTGATGAACAGCAGCATGGAAGTATAAGCTCAATAAACCCTTTCCTCCCCAACTTGCCTCTTGGTCATGGTATTTTGTACAGGAATAGAAACCTGACTAAGACACCAATGTCAAACTCTATTGTCTATATGCACACAATCCATACATGTGAACATGCATACAGATATTTACATATATGTACTATTATACTTATATGCATAAAGTTACAGAATAAAAATCTCCACTTTCCGTAAGAGGGATAAAGAGAAAGCAGAGGGAGCTAGAAGTCAGTGGGAGAGTGACTCAGGAAGTCACTGTGCCCAGAAACCAATGGGTTCGTGAGAAAGGCATCATTCAGAACAGTGTTGTATGATCCTGTGTCATGAGGAGAGGTGAGCAGGAGCAGGCTGTGAGGGAGGAGACTCCAGGAGTAAAGAGTGCAAGCTTCCAGCCACAGCATTTATGTCACCTGGAGTGTTCTTGATTTCTCTTCTCCTTTTAAAACTTGGGATACAGTTCGAATACCATGAATCTCACCCTTTTTGCAGTGCAGTGGGTAGGGTGGTCTTTATTTTTATTTATTTATTTATTTTGGTTTTTCAAGATGGTTTCTCTGTGTAGCCCTGGCTATCCCGGAACTCACTCTGTAGACCAGGCTGGCCTCGAACTCAGAAATCATCCTGCCTCTGCCTCCCAAGTGCTGGGATTAAAGGCGTGTGCCACTACTGCCCGGCTGGGTGGTCTTTATTTTTATACCAGGCTTTCTTTATCTAACTCACCTCAGCTGGTCAACTCCTGCTCTATGGAGTCTCTGTTCAAAGCTGTTTGCGTGAGATTGCCTGAGTTCTACAACCAACCATTAGCACACAGGCTCAGCTGTGGCTTCTAAACTCTAAGGCCAATATTTTCATTAACCATTGTCAGACAGCCAAACACTTTTCAAAGGGCCGTGGATCACCTACTGCACTTGTCTCAAGAAGATTTGGTGGGCCAATGAGATGGCTCAGATAAAAGTTTTTGCCTGATGACCCAAATTGGACCCCCCAAGATCCGCATGATGGAGAGAGAGAGAGAGAGAGAATCCCTCAAGTTGCCCTCTGAGCTCCACACATGCACTGTGGCATGTTTCCTACCCACATGTATATCTGTGCGCTGCCTGCCTGCCTGGTGATGCCTGGGGCTCAAGGAGACCACAAGAGGACATCAGATCTCCTGAACAGTTGTGAGCCACTGTGTGGGCGCTGTGAATCACACCCAGGTCCTCTGGAAAAACAGGCAGTGCTCTTAACCACCGAGTCAGCTCTCCAGACCATTATTAATTTTTTAAAATTCCATTTTAAAAGGGATTTTACTAACTAGAGGTGCGATTTTAAAATTAGAGTATGAGAATTGAACATCAAAACTTTCGAGATAAAATATCATTATAGAACCTCAGACTTGAAAAGCCTGTAACATCATATCCAGCTCTGAAAATTACAATTTTTTTAAAACAAGAACTAAATTGAAGAAGGAGGCATGTTTACCAACAAGCCTCAGCTCATACATTAGTAATATTGCTGCATTAAACCTAACTCTGAGTTTTGCCAACAAGGCCTGGCCTGCTGTCTCCTGGCCTGGTGGCCTCTCTGCCTTTCCACAGCTCACAGGAGAACTGGCTCCATGGAGCTGAGGGAGGAGGCCACCTTCAGTAAACAACACTGAAGAAACTGGGATACTTATGGTACACACATATCATGAGAAATTATTCTCATTTTGAGGTTATAAAACTGAGAACACGCCAAGAGTGAGCTCCATGTTTGTTTGTTTGGTTGGTTGGTTTTGGTTTTCCGAGCTCCATGTTTATTAAAGTCATTTAGTAGCACTTGTTAGTGTCCTTCAAAGCTTAGCATACTAGTCAGATCTAGGGTTTTAATTGGAAAGACATTAGAACTGCTGTCTGTTGTTAAGCTATGAATTCTCTTATTGTGTGTGACTTATTCTCAGACTTGTTATTTGAAGAAGAAACAACGAATCTAATGTTATTAAAACAGCTGGCCATTTGTATCACTTCTCCCTTAATAAGATGTTGTAAAATTATTTTAGCTGAAATATCAAAGCTTGGTGCAGTTGAATCAGTTCAGCTTACTAATGTCATTATGCAACAGTTCAGATATCAGACATAAAAGCTCAGCAGGCAGAGACTGATTGTTCAGGACGTGGACAGCCTGCCAACAAGTACAGCGTCAGTGGACTGTAGACTTGGAAGGAGTTCTTAAAGACCTCTAAGATTTTAAAAACAAATCAGCGATGCAGTTCCCATGAAACATGTTCTCATGAAAGTTTAAAATAGTAATACCTGGTCCTGGAGAGATGCCTCCGTAGTTAAAAGCAGCTGCTCTTGCAGAGGACCTGGGTCCAGTTCCCAGCATTCACATGGTAGCAACACCCACAAGGTAGCTCAAGCTGTCCCTGACTCCAATTCCAGGAGATCCAGCGCCCTCTTCTGGCCACTATGGGTCTAGATGTGCTTAGGGCACTTTGATATGTATGGACAAAGGCTCATACGTATAAGATAAAAATGAATAAATTTTCTAAATATTAATGGACAGCACCTAACATCTTAAGAACTGGCATGTAACATCTGTAATTTGCAGATTTCACTAGATGAGCAACTTTCTATATGGGAAGGCTTAGGGTATTTAAATCAATGTGCCATCTTGGACTGCAAAGATGATTCAGTGATTAAGAGCACTTGAGTTCAGTTCCCAGCTTCCATGGCTCACAACTGACAGATGGAATTCACTCATTGTCAGTCTTACAGTGGATCGACAGCCTTGGAGTATATGGACATTGTGCTTGTAACTTAACAGTTCCAATACTGGTACTTTTATTTGCATTTTTCCAACCATTGGATTCATTAAAAATTATTTTTCATATTCTTATAAATTTGCCAATTTTTAAATTGTTGAATTTTAATTTTGATGGTTTTAAAATTGAGGCTCTCTTTCTGTTTTTTTTTTTTTTCATGGTTACCAGTAATAAGTATTTTCTGCCCATCTTTGTTGAAAATCTCAGTTCTTAGTTTGCATTTCAGCTCCATGTCTTGTATTTACTCCTATGTAATGCACATTTCTTTTAGCTTTATTTAGTCAGGTCTGCTGATCATCACTTTCTTGATAGCTCCTCCGTGTTTGTATCACTTGGGAAGACCCACCCACTGCCAGCATTCTAAAAGTCACCCTTGATAAGTCACTACTTGTCTAGCCCCAGTTTTACATTTAAATATTTATTGTCTCTAGAACTGATCTTTGGGTGTGGTGTGACATGGGATTTAACTTTCTTTTCCCAGATAAGACAGCTTGCTCCAAACCATTTGTCAGATTTCCCCCACTAAATTGAAATATCATCTATATCAGATATTACATGCAAACTTGCATAGACATACTTGTGGACCCTTAGCACGCATCCATTGATAGATAAGATTGGTCATTTGTACTTTAGTGCCATGGTGTTTGTATTGCTATAGTTGTGTTTTTATTTATTATAATTTTAATAACATTTTTGGTCTTTGAAAATTCCATACATTTATATAATGTATATAATATATATAGTTGATCATGTCTAGCCACAGTGAGGCTATCCTCTGAAGCATGAGAAACCTACCAGAGTCCACATCCACAAAGGAGAGTGACCGTTCCTCTTCCAGCAGCATCAGCTACTGATAGCTCCTCAGGGGTCCTTCCCCACCCACGCTGACATTTTGACATGCCTGATTGTGTACAGATAACCACAGCTGCTATGACTGACATGTGCCAGGTCATCTCCAGAAATCAGGAGCTCCCAGCTCTTCTCTTCATCTGCAAGCTTTTACATTCTTTCTGCCCCTGTTTCTGTAAATTTCCTTGAGCCTTTGGTGATGGAAAGTTGATACGAACCCAATGCTGAATGCTCAGCATTGTTTATTCTTAGCATTTTGACGAGTTATGAACCTCTGCATTAACTGCTACCCACTGCAAAGAAGCTTTCCTCGCTGTTGAGAACAGTACAAATCTAGAGGTATAATTTGAAAACATGACCATTTAGCAAAACAACAGTAGGTTCCCTTCCTAAGGCTTATAATCTCCCCAGACATGAACGTATGACCAGGTTGACAATAGCACGTGAAATCCTGCCCGTGGAACAAGGTTCACACCCAATCAGAAAGTGATGGGTTATCCCCAAAGCCTTCATACCACTAGTGCACCGGTGGGCACATCTTGCCAACAGCTCCGTGTTGAGTCCATGCACATCCACACAGGATCCAGCACTGGGTAAGATCACTGATGGTTTTTCTCTCCCAGAAGCCTGTATACCACCTTCTGGAACTATAGAAATTATCTTTCATCGAGTAAGTTTCCATGTCAGTTCAGGGTTAATTTCTCTGTGTTCTGTATCCAAAGTCAGTGGTATCTTAATGATAGGGTCTTATCATCTTAGGTCTGGGGGACAATCCAGGCCCTGTGTTTTGGGTGCCTCTGGGGTCTACCTAACCAATAACTTGTGAGGAGATAGTATGTGTAGTAGAGAAGCATTGTTCACCCATGCAGGATACTTCTGTTCAAACTCTCTTATAAATAAATAGTATTTTAATCAGCTTACAGACTAGCCATTTGGACATGAGGCTTCTTCCCACTAACCTGCCCCTACCCTCTCCTCTCCCCGAGCCCATTAGCCCTACTTAGTGTTTAGTCCCCAGTGTTTCCCTTTCTCCTCTGGTTGATTACTGTCATTTTGCAATGAGTTTTACTCTTGTAGATTCACCTCTCTTCCCGGTCCTTAACTCCTCATCCGGTCACTTTGGTTTTGCCCTAAATATTCTTGTGTGTTTTTATGCATTTGTTCTTCTAAATGTACTTTAAAATCAGCTTTTCAAAAACCTATAAAAATGCATTGGGATCTTAACCGGGATTGCAGTAACCATATAGTAAGTTAATTTGAGGTAGAAAAGGGGGCATTTTCACAACGTTGAGTCTCTAGAATTGGGAACATCTATCTAAATGTGTCCTGGAACATGAGCTGGATTCTTTCTTTTTTTTTAGTGTTTTGAGATTTTGTTTAACCTTATGTGTATGAGTATCTTGCCTACTTGTATGTATGCAGGCCTTGTGGCTTCTGAGAATTGAACACAGGTGGAAGAAAAGAACTGACTCCACGCAAGTTGTCCTTTGACCTCCACACATGCACTTTGGTGCATGAGGACACGCGCACGCACACACACGCGCACACCATGTGTGTACAGCAATGATAAATTTAAATAAATAATGTATGTGGAACTATAAAACAGCTAGAATAAAACAGGAAGCTTCCATGACAAGAATGTGAGCAGCGGCTTTAAAAACATAAGAAAGGGCTAGCAAGATGGCTCTGTGTTTAAGAGCATAGGGTGCTCTTTCTGAGGAACCAGGCTCAATTCCCAGCACCTGCATGGTGACTACCAACCATCTGTAACTTCGAAATCCAATACCTTTTCCAGGCCTCCATGGGCACTGCAAATACATGGTACACAAAGATATCGGATAAAATAGCCATACATATAAAACTTATTTTAAAAAATATACCTAAGGTTCCATCATGATTATTTCCCAGCGGTTCAATGTGAATTCTTAGCTTCCAACCCAAGCTCCCTCTTTTGGCTTACTACAGGGTTCCAGTGAGCTGATCAGCAGGGGCTCTGGTTACTATCGCTCAGCCTCTGAAACCCCCACCCCCACCCCCACCCCCAGAACTCTCAACTTCCAAATCTTTTCAGAGCCTGCCCTTCTGGCACTTGGAGGTCTTCCTTTCTTACTCCGTGGCAGAAGAAAAGGAAAAACATTAGATTTTTCTTCGGGTTTTCACAGAACTTTGATCATTTCCCCACACTTGTCACTTGTGGTGTTTTATTGCCATTTCTCTGCAAGGCCGTGCACTCCTTGATGACAAACAGCCCAGCCTTAGACATTCCTTCCCTCTCGTCCACCTAACAGACTATGGAGCTTCAGAAAGAGAGGTGGTGCTGTTTCCCCAGGAACAAGGGAAAGGCATGCAGGACACTCAAGGGCCTGTGTCCAGGCTTCCTTAGTTCACCATCTTGGACCTCACTCATGATACGGAGGTCATATTGTACATTAGACTGTTGGAATCTTACATCCACCATCACCTTCGTTTATTCCTCAGTGCTCATTTCTGGTGGTGGTCTATTTCCTTTCTGTTGCTGTGATAGAACACTGACCAAGGCTTATGGGAGGAAAGGGCTTAGTTTTCAGATTATAGTTTAATTGTTGAAGGGAGTCAGGTAAGAACTTAAGCAAGAACTTAAAGCAGAAAACATGAAAGAGCTCTGCTTGCTGGCTTGCTTAGCTAGCTCTCTTATACAGACAAGGGCCACCTGCCCAGGGAATGGTGCCACCCACAGTGGGCTAGGTGCTCCCATATCAATTACTATTCAAGGCCATCCTCCACTGGCATGCCCACAGGCTAATCTGATCTGGATATTCCTCTTACCCGGACCTGGGGCTGGCCAATTACACTAGGCTGATTGGCCAGTTTGCCCTAGGTCATCTTCCTAACTCCTTGTCCCAGTGCTGGGGATTACAAACACAGACCACAATGCTTAGCTTTTTACATGGCTACTGAGGATCAAACTTCAATCTTCATACTTACCCAGAAACCACTTTGCTGACAGCTCTCTGCCCCAGCCCTAGAAACAGTGGCCTTGAAAGAGTGTTTAAGCAGATTCAGTGACATTCACCAGCGCTCTCCTCTCAGACATCAGAGCCAGATGCTGAATGGACTTGGTGGCCCTCCTAGTTACCTGTGACAGTTCGTGACAACCCCTGGAGATGGTCAAACCATAAGCATCTCACAGTGATGCCCTGACTCTTAGCTGGATGTTCCTCTTCTATCTGGTAGATAGACAAAGTGATCATGAAGGTTTTGGGGGTTGTTTATCTTAATACGGACTCAGTTCTTGCCTCCTCTCCAGCACAAGCCTGTGTGATTGCTGTACAAAACACAATCTTTGCAAAACAAATATCCCATGCTAAAGAGAGCATGCCCTCCCGCAGGGGCTTGGAAAGAGGCTGTCATTTGTTTTAGTACTTCTGGACTTAATTTTGCATTATATCCTCCCACCTGGAGTTTGACAGTGCCCCTCCCTTTGATTTAGGAGAACCTGTATGTCCCTACATCTGCTTGCTTTTTTCTTTCACAGTCTCTCTGCCTTGACAAACTTTTGGATATGCTGGAACAAAATGAAATCACCTTGGCCCCCATCCTTAGGCGTTCACACCTCTACCTTAAAAACATTTGCTTATTTGTCTTATGGGGAAGAGTTAAATTATGACTTGGTTTTACCTTTAATTGTATTGTCTGTCTCAGAAATATGCAAAATGTCAACTACTGCTTTCTGATACCTACTGGGGACATTCTCCTTGGATTAAGAAAGCAACCACTGAACTGGAACTTGGGTTTCTGTTCGCTTGCCTGGTTTTGGTCTTAGTTTTTGAGACAGTCTTTCTGTGTAGCCCTGGCTTGCCTAGACCTCGTTGTGTAGACACAGCTGGTCTTGAATTCACAGAGATCCACCCACCTCTGCCTCCTAAGTGTTGGGGTTAAAGGCATGCGCCACTAGAACCAGCCTGGTCTTGGGTTTCTTACAGAAGTGATTTGGCACCTTCATTCTTGTAGGAAGAACATTATTCCCCCACCCCCATTCCTTTATTCAGCATCTTTCAGGGCCTGCCAATCACACTCAGGTAGATAACATTAAGCCTAAAATCCATCCATAACCGACTTATAAATACACCTCGGCCTTCCCTCTGGATCAAACTCTGCCCTTCTGTGGTATGTTAATCACTGAGATAGCTGAGGTGCAAGCAGCATGCATTAAACATGGTTGGCTTCATGAAAGAGAATCAACACCTGAGGAAGACAACTCTGACATTGTCTTACTCCAGCTGCAGGCAGCTGGCTACCTGTCCAAGACCATGCTCTCAGCTGGCCCTGTCTCACCTTCTCTGAGAGTCAGAACTTCAGAATTAGGTCTGCCCTTAGATTCCACACCTCTTTCTGCAGGTCTTGCTTTTTCCACCAGAGGTCAGGGTATTTTACCCTTCTCCTTCAACAGAGCTCTCATGGATTCTGCTCTTCTAGATCTTTAGTCAACTCGGATGATTATTTTCTTTCTTTTAAAAAAGATTTTATTCTGATTTTTAATTATGTGTATGTGAGAAGGCATGCATGTGAGTGCAGTACCTGAAGAGTCCTGAAGAGGGCATCAGATCCCCTAGAGATAGAGTTTCAAATGTTTGTCAGCCCCTCTCCCCCAACATGGGCGCTGGGAACCAAACCCAGGTCCTCAGCAAGGACAGTACACACTGTTAACCCCTGAGCATCCCTCCAGCCTCACCACTTCTCTTTCTAACCGAAGGCTGCCTGTATTATCTCTTCCCCACTATTTTGGCATCTGCCACTCCCGTACTAACAACCTAGCCCTACCCATCAGCTTCCTTTATGACCAGAGTCACTCCTGCGTTTGTTAAACATGGGGAACAAAAATGTGCCTCCTTGTCCAGACTTTATGTTCCCATCTTATTGTCTAGTGCTGAGGCCATCTGAATCAATAACTGCTTTCCTTTAAGTAAAACACTTCTGTTTCTCTGATTTGATACCTGTGCAAAACAAACATTGACCTGAAGAAAGCATTCCAATGGCTACATATAAGCACTTGCCAAGTACAGCATCTTAAAGTGAGGAAGGCAATACAAGATCCCTGTCTTGCAATGCATTTACAGTCTGCTTGGGACTCCCTTAATGACTGAGAAGTCGTTTATCCATCCTTTGTACTCAACGAGACTCTCTGAGGTGGCACCATAAGTCTTTGAATGAGGCTTTGAGAGAGGGTTGGCATCCTTACTTGGGTTTTTGGTTTGGTTTGGTTTGGTTTTGGAATGCCAGAGTAGATATCTGAATCTTTTCAGGACCGTGAGTCTCTGATGCAACTGCTCTACCACGTTGTGAGAAAGCAGTTATGGGAGAATAGTTCACAGCCATACCACCCTGAGCGTCTCTGATTTTGGAAGTTAAGCAGGGCCGAACAAGGTTAGCACTTGGATAGAAGACAAGATACAAATGGATGAGCATTGGTGAGCACTGGAAAACTCCATCTAGGAAAAGGCCACTGCTGCATTTTGTGGACAGTAGTTCCCAGCCCATCTACAGGGCAAGGGGGCTTTGGTAGAAATAGGGGAAAGAGCATTTCTGCCTGAAGCAGCAGCGTGGGCTGCAGCACAGAGGAGGGGACATGTGAATGAGCATGCTACAGGCATGGTTCTTGCCAAATGGGCATGACAATTACCTCTGAGACTACAACTGTAGGAAACAACCAGGCTCCAGACTAAAGAACTTCATCCCAGATTACATAATGTGGGTCAAGTCTTTGCTCAGTGTCAAGCCACTAGACATAGTGACTAGATCTGTGTATGAAAGGATCATGCCCAACCTGAGGGCAGTGTTAGCCATGACAGAAGGAAAGGGCAACAGGCAGTTTATTACTGCAGGAAAACCAGGTCCATAACAAGAGTCTAGGGAAGGAGACTTCTGACTAGCAAATAAAGATACAGATGTATGCATGGGCTTAGTGAATCCAAGTAATAAGTTTATCCTTCAATAAGTACTGTTTGTGGGCTTAAAATTTTGATATGTGAATGTAAGTTAAGTATCTTACTGAAGAAGAAAGTAACACATGACACAAAGTAACTACTGCAGGGTAGTGACAGGCTGAGCTGCACCTGACATCTTGAGAAGGAACAAAAGGGAAGATAGGGCACTTCCGGATCTGGGTGGGTAACACACCAGGGGAAGTCTGAGCTGTGTTTGGAAGTGGCTGAGCTCCTTCCTTGTCTCTGAAGCAGCACATTGGAACCTCACCCCTTTGCTCGTTGCTGCTTGGTGGTATGCTCTGGGCCAATGTCAATGAGCATCGAGCAAGACCTTCACCCTGGGAAAGGCATGATCCTGGCAGCAGGGAGCATGGCCCCACCCTATCCTAAATCCGTGCTTTAAACTGAATTCCTCTATTTTTAACAAGCCTGAAAGGAATCCCACGCTGGCTGTTTCTAGAACTGGTCCAAGGGTTCCAGACCAATGTTAACTGTGAAGATGAAGTTTTATTATTAGAATGGAAATTTGGTCATAAAAAAAAAAGGAAGCTGATCTAATCAGCTGGCTTATGTGGGCTCTAGGGATCAGAATTCCTGTCTTCATGTACAGCAAGCACTTTACCCATTGATCCACCTTCCCAGCCAGCGATGGTTGGTGTTGATGTGCCCGTGTCTGTGTCGTGGTTGTATGTGTGTGGGATGGGCCAAGGTATTTTCTTTATTCTCTAGATTCTTGATCAGGTTTGAGATAGTGTCTCTCACTGAACCTGGAGCTCCTCGTTCATCTACACTGACTGTCCCTCAGGCCACCATTACAGATGCTTGCAACTCTGCCTCATTCTCTTGTGGGTGCTCAGAATCAAACTCATGTCCTCAGGTTTACACAGCAAGCACGTGACTGACTGAGCGTTCTCTTCAGCTCTTCTAGAGCACTTCATTAACAAATTACTCTAGGGGGATTGGAGAGGTGGCTCAGTAGATGCTCTTCCAGAGGACTCAGGTTCAATTCCAGGTACCCACATGGCAACTCACAACTGTCTGTAACTCCAGTCCAGGGGATCAGATGCCCCTTTCTGTCCTCTATGGGTACTGCACACATGGTTCCCTTAGATGTATATAGCAAGCACTCATACATTTTTTTAAAAACAGTAAATTACTTAGAGAACTTCTAGAACTTCTCTGTAGCTCTTAGTCTCTCATGTTCTCCCCGTCATCTCCTATGCATTTGGTAACTTGGTTTTTGAGACGAGTCTCACTGTGTAAGTGTGGGAAGGTTATGGAGCCTTTAGGAGATGCAGCCTCTCTGGGGGAGAAATGCATTGCTGGGTGTGGGCTCTTGGGATTTATAGCCTCACCCTACTTCCCATTCTCTCTCTCTCTCTCTCTCTCTCTCTCTCTCTCTCTCTCTCTCTCCTTTCTATGTGAAAATGAAAACTGTTACCAACCAGCTTCCTGTTTCAGCCACCATGCCTTCTCCACTCCACACCTTCTCCATGATGGCCACTCATTCCTCTGGGAACCATAAGCCAAAATGGATTCTTTCTTCCTTAAGATGCTTTGGTCATGATCTTTTATCACAGCAACAAAAATATAACTAACACATACAATATACACATCACACACATACATATCATGTATCTCACACATATACATACATATCATACACATCACATACATCACACACATCATACATGCATCATATGCATCACACACACACACACACACCATACACATCACATACACACACACCATACATATTACACACATACACACCATACACATCACACATACATATCACACATATCATACACATCACACGCATCACACGCATCATATGCATCACACACACACCATACACATCACACACACACCATACACATCACACACATGTATACATCATATATATCGCATGCATATGTACACATCACACATATCATTCATATCCCACATGTATGCATATGATACACATCATACGTATTACACACAAACATATACACACATCATATACATAATATACATCTGTGTACACGCACACTAACACAGTTTTGAATACCAGGTCCTAGGTACTATTGTGTGTTTTTCTCTTGAGGCTTTTGTCTTGGCTGATTACATCCCTGTAATCCCAGCTCTACATTCATGAGAGAATGAGAGAGAAAAGGGAAAATCATACCTAAGTGTTAAAATAAAAACAGATATAAGTCCATGGACCCTGAGGTCTCAAGGATCATACTCTCTGAAGTACCATTCCAATTCAGTGGAAATGTATATATTTTTATGACTTTATTGCTAAATAAAGTCTGATCTAATAAGAATGACAAAGAGGGTTGGAGAGACAGCTCAGCAGTTAAGAGCACTTGCTCTTGCAGAGGCTCTGGTTTGGCTGCCAGCATCTACATGGGAGTTCACAACCACACTATCACTCTAGTTCCAGGGGATTCAACACCCTCTTCTAGACTCCACAGGCACTGCACACACATGCTGCATATACATGCATTCAGGAAAAATACTCAAATACATAAAACAAAAATAGAGTATGAACTACCACTTAAAAGACTAAGCTCAGGGGCCAGGACAGCGGCTCGGTGAGTGAAATGCTTCTGCACAAGCATGAGGCCTCAGTACAGATCTCCAGCACACATATGGGAAAAAATTCTGAGAAGGCAGGAAAAGGAGGATCCCAGAAGCTTACTCATCAGCAAGTTCAATGAGAGACCCTGTATCAAAAATAGACAGACACCTGACATCAACTCCTGACATACACACATACATGTATATATACATGTACACACACACATGTACATGCATGCACACACATATGCACATGCACATATACACTTTCACACCACACACACATGCATGCACATATACGTTCACTACACACACACACACACACAAACACACATACACATGATAAATAAATAAATGACTAATCTCACAAATTAAGCCTAAAAGCTAGCATCCCAGAAATTCTTCTGTAGTGCCCAAACATATCTTAGCACAAATATTTGTAAACCACAAATAATGACTGTACTGTGTGTGCCGTCTACCTGTTCTCTCATAGATTTGCTTACTCTTTCATTCAGAACATTTACTGAATCTGCTATGAGCCCAGTCTATTTTAGGCCACAGTCAAGGCTTCTGTTTTAGTTACATTTGTTCTGTTCACACAGGTTCCTACATACTATACATGTAACTGATTCTATATTTCCTTTTAAACAGCTCCTGTGAGCACAGATTTGATTTTCCCCCACAGTTCCCAACTGAATGTTCTGTATACAATAAAGATTTAGCACATGATTCTAATTGACTGGTGGTAGGAGACCTTTATAATTCAGTCTTCTATCTGAAACCCTATCCAGAATGCTTTCCTTAACTCCCTGCTAGTTCTCACGGGTTCCTTTCTGCCTTTAAGCCTTTGTGTAGAATTAGTCACCACAGGGACCCAGACTTCACCCTAAGGATGGGTGTATCTGCATGCTCAAATGAAGTCATCCTGAGGTAATGTTCTGAACTGCATCCTAATTTTTAAAGAGACTCCACGTTACATTTGATTCATAAAACTGAAAGGTAAAATGTTAACGTGTAAAACTGTTATTCCAGACAATAAAACCTTTGCCCCAGACCCTTATAATCAGTCCCAGCCCAGATGACAAGCTTATTAGCAGAAATAACGAAGTGAGGAGAAAAGGGAAATTAAAACCTTCGTAATTAAAAATGCACTCTTCTGTTAAATTACCTGTTTAATTTTTTTTTTCTTTTTGTGACTGCCTATAATTTTTTAAAGGCTGCTTTGGGGAATGAAATGTTAGCATCTTGGAGTGATTGCCCTGGCAGGTTTTCTCTGCTCTTCTGTGTTGTTCATGCTGACATTTCATTCCCAATTCCGACAGTTGTCACAGAAGCATATGCTAGTCCCTCCAGACAGCAGAGGCATCTTCCTCCCCCCCCCCCCAGTCTTCTGTTCATCTTCACCTGGCAAGTGGGCATCAGGAGCTCCACACCCTGAAACACCACCCACAACCACCTACCACACTCCTCAGTTTCCCTCCTCCTGACTGAGTAGACAACTTTTCTCTATCTGGATTTTGGATCTGGTGTTGCCATCCTGGTAGGGAGGCTACTAGCTAGCTTCTTAAGGTGCTAGGCAGCTCATCATTGAAGGCACAGGGATCTGGTGACAGGCTTTGAAGTCTGCAGCTTCTACTTAGTACCTGCAGGTCTTAGTCATTGCTCTTTGAACATTGCATAGCTCCTCCTTCACATAGCCAGTGGGGTTATGGATGGTTTCGGGTCTGTGAGATAGTGTTGTTCTCGTGTGCAGTTGATTCTCAGCACATAGCTGCTTTTACTGATGATGAGGTGAGATGTGCCTCTTCTCTGCTTCTCAGAGAAGAGTGTTTTTAGACAGTGGAAGATTGACAGTCTCTTCTCAACCTAACCCTAGAAAGACTCATTCTAAGGATTCCTAATGATGCAATTGCTAGGAGGCTCAGGTAAGCGCCCGGTGACTAGACACAGTGAACACGTAAAGCTTTTGCGTAATCTATCCACAGCACAGGGTAGTAAAAACAAATCAGAAGTCAGGGAAGGTTAAGTTGTCCACGTGGAAGCTCTAATCATAGAACAGCAGTGTAAGGGTGGGGTGGGGCAAATTTCCAGCGGGGTGTTTACTGAGAGTAACAAGTAGTCACACATGTGTTCTTGATGCAAGTGGCCAGAGCCTCCCCTGGACCACTCTCGCAAATGAATACTTTCAGAGTAACAAAATACCAGGACTTTAGTGTAAGCAAATGAGTGTTCCAGATACCCAGGAACAAACTGATAGGTGAACCACACTGGATGAACATAAAAATGATCATGAGTCTAATTTCAGTGTGCCCATTATTCTCAGCTGAATTGTTACTGTGCATCTCTAAGACTGCAGAGATGACATATTCCAAGCCATTCTTCAAAATGCTTTATCCCACTCTACACTTCTGTTGTTGAGAGCCAAGGTGAATTTCTAGAAACAGGCTGTGTTTTATGGCAGGACAAAGTTTCCTATAGATCTCTTTTTATTCACTAGATTTCAAGATTCTGCTCTGCAGTATACAAGGAGCTGAAGGTCAAGACTCAGTCATGATGAACTCAGTTCAGCCTTCAAAATCTAATGCTCCAACTGGTCAACCTTCCATCTCTTCTCTGTGCTGTGGGAGGAGAGGAGGTATCCAGGAGATATCTGCGTGTAAGAATAGCTCTGATATCTCAAGACATTTTCAGGGAAGCAACAGGAGCAAGCTGGGAGGCAGGGGTGACACTGGTATGCTGTAATGTTTGCTGGCTATATTGTTCTCTATAGTCTTGGCAGGAAAAGACCCTGCTCTATACCCGTTCTCAGGTTCCAGTAAAAGCAGTTGGATATACAGTGCCTAAAATTACCTTCTCTGTAGCTAAACTCTGTTTATAAGTCACCATCCTAGAGTTGTCATTCCATAAAACCTGCAATTGTGGAAGGAATAATCACTTAAGAAGGAGTCATTTCTAAACTAACAATGCACTCATGAGGTCATGGTTTCTTCTAAAATGAGAAGTGAACATCTCAGATTTCCTGCCGTGATTCTGTGTGTTTAGGAATAAATTTGGAGACTAGATAAGCTCTAATACTAACTCACTATTAATTGCAGGATGTAGAAGAAGAGAGGGAAATCTGGTGTATGTGGTGAGAAAATCAGGAATACTCCCTAGTGGGTGCCACTGCTCTATGCTACTGATGTGGGGAGAATTCTCTCAGCAGGAAACACTTCTGGGTGGTACAAGGAGGGCCACATCTCAGAAAATATTTCCATAGATCCCCTGGCAGCAAAGCTCCACAGTAGAAGGCTAGAGAGATGGCTCAGTGGTGATCAGTGCCTATTGTACACTCCTTAGCACCCGAGTTCAGATCCCAGAACTGCATAACAAGCCAGGTGGCATCATTTAAATGCCTGTAACTCCAGTGCTAATAGATACGACACTTTCTTCTGGCCTTCATGTGCACACAGGTACTCACACCCACATACACACATGAACACACACACACATACACACACACACACACACATATATGAAACACTCATACACGTATGAAACCCTGAACTGGAGGAAGAAATACTGGGAAAAGCCAGTGTCTGAATGGGTGGTCATGTAAGTATGACCATGGAGATCCCCCTCCAGATGAGGCTCAACCCTGGGATGTGAACCGCATGAGAGACACTCACAACAGCTGAGTGTGTATCTGTTCGATTTTTGTCCTTGTGGCATCATGATCAGCTCTCATTCTGCATGTTTGGGCTTCTACCCTTACAGCCATTTCCTTTCTGATCTGTTTCACCCTAAAATGTAGATTTGGATCTGTTTAGCTTTTCATCAGTTGTCTCCAAGACTCGCAGCCTCTGCTAACTCTTAATGAAGACCTGGCATGTTCCCTCATGGTTTGGGGTCATGATATTTTCTCCTAGCAGCGGTCCATTAAGCTTTCCAAGAATGAAACATTTCCTTCGATTTTTGTTCATTGGGTTGCCAGCAACTTCTTCTTTCCCTTCTCTCTCTAGTTTAATTGGAAATTTTATTGAAATAATCATGGATTCACATGCAGTTATAAGAAACAATACTATAAGTAATTATTTCAGTTTCTAACAGAGTGAAAAATATGTACTCCCAATTTAAGAAAAAAATTAAAAAGGAAATATCTAGCAGCTATTGTATTCCAAACGTGAATGTCAGGGACACTATTGTAACTGCATACAGCTTTGTCGGGAGCTGAGACGGTTCTGTGGCAGTCTACAGCCTCATCAAAGCACTGGACACTGCCAGTATAGACCCACAGGACCACAAACAGCAAAGTGTGTGGAGTACCCCATAGCACCTGTGTGCTAGGAGCCACTTTCCCCCATTTCTTCATGCCATGTTTATTCCCACTCATCTTTCATTAGATCTTTTTAATGCCTCCTAACCTGCAGGTCTTCGTCACACCATCTTTGTTTCTATGTAACGCTTGTGTTGGAGCTCTTGCGCCTTTGATGGCAGTGCTTCCTACGGTACCCATCTTCCTGGGTGCATGGTGCTCTCCTGTAGGTCCTCTGAGATCTGTTCTCTGGGAATGGGGAATGAGAGTAGAGGCTCTTTCAATTTAGGCTTGGTCCTGTGGGTGAGACATGGGTTCCACGGGAGTTGGCCAAGCTTGGTAAAAGTCATGGCAAACTGTAGCTCTTCCTTACTCAACCTGGGTTCCAAGAGAGAGGCCTGTCTGACCAAGAAATGCCCCTTGACCCAAAGAAGGCAAACAGTCACAGTATGAATTCCAGGCGTCCTCTTTCCTGATCACCACACAGGGGGGAGGAAGGCTCTACATTAGCCCAGCTGCTACCATGCCTACTGTTGCCCTGGACACTAGGTGAAGGGAGAGGTGGTGAAGAAGATAGCAGACGCAGGTAAGAAGGTCCCCTGTCTCCCACCATGCTCAGCATCACAAGCTCCTGCATCCACCCAGGCAGACGCAACTTTCTCTTCTTGCACCAGGGTGCATAACCTAGAGCCAGAGTTAAGCTCTGTGGCCTTAGACAAGTTACTTTGCCTCTTTGAACCTTTCCTTGTCTGTACAGTACAGTGAACGATGCTGATCCAGAGACTGAAATTTCATGTGAGAATGTGCACATCCTGGGGAATTTGCTTCCCTTTAAGATGTAAATATCAGAGGTATCTTCCTGATAAGATAGCCGTGATCATCAAATGAAAAAATACAGTTGAAGCATCTAGGGCATGCCTGGGACATTGTAAATGTCCTTAAGAACTGTCAGCTAAGGCCGGGCAGTGGTGGAGCTTTAATCCCAGCACTCGGGAGGTAGAGGCAGGCAGATTTCTGAGTTTGAGGCCAGCCTGGTCTACAGAGTGAGTTCCAGGACAGCCAGGGCTACTCAGAGAAACCCTGTCTCGAAAAACTAAAAAAAAAAAAAAAAAAACAACTGCCAGCTAGTTTTATTAGTGGCATGTAAAATTCTCAGGACATTTCAAAGTTGTTTGTGGAAATTACTTTCATCTAAAAGAAGAAAAGTAAGGACTTCCAAGTCGCTGAGAGTGAGGATGGCAACTGGGTACCAGTCTCCCAGTTTCCTTCCACATTCATCTTAGAACAGCAAGAAAGGAAGTCAGTAAAACACTGGCTTTGTAAGCATAAGGACCTGAGCTCAGAATTCCAGCCCTTACCTGAAGCCAAGGACAGCAGAGCTCTTCTGAAACCCCATCCCTAAAGCAATGGTGCTCTCCTGTAACCCTACCCCTGGGGCAGTGCTCCTCTATAACCCCACCCCTGGGGCAGTGCTCCTCTGTAACCTCACCCCTGGGGGTAAGGCAGAGACAGGGGAACCCCTAATACTGATTGGTCCACCAGCCTGGTTGAAAATAAGGTGAAAAGCAATTGTTACAGAGAGCAAGCAACCTTTGGCCTCCACATGCACACACACTCACCCATAGAAACTTGTACATATGCTTTACACATGCAAATAAAAGGAGAAGTGAGATGATATGGAAGTCCTCTCATCAACGTAACTTGAGAACAGAGAGTGTGGACACAATGTAACAAAGAATATGATGTCCCAGGGAATGAGAACTCTCTTCTGCCAGCCTTGCTATAGAACTTTATAGTAAGCAAAGATCATCTGTAGGGAAGAGAGAGGGGAGCCAGTGTGATCTAAAGTCTGAAACTGCTTCCAGATGCAAGTAAGTCCACCCTAAGCCTGAAGATGCCAGTTACATTATGTAGCCTGAGAGCATTTAGCCATGGGGGACTCACAAAATTGTGGAAACAACGGAGGCTTCCCATCATGACTGGAGGCAATGTGGGAGACCCAAAGAGGTCCAATTAGATAGATACTGTTAAGGTCACATGATACAAGTCATTAACCAGGACTGGGAAACATGTTGGAAGATGTACCAGAGAAGAAAAATTACACTGGAAAGCGGAGAAAATGAAACAAACCAGGAAGTGACAAATGATGCAGGGGAGCTGTGCTATGAACATGAGGTGACAGAGTGGAAAGGGAGGGTAGGGGATACCAGCATGAACACTGAGGGACATGCATGGAATCCAAAGCTAGGAAGGAGCTGGTTGGAGGCAGAACGTGCTAGAACACAGCAATGCTACTAAAATGTGGCATTCACCTCAGGGCAGTGACATGAACACAGGCTCATGGGCACAGCTGTTTTCCTACCAAGCCTCTGCCAGGGGTCTAAGAATTGTCCTCTCAACTGGATTGTGAAGGGTCAACAGAGTTGCAAAGGTGATGTAGAGAAAGAGTTGGGAAAACAAACCATGATACTGTTAAGTAGAAATTATATAGAGTGTTCTGTAAGTGTTGCTGTCAAACTTGTGGAAGACAGATTAACTGTGAAGGACAGTGATAAAGCTCTGTGAAGGGAATTGTGAAACCCAGGCACCGTGTGGAAGGGAGAAAGTTGTCCAGCCAGGCTCTTGAGATCAGCTGGGTTATCCCTAGGTGCATTGGTTTGGATCCGAAATGTCCTGTGAGACTTTGTTTTCAAACATTAGGTCCCCAGCTTGTAGTTGTAGTCCATGGAACTTTTAAAATAGTGGTTCTCAACCTGTGGGTCTGGATGCCTTTTGGAGTGGAACGACATAATGTAACAGTGTAATGTGTCTGATATGTAACCTAATGTAACAAAGTGATGTAAGTATCTGAGATGCAGGACATGCATGAATACTGTCATGATTCATAACAGTAGCAAAATTATGGTTATGAAGTAGCAACAAAAATAATTTTATGGTTGGGGGGGGTCGCCGCAACATGAGGAGCCATATAAAAGGGTCACAACATTAGGAAGATTGAGAAGCAGGGAGGCTTGACTCGTAGAAGTAGTTCACTAAAGGCAGGTTTGGGGAAGTAGTATTCATCCCTGGCTCTTGTCTCCACCTCCTGGTCTGAACCATGTGATTGCGCACCACCACATATCACCTAAGCTGCCCCCACCATGATGGGCTGAGATTTCTCTAAAACCATAAGCTAAAAATCAACCTTTCTTCCTTTGAATTGTTTCTGCCAGTGACCAAAGGACCTGAACAGATGTGTGTCCTAATGAGAAAGACACAGTCCAAGTTACCTAGTGTTATCCATCATTAGGGAAGTGCAATCAAACATACAATGTGCCACCACCTCACACCTGTTAGAAGGTTCGCTATCAAAAAATTAAAAATAAGTGTGAATATCATCTGGAGAAAAAGGCCTCCAGGTACCCTACGCAGAAACGTAAATTGTTGGAGTCATTATGGAACACAGTATGGGGATTCTTTAAAAATTAAGAATAAAGTACTATATGATCCATATATAACATTATTATATGTTAATATCATATGTTAATATTAAATATTAATATAATGTTGATAATTAAATATAGAAATATATTTATATGAAAACATCAAATAGATATCTACATTCCTGTAATTATTTGTAGTATCCAAGATGTAGAAGCAACCTAAATGTCTACTGATAGGTAAAGAAATTGTGGTATGCCACACAATTGAATAATATTCAGCCCTAGAAAAGAAAGAAATCTTGACATTTATGGAAACTTAAATGAGCCTAGAATGTGTGATGTTAAAGCCAGACATAGAACAGCAGATAGTACAAGGTACCACTTAGCCAGACATAGAACACCAGATGCTACAGGATACCACTCAGCCAGACATAGAACACCAGATGCTATAGGATACCACTTAGCCAGACATAGAAAACCAGATGCTTCAGGTACTGCTTAGCTAGACATAGAACACCAGATGCTATGGGATACCACTTATCCAGACATAGAACACCAGATGCTATGGGATACCACTCAGCCAGACATAGAACACCAGATGCTACGGGATACCACTCAGCCAGACATAGAACACCAGATGCTATGGGATACCGCTTAGCCAGACATAGAACATCAGATGCTATGGGATACCGCTCAGCCAGACACAGAACACCAGATGCTATGGGATACCGTTCAGCCAGACATAGAACACCAGATGCTATGGGATACCACTCAGCCAGACATAGAACACCAGATGCTATGGGATACCACTCAGCCAGACATAGAACACCAGATGCTATGGGATACTGCTCAGCCAGACATAGGACTACGGATGCTACAGGGCACAACTTAGATGACTGGCTAAAATAGTTAACTGAAACCAGAAAGCACAGTGGTAGTTGCCAGGGCATGGGGGTTGGGGGAAGGGCAAGGAGAGAATAAACAGAAAATTTAGTCAAAGGATTCAGAGATTCAACTATTAAAGGTAGGTCAACCTAGGTCTTATAGTTAACAATACTGTATCATACACGTGAAATTGGCTGAGGCTAAACCTTACATTAAAGTCTAGATGAGCAAGTGTTCTAGAAGAGCAAGTGGTCACCAGACGTTTTTGAATAAAGATAGAAGCAAAATGTCGTGTAAGACATTAAATAGTATAAGCCCAGAGAATAGTATGAGTCACAGAAAATGCAATGGCGTGAACTAGTCTGAATGCAGAACCCTGTGTGCACAAGAATACAGTTCATGGCCAAATGTGAATTATTAATTGAGAACACAGATTAGATCACTCAACAACTAACATTAGTCATCAACATAGGAAAAAAATGAACTTCAATCCCCATTCATAATATAATCCAGGATGAAAACTATAAATATACTGCAAGAAAATAAAGATAAGTAAGTTCTAAAAAATACCCAAGGGAATCAATTTCAAATCACATGACAAGAAGAGCTTCTAAGCAAGACCTTAAGTCATTTCAGGTTCTATGAGCATTTAAAAGATTTATAAATCGGATTTAATTTTTAAAATTGGGGCTGGTGAGATGGCTCAGAAGATGAAAGCCCTTCCCACCAAGGCTCATGACCTGAGTTCAATCCCCAGAACCCACATGATAGAAAGGAAGAACTGATCCCCAAAGGTTGTCCTCTGACTTCCATGTGCATGCTGACACACATGCAAAGATACAAATAAATGAATATAATGAAACCATGTTAGATTTAGTTATCTTGCATATATGAGTGTTTCCTGCCTGTATATATGTACACCACATGTGTGCCTGGTACCCAAGACAGTCAGAGGAATACAATAGATCCTGGAACTGGAGTTACAGATGGTTGTGAGCTACCGTGTGGGTGCTGGGAATGGAACCTGGGTCCTCTGAAAGAGTAGCCAATGCTCTTAACTACTGAACCATCTCTCCAGACCAAATAAAAATATTTTGTTAACTGGCGGCTTCTCTATGTCAAAAGACTCTGTTAAAGATAAATAACAGACTGGAAACTACTTAAGAATGCAGAGTAAGCAAGAGACTAACTAATGGCTAATATCTCTAATATTTAAAACTAGTTCTTGCAATACCCCAAGGGAAAAAGGAAAGAACAAATTGTAAATGAGGCAAATGATAGAAACAACTCATCCCTCAGGGAAAATGTCAATCATGTAAACACATGAAAAAGTATTCCCACTAGTAACCGGAATGGTGCAGATTGTTATAGTTTGCTATTGATTTTGCCTAGCACATTGCAAACATTTTAAATGTTGTAAAATACAGGATGGGAGAAAGTGGGTAACATCAATAATCCTCATGAAGTGTGTCAGCAGCATACTCTGCCTGAGCATGCAAACTCTGACTAGAGAAGGAGCCAGTTGAGGGCTGAGGAGATACCTCAGGCAGTAAAATGCTTATTATAGAGCATGAGGACCTGGATTTGATCCTCAGCCCCGACATAAAAGCCAGGTATGTGGGTATGTGGTATACATTCCTCCACTGAGGAGGCAGACACAAGAAGAGTCCTGGGGCTCACTCACCAACCTGTCTAGCCTAATCAGCAAGCCCCAGATCCCAGTGAAGACTCTGTCTCAGGAAACAATATTTGGAGATGGGAGATTGGAGAGATAACTCAGTAGTTAAGAGCGCGTATTGCTCTTGCAGAGAGAGGTCCTAGGTTCAGTCCACAACTACATGGTGGATCCTGGATACTCTCTACTGACCTCCAGCTCCTGTATACATATACTCATATTCAGACATACACACAGAATAAAATAACATAACAAGTGTAGAGGAAAAAAGGTGGATGGGTCCCAAGGAATGATAAGAAAGGTTGACCTCTAACCTCTAGACAACATGTTCATGCATATGAACACGCACACACATACACACACAGGCATGCATGCATATACCTACATGCACACACAAATACACATACACACATTCTAAAAATAAGAAAAGGGGGAAAATAATCATATGAGCACACAAGAGTGTTCACGGCAACCAGTGCTGCAAACTGAAAAAGTGAAATGCAGTCTAACTAAACGATAAGAGGGCTAGCCAGATGTCTGTACTAACTATGCTATTGTGACGTGCTCCTTAGCCCTGAAAATACTGGAGTACCTCTGCATCTAAGGAAGAACTCTGAGTTGACGTTGGAACGAAAGGCACTATAGAGTCCCATCCATGTGTTTTTAAAACGTACTGTTTAGGGGCTGGAGAGATGGCTTATTGGTCAAGAGCACTGGCCGATCTTTCAGAAGAGCCAAGTTCAGTTCCCAGCATCCAATGGCAAATCACAACCATCTATAACTCAGGCTCCAGGGGGTCGGATGCCCTCTTCTGGCCTATGTAGATGCTGTGTGGGTGTGGTTCACAGGCATACACACAAGCAAAATACCCATACACATAAGGCAGAAACAAGTAATTTTTAAATGCAATTGTGTATCATTGTATTTATATACATAACCAAGTCTGGGGTGGGAAGATCTTCATTGGCTAGAGGTGACTGTGTTAGTGACATGAAGTGACTTTCAGGCTGAGGAAACGGAGAAATGAAAACTTCCATTTGTTTTTGGATACTTAAATTTAAAAAAAAAAAATTGATCCTAATTTATTTCTGTTATTTTAAAAAATTGAAATTTTTCTTATAAAAAACATATGGATCATGAAAGTACCAGGTATGAGAGGACTCCACAGTCTATAACTGGACGGCGTCTTAAACAGACATGCCCTGCCAGCCTCTTTCCCATCCAAGGCTCTGAGAATGGCTCTGTGACCCTGCAGGCGTCAGGTGCCATTGCTCTCCCTCCTGGCTGCTAGGCCAGCCGCTGACTCAGCCATAGCCTCCCAGGCAGCACTGCGCTCAGGCTGGAACTTTGCGCAGCACCCAGGAGAGAGGGGAGGAAGTTACCACTGACTCCTTAAAACTTGCCTTGTTATTTAAACTCTTCATTGATTTCATCATTTTCAATTTATTATTTTAATTAAGTTGGATCTGTGTAAAGACCGGTTCACTTAAAGGGACCTTGGAGATTTTCTTGGTTCAATGCTAGCATGTCACACACGAGCAATAAGAGGTGCAGGGAAGGACCATTAATAAAATAGTATCCAATTTAAGACCACAAATGGGGCTAAGACTCATTAAGTTTCTTGGGTTTTATCAGAGCCAACTGCTGTTCCTGCTACACAGAATGTTCTTGCCAGGCCTCTGCCTGCCCAGATGCAGAAGGGTGAATACAGTCATTTATATTCATGAGAACCAAAGTTACCAGTTCCTTTTTAAAAGCAAGTTCTTCTGAGCTTGGGACTTCCACAGAGGACATTCCCTCCCTCTCGTATGTACTTCCCAGCACTTCCAGTAGGCAGCTCTTTCTCTACACTCAGGCAAGACCCAAATCTCTCCTGTAAGTTAGACCCCTGCCCTATCCTTCTCCATTTCAGCATCCTGTTTGCAAATAGCCGAAACCTACCATTTGACAGGGAACATTCCCTTCATTTATTTGTTTTGAGCCAGGGTTTGACTATGTAATCCTGGATGGCCTGCAACTGGTAGAGCAGGCTGGCCTCTGCCTCCTGAGTACTGGTATTAAAGGTGTGTGCCATCACACCTGGCAGTGCCAGTCTCCTACAGTTATCAGCTACCATGAGAAACAATGGGACCAGGTGAAAAGGGGCACATAGGTTTACACTAAATTAAACAGTTGTAAGTTATGGGTTTGTTTCATTAAACATTTCATTTATCCAGAATACTAGGAACCAGGCCCTTGGCTCAGGACAGGTAAAGGCCAGTTAGACAGAGCCTCTACCTCAGTGTTTTTGATGAGTGGAGGAGCACGGTATCATGAAAACAGCCCTGACTCAGATACAGATAAGTGGGGACAGGGACAGTGACAAGGACAGAGTGGTCTCTGATTAAAGTGCTTGGCCTGGGAAGGATGTGGAAAGTAACTTTGGGTTTCTAATCAAGAAGAAAGGAGCGCTCTAAAGAGCCCTCGAAGAGGGAAGGTGGCGGAAGCAGAGTGTAGGTCTCAAGCCTTGAAGAATGAGTAGAATTTAGAAGAGAAAAACAGAAGCCAAAGGGTGGAAGTAGTTGCCACCAGAAAGCTATGACTGGTGGGGAAGATCTGGCTGGGAAGTGGGGGAGCCAAACAAATGGGAACCCTGGGCCCATCATAGCCAGGCACTCCTTAAACTGAGTCTTCCAGTACTCGTCACAGTCCCATTTCTAGAAGTCATTTCCTGCATGAGGGGAAGGGATGCCAATGCTGGCCACACAGCAAAGCCAAGACTCCAAAGATAGGCAACCCTACATTCTGCAGAGGCATCAGCTTGACCTCTATTTTAGAAGCTGGTCTTCATCTGCTCAAGGCAACTTAGATGGGTGTTATTCTTACCACTCATGGACAGTCTTTTGTCTCTTTACATTTGTAAACACTACTTACTTGTCCTGGAGAAGTTTTCCAAAGCCTTGCATGTTAACATCTCCAGCGGCTGCTCATCCACCCAGCTATAGCCCACCCTTTGGCCTAGCTCTCAGAATGACTGAGCTATCCTGACCCTATGTCAGGATGGTGGCCAGAGGAAAATTAGAAACTTGTAAGCATTTCATCCAGAAGAAAGGTTTTCAAAACACTCATTCAATAACTGCCATGAGTGCTTGCTGTATACACAGATTATCAAAGCAAGAAAACAAACAACTGCATGTGGGTCCAACACTCCAAGACTTGGGCTCAGTCTACCTGATAAGGGAGAGAAGTAATTAAGAAATTACTACTCTCAAGAACTGTGTAAATGTTACAGGAATCCAGATGGAAGGCAGGAAGGAGTCAGAGAACACTGAAGCAGGGGGACTACTGCTGCGAATACTGAGGGACCAATAGGTTGGGGAGGAGCTGTCAAGATGAGGGACAGCATCCAGAGACTCCAGAAGTTCCTAGGTGTCTATCTAAACTTGTGGTTCTCAACCTTCCTAATGTTGTGACCCTTTAATACAGTTCTTCATGTTGTGCTGACCCCCAATCATAACATTATTTCATTGTAACTTCATAAGTGTGATTTTCTACTGTTCTGGGTCATAATGTAAATATGTACCATGTAGGGTATCTGATATATGACCCTGAAGGGATCACAGGTTGAGAACCCCCTTGTTATGTGATAAGGAAAACGTAGCAGGAGAGTGACCGTGGTCTGTGCCAGATAAGCCAGTGAAGACCTGTTCCAAATGGACTGTTATCTAAATGTAACCTTATCACTAGGCAAGACTCCAGAAGATTAGAGCGTGGGTCATAGTGTGGGGCTCAGCAACGGCATGCAGCAATTCTGGGCCACATTTGGCAGAGTGAGGAAGATGGGGATTGGAGAAATTAGAATTGATTAGATATGAAGGAAGAACCAGGGAAACCATCAGTGTCCAGATCAGTGACTGGGGAGACACTAGATCAGTGATCAAGAGAAAGTGAGTATGGGAGAGAAAAAGATGTGTTCACTTTGGGACATTTAACTGGAGGTGTTTATGAAATGGGCAGGGGAGATTCTAGCAGGTGGGGGAAAATACAGTGCCACCATTCCAGAAGGAGCTGAGCATCGAAATATAACTTGGGAGTCATCTCTCCAGAGCGGATGGTCGATACTGCCCAAGTCACAGCTCAAAAAGAGAAATAGAAGCTCCACAAACCATCACTGTGTGTGTGCCACTGTGTGTGCACTGTGTGGGGAGCAGCTGCCTTCCTACAATTCCATAGCAACTGCAGGAGAGAGGGGACCAAGGTCAGAGGTTCGAGGGATAAAAGAGATTCAGAGGCTTAAGGGTAGCTTAAGTCTTTCGAACTAGTGGTTAATGTCAGATATGGTGCCTGAAGAAAGAGGCAGATGGATCCAGCCAGAGAGCTTACTCTTGACCTTGCAGGGGCAAGGCAAAGTGCAGAGGAATGTTATCCAGGGACTCGTGACAACAGAGACAAGGAGAGAGATTTAAGAGTGCCAGGTCCAAGGCAAGATAAAAGTTCCCTTTTCCTTTTAAAGGGGGTGGGGGGAGCTGGCTGTGAGGAGGCTGGAGGTGAGAAAGAATGAGATGGAGGCAGGAGGGATCAAAGTTGAGGTCATGACCTGTTGACAGTTGGAATTTAAGACCTGAGCTCAGTGGGAGGATCCATTGTGTGTGGAAAATCCGGATCCACCGGAAGCCCCAGGAAGCCCCAAGAATCAGGTCATGCAGCAGCTGACAAGCATGCTGCTGATTTGGAGTGGCCAAACCAGCTGGTGAACTTGGAGACAGAGTCTAAAGGAAGGTGGACTGGGGGGTAAGGTTTGTCCTTAGGACAGACTCGAGTAATCAAGCTAAAGCACATTAAGCCACACATCAAATGCACAATTTCCCTGCTGATGCCGAACTTCAGCTTCCAAATATTTTAATTAAACAAACGTGTAAACGTTGTAGATATCAAAAGAGCAGGGGTGTTATTAATTGAGGAGTCAAGACAACTGCCCTTTATCCCTACAGATCATTCCCTCTGTAATTCCAGACTCAGTGACAGGCATTCCAACATCTCTCCACCATGAAAGCCTAGGTTTAAACCCAGTTTTGTTTTGTAGCCTGTCACAGGCTTCTTCCTTATCTCTTGGGCGCTTTTGAAACAAGCAGTTATCAGATCAACTTTTAGCTTAGTGGCCTTGGGTTGAATAGGTAATTTCCACCCTGACTCGTCGGTTTCTAAGAATTCAAGCCAAGATTCCAGGCTGGCTTTTAGCAATAAATACTGTGATTATTGTCTTACCAGTCGAGCTAACATTTTGCTTGGAGAAAGCATTGTTTTCCCAAACAAATGTCTTTCAAATACGAACAATTCTGTGGTGTCAGTTGCCAACATGATTCTTTTCAGTGCTTAGGAATAACCAGTATGTTGTATAAGAAACTTTCTTGGCGCCTTTAAAATCCAGTTTTTTCTGGGATTTTATTTTGGCTGTTGAAGCTGCCGTCTTGCAGGAACATTGTGGTAGTCCTCCTGAGACTTCTTCCAGTTACTATTTATGAATTTATTTACTGGTGTATATCTCTCTGTGTGTGTCTGTGTGTACCTCTCCCTGTATATCTTTGTGTGTATCTATGTCTGTCAGTGTGTGTGGGTCTATGTGTGTATGTATATCTGTCTGTGTGTGTCTGTGTATGTATCTGCTTGTGTGTCAGCGGTCGTATCTATGTGTAAATGTGTGTGTGTCTGTGTCTGTATGTGTGTATCTCCCTGTATATCTGTGTGTATCGGTGTCTGTCTGTCGTTGTATGTCTGTGTATCTGTCTGCTTGTGTGTCTTCCGTTGTATCTGTATGTCTCTGCATGTGTGTCTGTGTGTCTGTGTGTGTGTGTGTGCTCGAGTGTGTGTGTAGGCTGGGGGAAGATATTAGGTGTCTCTCTCTATCACTCTCTGCCTTATTCCTTTGAGACAAGATGTCTCCCTGAACCTGGAGCCATGCAGGTGGCCAGCAAGCCACAGTCACCCTCCTATCCCTGCTTCCCCTCAGTGCTGAGGTCACAGGCATGTGCAGCTATGACCAGTTTGTCACACAGGTTCTGTGACTCAGACTCAGGGCCTCAGGCTTACACAGCAGGTGCTCTTACCCCAGATCCCTTCATGTCCTTTTTGTCTGGCCCAACACTGGGCATAAGACAGAAACAAAGCCCAGGGCTACAGCACCTAAGGTGGCTGGCTGTGAGAGAATGTCCCCAGAGATGTGCCTAGAAAGCTCAAATCCAATGCAGGTAAAGATTGTAACAGTGATAATAAAGAACATGGCTTCTAGATCGCTAGTTACTGGGTTTTGCTCTAGTGTGGGTTGTTGTTGAGGTTTTTGTGCTTTTTTCTGATTTTAAGTCTAGAAGCAGAGGTGGGAATGGTGGTGCATGCCTTTAATCCCAAGAGGATTTCTGTGAGTTCCAGGCCACCTTGATTTACATAGCAGGTCCCAGGTTGGCCAGGGCTACATAATGAGACTCTGCTGAAAGAGAAGAGGAGAGAGACAAAGAACCTACAGACTGCACCCTCCTTGTTGGCTGCACCTGGGATGGGCCTGGCCCAGGGTCTTGCTAGTGAGTTTCACACCTTTGGCCCAGTGCTAAATAAGAGAAATTAAGGCTCGTGATGAAAGTGTGGATCGAGGGAAGCCACAGGGACATTCCTAATGTGCAGCAAGAAGCAATGTCCACCTCACAGCTGAGCCAGAAACTGAGAGTTTATGTGAAGAGTGCTTGCTAATGATTTTTCAAGTCTGAGGGAAAAGTCAAATCAGGAGCTAGGAGGAGATGGCATACACAGGAAGGCCTCTAATGTGGGATGGGTTTTGAGTTTTTGCCAAGCAGGTTGCTATAAATTGTGCATGCGTGCATACGTGTGTGAATGTGTGTGTTGCATGTATATGTGTGTGGGCACATGATAACCTTTCTCCACAGAGGTTTTTAAGTAACCACATAATTCTGTCAGCATCTAAACAGGGGCCTTTCACGCTGCCCTGAACGCTGGCCTGTTCCCTCAGCACTGTGGTATCACCTCAGTGTGGTAGCCCATCTACACACAACTGTGCCTGGGTGGCCCTGGAGTGCTGCCATGTCAAACACCAGCACTAGCTAGAGGTTCCAAGTTCTGTGAGGTCCTGTCACCAGCCTTCTTTAGACAGCACAGTTCATGGGTGGCTCTGGGGCCTTGTATGAAGACCACTCAAAGGGCTTTGGGTCACAGCCCCAGCTTCTGTGGCTTAGGGCACACTGCTGTATTTTAAACTCAGTTCCTTCGACTGAAAATAAAGAATTGGAAGGTGGGGGACTGAGAGCAATGTGTGTGGGTTTAGTTTATAAACCATTAAATGCCACACAGTGGAAAAGGAGAACTCTGCAGGCTCTACTAATTTGATTTTCGGGTTATTGTGAGGCCTCAGTCAGAGACTATCGGAATTCAAGACTGGAGGGAAGAGGGAGCTGTACAGGTAGGTACCTGTGTGAAAAACAAGGCTTATCACAGGTGGGCTGAGGAAGCCGCAGCGATGGAAGTAGTATACAGAACACGTTCCGTGTTGGTGTGCTGGGAAGCAGGGAAGCACGCCAGTCTCCAGAAGGAGACCAGCCAGGTGCTAGGGAGCAAAGGGCACTTCTGGGGAGAAACAGGGTAACTACTGGGAAGGGAGGCCAGGGAAGCTCTCTGCTGACGGACGTAGCAGGAAGCTAGGTGGGGAGAGGCCTCAATGGGCACTCTAAAGGTGTGGATCTCAGCTCTCCTAAAGCAACGGGCCACACTTTACTCCAAACTGGAACCACCTTGGAAACTTTAACACCTCCAGTTGCCCATCCTAAACCCCCAAATTAATTAAATCAGAATCTCTGCAGATGGGGTCCAAGCTTTAATTAATATATGTGTGTGTATGTATATATATGTATATATGTATGTGTATATATATAATCACTGGGTACTTGCCATGAGCAGGCCAGTCTGAGAAGCAATGACCTACTTAAGGTCCAGTTGCACATAACAGAGCAAAGGGTTAAGATGCTGAAGACAGAACAAACTATTTAGAGCCAGGGTGGATGACACCTAATGATGGTGAACTTGAGCCTTACGCCCATAGTCATACCAAAGAAAATGGTCCTCAAGGTCCTTCCCTTGAAATAGGGGTGCTGAATCAATTCCCTAATGTGGAAGTTTCAAATTTCTTCAGCTCCAAGGAACAAAGAAGTAGAAACGTCACCCCAACCCTCACCCTCACCCCCAACCCCACCCCACTCCATTTACCTCTTCTCCATGATGACCTGCAAGGACATTGCTTGGGAATCTGGAAACTGACTGAAAAATCTCACAAACTTACTAAAAAAAAATCTCTGAGGAACACAGCTTTGAAAACCACTAAGAAATAAAATGGAGTTTCCACAGAGATGAACCCTATACTCAGCCACTTATTGTTGGAATTTTGATTATTTTGGTGAATCGGAGCAGCCAACCCCAAGAGGAGGGAAGCCAAGCTAAATGACTGCAGACTTGAGCTGCTTGTTCACTGGGAACATTAGTGGTATCAGCTAGACTTTGGCTGACCCAATGCCTTAGAAACTAGACCCAGGTCAACCTCTGCTGTTGATGCCACATGTAGATATAGGAGCTGCCCTTTCTGGCTCACTGTGTGCTGCAAAGAGAGCACTGCAAGGCCCTTTGCTTGAAAATCTCCTTGACTTCAATTCATTAGCTGAGTGTTCCCCTGGATTGAGCTAAGCAATGTGCAGAGCATGTCTTCGTCCCAAGCGTTCTCCTTGGTAGTAGATTTTACACCATTATGTCTTACAAGCTTCTGTGTCACATGGACTCTACCCCAAAGCCATAGCTTAGATGTGAGGAATGAAGCACAGTCTAGTGTGGAAGGAGGAAATCAGAATCAGAGGCATAAAAGGTTGGTTCTTGGCTCTGCTCTTAGCCTTTTGTGTACACAAGTCATCCGTGTGTCACTCTCCAAATGAGATTCTTGTCAGGCATCTTACTGCATTTCTGTAAACACAGTGCCCAGAAGGCCAAGGCACAAGGACTGTGAATTCAAAGCCTGCCTGAGCTATATTGTGAGCATCATGTGACTGTCTCAACACTCTCTGGAGCTAATGGAACTCTCTAGGCTGTCTTACTCTTAAGTTCTATAAAACATCTGTGGTTATCAAAAGCACAAAGTATAACATTGGAAGGATTTAAGTGTGTGTGTGTGTGTGTGTGTGTGTGAGATATGAATGTCAAAAATAAAGTAAGTAAGATAAAAGACCTGTGTGGTTAAATTGATGCTTTGGTTTCAGATTTTTTTAATAGACTCTCTGTTTACCACAGTTTTAGGTTCACAGCAAAAAGAGAAGAACAGACAGAGATTCCCCATGTATACTCATTCATCACAGGCATAGATTGTCCTCTGCTGGTGTGTGTGTGTGTGTGTGTGTGTGTGTGTGTGTGTGTGTGTGTAGGTGGGCATGAATATATGTGTTTATGTAGAGAAAAACCTTAACAGTTATTCCTCAAGTGCTGTTTGCCTTGGTTTTTAGGGCAGGGTCTCTCATTGACCTGGAAATCATTAAGAAGGCTAGGCTGACTGGCCAGTAAACACCAGGCATCCACATATCTCTGCCTCCCTGGGACTGGGGTTACAAGGGCACATCGCCTGGCCTGACTGTCTTTTCCTTCTGACATGGGTTCTGAGGGGTCATAATCAAGTCACATTCACCACACACCTGCCCCACTGTTGTCTTTAAGACGTTTTGCTTGCAGTAGTAAACATAAAATCCAAATAAACTACTGCGACAAACTAGGTTTGAGTATATAATCTCCAGATAGTAGTACAAAATATTACAACCAAAAATCCAGGAGCTAAATTATAGAGGATTTTATTTTTATTTTTATTTTTGGTTTTTCTAGACAGGGTTTCTCTGTATAGCCCTGGCTGTCCTGGAACTCACTCTGTAGACCAGGCTGGCCTCGAACTCAGAAATCCGCCTGCCTCTGCTTCCCAAGTGCTGGGATTAAAGGCGTGCACCACCACTGCCCAGCATATATAGGATATTTTTAAAAATTCAAATCACAAAGAAGGAAGGAAAAGAAGGGGCAGGAAAACACATAGCAGAGGAGATGATACAACAGCAGACTTATAGCTGACCAATAATTATTGTCTGTGTCCATTGTCTAGCACCCCCAGATAAAGAAGCATATCCTGAGAACAGACTGAAAAGAAAGGCCCCATAATGTGCTACCTACAAGAAACCCACTCTAAATATAATGAAACAGATGGATTAAAAGTTAGAGGGCAGCTAGTCATGGTGGTACACAACTTTAATCCCAGCACCTAGGAGGCAGAGGCAGACAGATCTCTGAGAGTTCAAGTCCATCCAGCCTGGTTTGCACAGTAAGTTCCAAGCTAGGGTTACATGGTTAAGACAGTGTCTTGAAAGGGGGGGTGAGTAAAGCAGAATGTACTGAATGGAGAAATAGAACTATCCACAAGCAAGCTTTAATATCCCCTCAAAGTAACTGATAAAATAACTGGCTACGTTGCCCTGTTCTGGCCTCTACCCAACAGCAGGAGAATACATGAAGCAGCCAACATGATAAGCCTGGACTATCTAACAGACTTTAACAAATTTACTATAATTACAAACATATAAATAGAATTTTTTTCCCAAATAGTATTTAAGTGAAAATCAGTAAAGGAAACCAGAGGCTTCCCAGGTATGTAGAGTTGACTAATACATGGAAATGAAACAACAAACTGTTAAATAATCAACCAATTAAAAATGAAGTCAAGGGGAAAGTGAGAAAACTCAGTGGTTAAGGTACTGAGTGCCAGGATAGGGGTGGGGGGATACCCAGGAGGGCCCCCGCCAGCACAAAGGAGAAGAGGAGGGGGATGCGGGAAGGATTGTGGGAGGGGTGACTGGGAGTGGGCAGTGAGCAGGATGTAAAGTGAATAAAAATAAATTTAAAAATAAATAAATAGTAAATAATACATTTCTCTGTAGTGAGTGTGTTCTTTAACCCTTACCTTCCAAGTTAGTTACTTGAGGATGTGCACCTTGATCTTCTCTCTGTGCAACTTACATTCAGTCTGTATGTAGAAATCCTGGCTTAAGTCCATGGTCCATCAAACCTTCCTGTCAACCTTAAAATAATTTACCTAGAAAAATTGTCAATTATTAATTAGGATAACATGCCAAACAAGATCAAAATGTGACTTGCCTCTCTAGAATGGATTGGTAAGGGACCTTAGTAAATCATGTACTTTTCAAATAATTCCTGCATATTTGGTAGTTGTGGCTAATATATATTCCTCATAAATATTGCTAAGTCTGATCATGTAAATTGTTATCAAGTTAAATGATCCACTTGCGGCTGCAAATTGTCACTATGAAAGACAATCAGGACATATCAGAAAATTACCTCAGTAGTCCCTTATAGTCTGCCAGTGAGTAGCCTACCTGTCAGATTGCATCACATGGATTTGGAGGCATGGGAACTTACTTACTTGAAGAAACTGGAATTCTTTTAACTTTGTTTGTGTCCAATTAATATCTGTTATGTTTTATAAACTATTTAACAACAGTTCTTCTAAAATGTACAATATGTAGTCCTTTGTATAATATATAAATAGCAGCAGTTAACAATATATTAATTTGAGTAATTTACCTAAATTTTACCAACATTTAAAAAAATTAATGTATAGCTGTTATTCTCAGAAAAAAAAAAAAAAAAAAAGGTACTGGCCTCCAAGCCTGATGATCTTAGTTCAATCCCCAGGTTCAACATGGCAGAAGGGAACAACAGGCTCCCACAAATTGTTCTCTGACCCCCCCCATTGAAAAAAATTTTTTCATACTTTATTTACATTTCAAATGTTTCCCCCTTCCCAGATTTCCCCTTTGGAACCTCCCCATTCCCTCCCCCCTCCCCCTGCCACTATGGAGGTATTCCCCCAACCACCCACCCACTCTCAGCTTCCCTCCTTGGCATTCTCCTATACTGGGGGATCTAACACCCTCAGGCCCTAGGGCCTCTCCTCCCCCTGATGGCTAACAAGACCCTCCTCTGCCATATATGTGGCCAGCACCATGGGTCCCTCCTTGTGTATTCTTTGGTTGGTGATCCAGTCTCCGGGAGCACCGGGGGTCAGGTCAGTTGCCACTGTTGCTCCTTCCCTGGGGCTGCAAACTCCTCAGCTTCTTCAGTTCCTTCTCCAACTCCTCCATCTGGGACCTCACACTCAGCCCTATGGTTGCTGTGATCTGACTCTTGGGTATTTCGAACTTTTGGGCTAATAACCACTTATCAGTGAGTGTATACCATGTTCATTCTTTTGTGACTGCATTACCTTGCTCAGGATGATATTTTCAAGTTCCATCCATTTGCCTGCGAATTTCATGAAGTCATTGTTCTTAATAGCTGAGTAGTATTCCACTGTGTAAATGTACCACATTTTCTGTATCCATTTCTCTGTGGAGGGACATCTGGGTTGTTTCCAGTTTCTGGCTATTATAAATTTGGCTGCTATGAACATAGTGGAACATGTGTCTTTATTACATATTGGAGCATCTTCTGGGTATATGCCCAAGAGTGGAATAGCTGGGTCCTCAGGTAGTATTATGTTCATTTTCCTGAGGGTCCGCCATACTGAATTCCAGAGAGGTTGTATCAACTTGCAATCCCACCAGCAATGGAGGAGTGTTCCTCTTTCTCCACATCCTCTCCAACATCTGCTGTCACCTGAGTTTTTGATCTTAGCCATTCTGACTGGTGTGAGGTGGAATTTCAGGGTTGTTTTGATTTGCATTTCCCTGATGACTAGGGATGTTGAACATTTCTTTAGGTGCTTCTCAGCCATTCGAGTTTCCTCAGTTGAGAATTCTCTGTTTAGCTCTGTTCCCATTTTTTGATAGGGTTATTTGGATCTCCGGAGTCTGGCTTCTTGAGTTCTTTTTAAATAATGAAGTACTGATGTATAATACAATGTAGCTAACCCTTGAAAACATAAAAGAAGCCAAGGTCACCCACTTCTTCACATGAAATGCCCACAGAACGATTAGTACCTGAGAGTGGAGGAGCAAAAATAGAGAAATAGAGCATCTGTGATGACTATGAGATATCCTTAGAGAATAATGCCGGTATCTTAAAATTATGCATTAATGTTAAACATGCAACTCTATGAACAAAAACCAATGACTTGTACACTTTATTTTATTTTATGTGTGAGTTTTGCCTGCTTGTGCGTCTGTGAACTATACACTTTAAACTGAGAGAGAGTATTACAGTGTGTGAATTTTGTCCCAATAAAGCAACATGGTGTTAGGGAGTATCTCCGCTGTTAGCAGCACTTGATGCTTTCCCAGGGCACCTGAGTTGGTCACGCACATAGGCTCACAACCACCTATAACTGCAGGGGATATGATATCCTCTTGGCCTCTGATAAGCCAAGAGATGAGAGTAACCACACATACATGGCATATGGTCACACAAACACACATTTATTTTGTATTAGTTACTTACTTTTCTTTTGCTCTGATTATACACTGTGATCAAATGCAGCTTAAGGAAAAGAGAGTTTATTCTGGCACTTGATCTCTCTTTCTAGAGGTGTAGGAGATGCAGCCTTGCTGGGAGAAGTGCCTCACTGGAGTGGACTTTCTCAAAACCTTCCCTTCCTTTTGTTTGTTCTCTGTTTTGTGGTCTAAGATGTGATACCTCAGCTGCCCTGCTTCTGCCACCATGCTTCCCTGCCATAATGGGCAGACTCTCATCCCTATGGAACTGGAAGACAAAATAAACACTCTCTTCCTTGAGATCTATTTGGTCACGGTATTTAATCAGAGCAACAGAGAAGTAACTAATACAAGCTGAATGTGTGTGTGTGTGTGTGTGTGTGTGTGTGTGTGTGTGAATATATGTCTCATTCAAACCACCACACACAACCAAAATAAAATAACTTTTTAAAAAAATAAAGCAAAACAAAATTGGTAAGTCACAAAATACTGAGATCAGGGATTGAAAAGAAAATATCACCATGGGTTCTGCAGACTTGGGGGAGAACTTGGGGGTTAGATAATGTGAACCACTCGATGTCCACAAAGTCAGAGCCTTCAGCGAAATTAATTGCTAGAGCGAAACAGGCTACCAAACGTATCCAAGGGATAGATAATGTGAATAGTCCTATATATGCTTTATTTTTTTAATTCTGAAATTTTAAATCTTCCACCATAGACACAGGCCATGTGGTTGCATTAAGTAACCCTACTGTATATCTATGGGAAAAAAGATCATGATACCAATTCTCTGCTCGCTCTCTCAGAAAACCAAAGATGGATGAATACTTTCCAGTTCATTTTATGGTTCCTTATTACCCTGACACCAAGTCTAGAAATGACACTATGAGAAAAAAAGAGACAGAACTAATCCTTGTTCAACACAGGGGTAAAAACTAGAAAGAAAAATATCTTTAAAATATTAGAGAATAGGATATATCAAATATAAAAGGCCAATAGATTATTGCAATCCAATAAGATTTATTCCCAGAATGCAAGGCTAGTTCAACACTGAAATTTATTTCCCAGATGAATGGCAAACTGTTGGTCTTTTGTTACCAAGTTACAGCTAGCTATGTGGAAGGAAAGGTTTCTGAGAGTTTACTACATAGTAGCTGACTGCAGATAATAATGTAGCATGTCCCAGCACAAAGAAATAAAAATATTAAAATAGATACCTTGCCCTGACTTGATCAGTATACAATGTAGATGTGTATTGAAACGTTATATGGTCTCCCATAAATTTATACAATGTGTATGTGTCACCTTCAAAATTCAGCTTCTTAGAGTCAAGAAGATGACTCAGAGGGGGCTTACCAGCAAGAATGAATATCTGTGTTCAAGTCCCCAGAACCCACATGGAGGAAGGAGAAATCTTAACTCTCAGAAGTTGTCCTCTGACCTTCACATATGCATTATAGTATATGCTTGTAAGTGTGTACATGCACATACACACACTAAATAAATAAAGTTTTTATTTTAATATAGTCACTGTATATTGCTTGCTTAACATGCATAAGACCATAAGTTCAATCTCCAGTCTGCAAAAACATTAGTAATAAGAGTTCAGTTACTGTAATTCACTATCTTAATGGACTGAAGCAGAAAAACAAATTACCTCAATAGAAAATAAAAAATGTTAAATATTGAACTTTGGACTGAGGGTATGGCTCTATAGGTAAGTACATTTGCTGTGCACAAGTTTAAAAGATTGAGTTTGAATCTTTAGCACCTACACAAAAGGCTGGGCCTGGCCACACACACACTTGTAACTCCAGCACTCCAGGAGATGGAGATAGGAGGATTGCTGGCACTTGCTGGCTGCCAATCTATCTCCATGTTCATTGAGAGACTCAAACTTAAGGGAATAAAACAAAGAGTAATAGATCAGGACACCTGATGTCTTCCCTTGGCTCTTCTAGCATATAGGTACATTACACACACACACACACACACACACACACACACACACACACACACATACACGCTCACTCAAACACTCTTTCCTGGTTTTAAAAAAAAAAAGAACAAAAGCAAACTATAAAGGAAAGGAATTCCCACAGCTGTTTAAAAAAAAGATCTCCAAGACAAGCTTAGAGAGGACAGTGCTGAGAGTAATACCCCTCGTCCCTCAGGAAGGAGCAAGTCACACATCACTCCGGTTCACTCTGTGCTGGGAGTTCTGGCAGAAAGAAAAAGAAATCAAATGAAGGACTTGAAAGGATTTTACTACCTAATGGTCGCTCCAGAGGACTGAGACTATACAACTGTAAAGCATCAAATCCATATCTGTGAAAGTCAAAGTAACTGTTGAACCAACATAATGTACTGCTCGTCCTTAATGCTACAGCCAGTAAGGAGGCAACTCTGGTTTCAGTCAAGACAACTGGCAAGCTTGGTTTAATGAGATTAGGTAACCAGGGTGAACAATAGCTGGAAGAGTCTTAATCCAAGAATCCATCAGTGTAATCTCTCTAGAGACCAGTCTACTCTGCCTCCTGTGCTGGAGGAGACAGCCCATGTGGACTTCTTGCCAAACCTTAACTTCTTCCTTGTTCCGGGGCTGTGCTCTGACTCTTGGGCTCTACCCTCCTGGATTTCTTGGCTTTTCTTGTTGCTCTTTACTTGTGCTCTTCATAGTCCCTTGTGGGTGATTGACAAATGGCGGACATGAGGCCCTCTATCTAATCTGGGCTGCCATTGTTCCTTTTAACATCTGCCACCTCTTGGGGTTCCGGAAAAAAAAAAAAAAATCAGGCATACAGACTCTCCAAGACTCTTCTATCTCATAATAGCATGCTCAAATGTATTTACTTGTTAGGATCTTGTAAGACTTTGTGTTACAATATTTTGTAGTCCATTCCCATTACTGCAATAACCAAAGTTTTATCAGGGAAGAATCAATCTACTAAGGTAACCTTTGGAACCAATTTGGAGATCAAAGTAGAATTTAGATATTCAGTCTCCTGCCCTGCCCCAACTCAGATAAATTTATTCCAGTTTCTGCCAAGTTGGAAAGAGGTCATTTCAGCCATCTTCATGGATAATTAGAAAATGACTGGATATCTTATATCAAAGGAATGTGCTGATGTTTCAGTGGGCCTAACCACTTCAGGGCTTTATAGATGAATTACATAGGAATCCTAGATAGAACTGTATTTGACAATATTTCAAAGTCTGTGTGAAAGTGACCTGTCCACTCACCTATACATCCCTCATCATATTTCCTTATTTCAGTGTTAAACAGAGAGTGGGCTGTAGAAAAAGTGAGGTAGGGCTGCAGAGATGGCTCAATGGGTAAAGCACTCACCACACAAGCATAAGGACCTGACTTCTGATCCATAAACCTACATTAAAAGGCCAGACATAGGGCTGAGGGAGATTACTGAGCAGTTAAGAGCACGTACTGCTCTTGCAGAGGACCCAAGTTCAGGTCTTAGCACCTGTGTGGCTCACTACCACCTGTAACTCCAGCTCCAGAGGGACCTGACATCTCTGTCCTCCTTGGACACCAGCACTACGCCCACACAGACACATTATTTTTAATCAATAAAAAATAAATCTTTCAAAGTTGAATGTGGTAATGAGTACATCTGTAATCCCAGCATCACTATAGGGGCCTGGGAAAGCACAGACATGAGACTCCCAGGAAGCTCAAGGGCAGTCACTAGCCCAGCATACACAGTAGGGAACACAAGAAACCCTGTTTCAGGCAAGAGGGGAGGCAGGGACTAGCAGCTAATGACACTCATGCACAAAAGCACACACATAAACATGCACATACACACAAACAGATGCACACACGCACATGCACAAATTTTTTTTTTTTTTTAAAAACCCTCATGTTTAGCCTTTTGGGGTCTTTTGAGGTAGAAATGCTTCTCTCCCTGGTTCTTATTCTGGTTCCTGCAAGGACAGGGTGTTATAAAGCAAACGTCACACCTCTGCCTTACATTAATACAATTACATTAATTTATTTACAATAATGTATTTACAATTACATTAATACAATTACATTAATACAAATGTATCTTACATTAATACTTAGGTATTCTCTTCCTAATATGATTTTTCATTTTAATATATATCCATTTGGTTTTTTTTAAAACAAACAAACAAACAAAACAAAACAAAGTTTTGTTGCTTTGAAAGGATCCCTCCAATGCACGCATATCAGGAAGTAAAAGGCCTGGGAAGCAACTAGAGAGAGCCCCAGGAAACAAGAAGAGGTGCTTGCTGGGAATTTTTAGGCAATGGGAACTTGAGGATCAGCCATACTGCTTTTCTTATTTTAATATGGTTAAAATTATAAATACAACATTTAAATACAACATTTATGTTATAACCTAGATAAAGGGGTTAATTTTATTATTACTGAAGGAGATGCACATGCCCATGTGTGGAAGTCAGAGGACAACTTTGTGGAGTTGGTTCTTTCCTTCCAGCTTTACATGGATTCCAATAATAGATCCCAAGTCATCAGACTTGTCCATCATGTGTCTTTCACCCACTAAGCATCTGGTCAATCCCTGAAGGTTTATTCTGAGTTCTTAAGTAGACTAGAGGTAAATTCACTGCACCAGCACTGCGCAGACTTCGCCAATAATCCCCCAGGAACCCTGGAAAGTTAACATTTACCTATGAGTAAAATATTAGCTCAGTGGTGTTCTACCAGAACCTGACATGTGCGGAAACCTTACATAGTATGTTTCTGGTGTAATCTGGTTAGTTCTGGTGTGGTTATTCTCAAAACCATGTTTCCTGCCTGTGCTTTACTCAGATATTCGAGTGCTGGGGGAGTGGTACTGTTTGAAGGGATTAGGAGGGATGGCCTTGTTGGAGTTGGAATGGCCTTGTTGGATGAGGTGGGCCACTGGAGTGGGCTTTGAGGTTTCAAAAGCCCAAGCCAGTCCTAGTATCTCTCTCTCTTCCTGCTACCTGTGGATCCAGATGTAGAACTCTCAACTACCATGTCTGTCTGCACACCACCTGCCATGAGGATAATGGACTAAACCTCTGAAACTGTAAGCAAGCCTCCACTTAAATGCTTTCCTTTATAAGAGTTGTCATGGTCACAGTGTCTCTTTCATACCAATAGAACACTGACTAAGATACCACTCGTTGGCCCAGGAATGGATGAGCCATTAGATTCAAACATAAGCTTCTACTATCTACTCTTAGTGATCAGTTTTTGTAATTAAAAAAGGAACCCAAATTTCCAGCATTGAGTGGCCTTTGGGAAAAAGTGCTTAGAATAATATGGAATTAGTATATTTGTGTGTTTGTATGTATGCTCTAATTAACACATGTACTTGGAATAGGATCTCCTTGTGAGTGTCTGTGTGTGTGTATGTGTATGTGTGTGTGTGTGTGTGTGTGTGTGTATGTGTGTCTGTATGTGTTGCTGTCTAATGATCTGTGCTTCTGACAAGCTTTGGAGCTAGTGTCAGGCCAACAGACAGGTGGTTGACAGTGTTGTTAAATGGCCAGCACTTGAGCTTGACCCCAGGGAGATGAGGACATCATTCTACAGGATCTATTCAGTGACTGTTGGTTGAAATACTAAATAAACAGCACTCCTGCCCTGAGGAGAGACTGACAATGAGGGGGCTGTGTGAATGGTTAACAGGCCAAATCACACAAGGCCTGGACCACAAACCAGAGGACAGTAGGCTTTATAATTTAGGCATGGAAACCTGGCAGCAAAGGACAGACTAGAGGAAGTGGCACCAGGAGAAGAGTGACCTTGGGCAGCATGCAAGAGACCCATAGTCAAACGTCTGCTGTGGTCCAGATGTGAGGCCAAGGGACCCTGAATGCCTGAAGTAACTAAACAAGAGGGGAAGGAGAGGGAGACCAACATGATAGCAGGTTACAAGAGGCAGTGGTAAAGCGCCTGGCCAGGGAGGAAGAAAGACAAGACACAAAGATAATTGTCAGAATTCAAGCCTGCATAATGGAATGTATTTTAGAGATGGGTTCATCAAAGGAAGATACTAGGTTTATCATTAGAGCTGAGTTTCTATAAGACCTATCACTGGAATAACGTTCCCAGAATCCCTTCTGTTTGATGGGTATGTGTGGTAAATAGATAGCTCAGCTTGAAGAGCAGAGCTTGTCTTGAGCTGTGTCTGAGAGTAAGGGAAAAAAATCTAGATGCCCAGGATGGATTTCTAATGAGAAAGGACTTTTGAGCTTTCTATGTGTCTGTCTTCCTACAGTGTAGCTAGGGTTGGTTCCCTAGCCTGGATCTCCCAGTGCCCAGAGTCTTCATTCTCCTTATAGTCTTCTCTTCCAATCTTATTTCTAGAGAGACTCACGCTACACCCTAGATTCCTGATCCAGCCATAGCAAGCCACGGTTCCTCTGTGCTGGAGAGTTTTATTTCAAACTGACATGGCCAATGTCATTTCCAAAGAGAAAACTACAGTTGAGATTGCCCCCACCATATTAGGCTCTGGACAAGTCTGTGGTGCATGGTCTAGATTGGTGATTGATGTGGGAAGGCCCAGGCTGCTGTGGACAGTACCATTCCTAAGCTGGTAGTCCTTGGTTCGGGAAGAAAGCAGGCTGAGCAAGTCATAAGGAACAAACCAGTGAGCAGCACTCCTCCATGGCCTCTGTATCAACACCTCCCTGAAGTTGCTACCCTGACTTTCCTCAGTGTAGGCTGCGATGTAGAACTGTAAGCTGAAATAAACCTTTTCCTTCCCAAGTTGCTTTTGGTCATGGTATCTTATCAAAGCCATAGAAATCCAAACTAAGACACCCTCCAGTGTGCTTCCAGCCATCTTGTCCCAAATGCCCTTCCTCCTGCTCAGTCTGAAGAATCAGTCAGTTCTCTTGCTACAGAGCCATGCTCAAATGCCGCCCCTTCCCAAGATCCTCTGTACTCCATGGAAATGAAGCCAGCCTCTCTCTTCACATTGTATTGGTGCCAGGAGGCCTGGGGCCCCCAAAGTCCCAGGCTTTGCCTTTTCTGTACTACTGCCCCCTCTACTTTACTTGGCTTCTTTTCTAGCTTAAACCACAGCCTGGTTCCATCTCATGCACTATTTGAAGCTGAACAGCACACCGACTCTCTTAAGTCATTAAGGATTCAAAGGAAAATTGGAGTCAGAATAAATCAAATGTTCTGACATTTTAAAGAATGATAATTAGCCATACTTAGCTACAGTTTAACAATGAGATAAGAACAAAGCCGTGGTGTTTCCCTTTATTTGAGCCCTTGCAACCTGTGAACAGGGAGTGCCCAAAGGACCCCAGCCTCCTTGCTCAGAGACCCTCTGATTTCCAGTCCGGATGTGATATGGCTTGTTGCAGAACACACATGTTTGAATCTGTCCAAAGGTAGAACACCAAAGTAAATCTGAACAGAGGGGTTGGCAAGTCTCTGTGTCTGTTTAAGAAGAACCATCCTTTGGGTATTCTACCACACTGGACCCAGTCTACTCAGATGTGTCCGATTTTTGTTTTATTAACAGATTCTGTACTCAGCTTTGTACATGTCAGATGATGTATTCCTGATGAAAGGAGGGAGGGGTTAACATTAAGATTCTTTTTTTTTAAATTTGTGTATGTGTGGTTTGCTCATATATGTGTTCATGTATTCGTGTGTGTGCGTGTATGTTCGTGTGTGTTCATGTGTGTTCCAGTGTGTGTATGTGTATGTGTGTGTTTGTGTATGTTCGTGTGCATGTGTGTTTGTGTGCGTGTGCGTGTGCGTGTGTGTGTAGGCCAGCGACTGACAGAGGCTCTCTTACTCACTCCAGCTTATCTTTTGAAAGAGGATCTCTCACTGGACCTGGAGCTCACCAGGTCAGCTAGATTGTCTGGCCGAGAAGCTCCAAGAATCTGCCTGTCCCTGTCTCTCCAACCTAGACAACAGCTTGGTTACAGATATGTGCCACCATGCAAGCTTCTGTGTAGGTTCTGAGAATCTAAGCTTGTGTTTTCATGTTTGCCTGGCAAACATTTTACCCACTATGCCACCTCCCCAGTCCTAAACATTAAAGTTCTTATATAAGGGCATCAGATTCTCCTTGACAATCTGAGAAATACTTTCTTAGGGGCTGAGCTTCAAATTCATAAAATAAGATATAGAAGAATACAATGAAAACCAATTATACTATACAGTTATAAAATCATAGCTAAAATCAATATTATGCTATAATTAACAAAAGAAGTTTTGCTTTGCTTTGTTTTTGTTGTTTTTTTGTACCTCCTCCTTTTCCTTTTCCTCTTCCTCTTCCTCCTCCTCTTCTTTTTTGTAGACCTTAAAATAAAGGGGCTTATCTTAGTTAGGGCTTCTGGTGCTGTGGTAAACACCATGACCAAAAGCAACTTGCAAAGAAACGGGTTTATTTTGCTTACCCTTACACATCACTGCTAAGCACTGAAGGAAGTCGTTACAGGAACTCAAGGCAGGAACATAAGCATCGACCATGGAGAGGGGCTGCTTACTGGCTTGCTCCTCATGGCTTGCTCAGCTTGCTTTCTTATAGAACTCAGGACTACCAGCCTAGGGTTGGTCCCACCCACAATAGGCTGGACCCTCCTGCAGCAATCACAAATTTTAAAAACTGGCTTAAAAGCTTGCGTACAGTCCAGTCTTACAGAGGCATTTTCTCAATTAAGGTTCTCTTCTCTCAGACAAATATTAAGAAGCTTCTGAGGTGGGAGCGATGGCTCAGCAATCAAGAGTTGCATGCTGCTCTTCTAGGGGACTCAGATTTGGTTTCTAGCACTCACACCAGGCAGCTCAAAAACTACCTATAACTCCAGCTGCAGGGAGCATGACCTCCTCTGGTCTCCCTGGATACCTGCACACAGGGCACACACATGCATGCATGCACACACAAATGAAAATAGTAGAAAATAATTCTCTTACAAAAGATGCTTAGGGACTGGGGAGTCGGCTTAGTGATTAGGAATCTATACTGCTCTTGCAGAGGATCCAAGTTTGGTTCCAAGTTTGGCAGGAGCACATGCACATCAGACAGCTCACAAATGCCTGTAACTGAAGGTACAGGGGATTCATCACCCCTTTTGGTCTCCCTGGGCATCTTCAAACACATAGTATATACTCACATAGACACACATGAATACATATGAATAAAATAAAAATTGGAAAAAAATAGAAAAAAACTTAGGGTTGAAAACTAAGGTTTCTGTTGTCAATGGAAGAAACAAATATCCAGATCACAGTGATGTGTTTCCTGAGCGGCTCTCACCTTTTTAATTTTGTTGTGGGAACAAGTGGTCTGGTCATCATCAACACTGGGCATCAAGAGTGTGGGAACAGGGGTAGGCAGAAGGGCTCAGTCCAGAAGCATTTGTTCTGCAAGCATGAGGATCTGGCTTTGGTCCTTAGCACTCATAGAAAAAGCCAGGCACGGTAGCCCATGTTGTAATCCCATTGTTAGGGAGGCAGAGACAGGGAAATCCCTGACCATCCAATTATACCTAGTCTAACTGGCAAGCTCTAGAGCAGCCAAAGACTCTGCCTCAAAGAGCAAGGTAGACACACACGTGGAGCAAACCCACAGTGGTAGTTCAGCCTGTAACCCCAGCCTTGGAACTGAGGCGAGAGGATCACAATTTCCAAGCCAGCCCTGGGCACATAGTGAGACTCTGACTCAAAAAGAGGGAGGCAGCAGAGTCAGGAGATAGAATGAAGGACGTATGTATCAGGTCCTACATGCATACTCTATTTCTATAGGGATCACAGAAGTGGGCACAGCTAACACACAGAGTTTAGGCAAGAAGCACTCCTGTTACCAGCTTCTAACCCTGGAATAAACCCAGTATGGAGCAGAGTGAGGACTCCCTCACAGTAACAGGCCAGAGGCTGCCTTCAAGCTCAGTCTTCACTGAGGCCACCCTCCTGCCATAGCCCGAGCCACCTGTACCTTTTCTGAGAGCAGGCCTCAAGCTATTTAGAGGCACACAATGTGTGGCTACAGCTGCTCTCTCTCTGCACAGCCAGGTGGGGCTCTGTCTGGAGCTGTGCCAGAAGCCAGCCAGGCCACTTAGAACCATGACCATATTGCTAAAAGTCTGATAGGTACTTTCCAATTAGCTGCTACTGCATGATAGAAGGAGTGTGATGGGAACGACCATCAGTGGTTAAAAAAAAAAAAAAAGACTCCAGATCTCTGGGCCTTATGTCCCAGGGCAGTTGCAGTAGCTCCCTCTTGTGAAATATTTCTGGTGCTTCGTGAATGGACTTCTGGGGTTCCAAAGAATTACTTCTTCCTCCATATTGCCATTCCCAGCAATAAAACCTTAGCCAGAAACCTCAGTTCAGAGCTCTTGATGCTGTAAATGGAATTTTACAGAGAAGCTGATAAAAGGGGGGTTTACTAAATACTGCAGGAGTGTTTCTGCTTGTACTATGTCCTGTGAATTTAAATTTTTAAGTGTTCACACTTTAATGAATATAAATGTATGTGGCAAAATGAATTTTAAGTGATAGCAAAAGGTTAAAACGAGGCAGTGGGCATGGTGGCACCCTCGGCATGGGGAGACAGGAGGATCTCTGTGAGTTCAAAGCAAGTCTGGTCTACATAGCAAGTAGCAGGCCAACTAGGGCTACATAGAGAGACTCTCTCAAAAACAGAGTGGGCAAAATGGGAACCGAATGTCTTCCTTCTCCCACATTAACCTATGTCTAGTTCCTGTCCCAAGTGCTGACAGATATGGAACCACTGCTCTAGTTTTGTATGCATTTATATACACATATATATATATATAATATATGTGTGTATATATGCACAAAGATCTATAAAGTTTCATTGAAAGCAACACTCAATCAAATAGCTTCACACAGGTTTTCTGTTTTGATTATTTTTTAAATATCATTTAACAATCACTGGACTGGAGCATGGCTCAGTGAGCATGCCACACAAGCATGATCCCCAGAACCTACATAAAAGCCCGGTGTGGTAACATATATCTGTACCCAGTGTTCCTACAGCATGATAGGAGGAGAGACATGGAAATCCCCAGGAGCCCATGGGCCAGAGAGCCTGGTGTATACAATAGTGATGAGATCCCATTGAAACACAGTAGAAGGTGAACACTGACAGCCCACGTTGTTCACTAACCTCCACAAGTACAGTATGGCACACACAAGCATGTGCATGCACACACATGCACTAACACATCATAAATACACACATACATACATACATTTCTTTTTTAAATGTATCATGGAGTTCTTTCCTATACCCAGACACCCTCTCCTTCACTTAGGGCGTTATAATTTACTTATGCTATCTTTCACTGATAGACATTTGTATACTTGGAGAACATCACCATTATAAACACTTTTGTATACTTGCAGGAATATATTGCTCAAGTACTTTTCCAGAAGTGGACCTCTTGGGCCAAGGTACACATGGGGTTTTAACAGTGAGATCCAGAGATCCAATTGCCCTCCAGTGTGGTAGAGCCAAGTTACGTTCTCATCAACTGCAGTAGGGTACTTGCTTACTTTGTACTGACAATATTGGTAATACTGAACTTTTTTAGTATTAGCCCGATACAACACTTCACTTGTTTATGGAATCTGCGGACTTGGCTCTCTGTGAATGGCCTGGTGGACTACCTTTTCCTTTATTTTTATCCTCTCCGGTATTCTTATGTTCAGCAAATATCTCTATGGCTAGCAGTGTGTTGTGCCCTTGAGCTGTCCTGTGGCTTATCAGGGGCTTGGGCTCTTTGGAGCTTAGTGAGAAACAAATGGATGATAGCAATGCAGGAAGGCTCTGTATGTCTTAGAGCACAGGGGGAAAGAAATGGGCTGGACTGGGCAGAAGACACACCAGAGAAAACCAGCATCTAAAGCATGAGTAAGATGTAGAGGTTGCTGGGACGAGGTGGTGCTCTCCTTTAACCCCAGCGTTCCAGAGGCAGAGTAGGCAGATCTGTGTTCAAGGTTAGGCTGGTCTACAGATTGAGTTCCAAGACAGCCAAGGCTGCACAAAGAAACCTGTCTCTTCTCTCTCTCTCACTCTCTCTCTCTCTCTCTCTCTCTCTCTCTCTCTTTCTCTCTCTCTCTCTCTCCTACACACCCACACATACACACACACACACACACACACACACACACACACACATGGGGGGGAGGGGCATTTTAGATGAGAGAAGAGCATTTTGAAGGACTGTTGTGAATAAGATGAGCTGATGCCCAGGAGCTGACTTAGCAACATGGAACTATTAGTGGCAATCACTTTAATGTCTCAATGAACTGTTGGACAGAAGCCAAAGGAAATCTGGTCTGGATTTTCAGAGAAATGAGCTATGTGAGTGTGTTCGTTTGTTTAGTTGTTTGCTTTTGTATTTGTGTGTCTTAAGAATGTTCTTTTTAATGTGTTCTCACACAAGCATCATGTGGGAGTTGCCATAGAGATAAGAAGAGGGAGCTAGAGTTACAGGCATTATGAATGGCCTAGTATGAGTGCTGGGAACAGAACCCAGGTCCTCTGGAAGAGTAGCAAGCAAGTCTTATTAACTGCCGAGCCGTCTCTCCCAAATGTGCCAAGTGTGCCTCTTTTCTAAAGATTTATTCTTTTTGTTTTGTATGAATGGGTGTTTCACCTGCATGTCAGTTCACCATGTACAAGACTGGTACCTGCAGAGGCCAGAAGAAGCCATTGAGTCCCCTGGAACTGGAGATGTAGAAGGTTGTGAGCCACCATGTGGGTGCTGGGAATTGAACCCTGGTCCTCTGCCAGAACAGGGTCTCAGATAGTCCATGCTGGCCTCAAATTCACCAGATGGCCATGGATGACTTTGAAAGTCTGATCCTCTTCTGTCTGCTCCCAAGTGCAGCGATTCTAGGCGTGAGCCACCCACCCCTAGTTTTATGTAGTGTTGGGGGGTAGAACTTAGGGCTTCTTGCACACCATGTATGCTATCTATAGCCACCAACAAACTGTCTATACCAGCCACCCCTGAGAACACAATTTTAAGATGCTGAATCTATTCTTCCTTAATTTCTGCCTATTCCAGTCAGGCTTGAGTGTGCAGGGGGAAATGCCTAAGTGTGGAGACTCTTCTGTCCCTTCATGAAGTTTCTGGCTATGAGGGTGTAGTCTCTGGGAAAGCCAGCTATAGGTATGTAAAACAGCTCCTGAGTGTCACCCTTATTGAACCTAGATGATGATAACTGGAGCAGGCATTATACTCTCCTTTCTAATTTTGTTTCTAGCTAAATTTTCCATAATGGAGTTTTAAAAGGTTAGATTGATTTATTCTGTAAAGTGAAGGCACAAAGCTATGGAGGCCCGCTGTGCTTGTGACATTTAAAATGCGGACTTGTCTTTTTTTAACATCTGTATTAATTTTTCAGAATACATTTTTACTTGTTCTTTGACAGTTCCATACATGAGTCCTGAATCTTGACGATACCCACCTCCAACATTCCCCACCACTAACTGGGGACAGTCCTCAACATGTCCCCTTCCACCTTCTTACCCCCTCCTGCTGTGGCTAGCCTATTGAGTCCAGTTAGTGCTGCCTGCTGAACTGTTAGCTGTCCTGTAGGCTTCATCTTGTCCAGGTGACCATGGCCACAGTGAGTGCATGAGAGCAGTGGTCAAGTCAAGTCCAGAAGACGGCACTTCTCAGCACCCTCCCCATTCCCTGGCTCTTATGTTTTTTCTGCCTCTCTCCCCAGGGTGTGGCCTGAGCCTTGGGGGTTTGATGCACATGTCTGGTTTAGGGCTGGGCACTCAGCAGCCACTTACTCTCAGCACTCTGACCAACTACATAAAGCTGGGTGTGGGTAGCTCATGCCTGGAATCCCTGCACTTGGGAGCAGACAGAGTGACGGCTATCCACTGCAGAAACAGGTTTCTCTAGCCAAGGCATCACTAACCATGAATACAAACATAAATATCAGAAGGCAGTCTGGCAACATATATGAAAATGAGGACATCTTTAAGCCAAATATATCACCGTCATGCACCCTTCCAGGTATCAGATGTTTCTGAAAACTCCCAATATGGACGCCACCATTTACCTTCCCATTAGTCTGACATCTTCCTTTCCCTTCTTCTCTCCCTTCCTTACTGAGATCACAAGTCCTCATGAACTTAAACCAGTCACTTCATGTTCTGAAGCAGTGTGTTATACTCAAGGCAGAAAAGGTTTATTCTGTCTCAGGCCACAGGAGAGTCGTGTGGCAGGATGAAGCAGCAGCTCATTACATTGTAGCTGTAATCAGGAACCAGAGCGAGATGAACAGGAAGTGGGACTCAGCTACAAGCCCTCAAGGCCCACCTCCTAGTGACCTACTTCCTCCAGTAAGGCTCCACCTACTGAAGGTTCCACAACCTTCCCAAACAGTACCACCAACTGGAGTCCAAGTGGTCAGTACATGAGTCTGTGGTGGACACCACATTCAAACCACAACTTGGAGTGCCTGAAAAATGAGGCTAGCAACAGCTGCGAAGCAACAAAGCGAGGATTTTTCTGACAGTATCTAAGAAGTCTCCAGCACAGCCCACAGGCTCAAAAGCCCACAGAGGCTGGGGAGGTGGCCCCTCGATTAAGACACTTTCCACATAGGCATGATGACCAGAGTTTAGATCTCCAGGACTCAGAGAAATTCTGGGTGGGAACGGAAGCCCACCTGTAGTAAAAGCAGTCTGTGGAGATGAGAGCCGCAGAACAAACTAGCCATGCTAGTCATATCCAAAAGATATGAGACCATGCCTCAGTGAGCAGACAACAAGATTGAGAATGATTGAGTAGTCCTGGCATCAACCTCCAAGCTCGCGCGTGCGCGCGCGCGCACACACACACACACACACACACACACACACACACCACACACGCGCGCGCACATGAAAATAAATCCCAAAGAGGTCAGGAAGGGAATAAAGAAGAATGAAAATGACCAGAAAGACCTGAAAATGTGTGGCCCCTTGGATTTGCCGTTGTTGGCAGGCACAGAGTCAGAATTACAAGAAAGGCTTTGCCACTGTTGGTAAGGATACAGTCAAAATTAATGGTATCCTGCAAGGAGAAAGACAAACAGTAAGATTGTTATAAAGATCCAGATTCATCAGTGAGATTCACCTCACTGTTGAGGAATGATGGGCAATGGGCGGGGGCAGGGACTGATCAGAGCTTACAAGTCTCCTATAAAAAAGAGGTATTCCCCTTGGGAGCTCCCAGAGACTGAACCACTAACAAAGAGCATACTTGGGCTGGACCTAGGTCCCCCCACACATATGTAGCAGGTGTGCAGCTTGGTCTTCATGCAGGTCCCCGGACAACTGGCAGGGGCTATCCCTAAATCTATTGCCTGCCTATGGATCCCATCACCCTAGTTGAGCTACCTTGTCTGGCCTCAGTGGGAGAGGGTGTGCCTAGTCCTGCAGAGTCTTGATATACCAGTAGGGGGGATAACCAACAGGGCCTCACCAATCTCAGAGGAGAAGGGGAGGGGGTTTAGGGGGACTATGTGACAGGGGGTAACTGGGAGGAAGAGCAGGCCAGTGACAACAGTGATAAGGATATAAGTAAAGAAATTAATTAATTAATGGAAAGAAAGAAAGAAACAAAGAAAGAAAGGCAGCAGGCACCCCTTTGAGACCCTGAGATAATGTTGGGCCAATGTTAACATGTCTTGCTATTTTACAAGAAAAGCCAGGGCTCTCAAAATTTTTATGTGGCATCTCTCCTAATTCTTAAATTTATGCTTCATTATATTAAAAACAAAACAAAAAAGCAAACAAAAGCATTACAAGAGCTGAACTGAGCCCAAATCAGCACGTGGGCTGGAGTGTAGAAGCCCCTCACCTCAATAATGACGCACAACATAAATTTCTTTCTTCCTTGCCTTATTTTTCCCTTGCTGTCTTTTTCCCTCTGTCTTGCATCCTTTTCTCCTTCAGCCACTCCCACCCATCCTTCATTTTTCTTCCAAGTTCACACGGAAGGGAATGGTTGAGGTGAGGGAGTGTGCACACCAGAGGGGGTGTGCTTTCGAACCACTAATGCATTAGCTGAGTGACTTGGGTATTCAGGTTGCTTCCTTATGCACACCTGAGCTTACCAGAGAAACTGGTTTGTTTGTCTCCACAGCCTTGCGAAGTCGCTCCGGACGCTCCATCATCAATGGAAACTGGGCAATCGATCGCCCGGGGAAGTATGAAGGAGGAGGCACAATGTTCACCTACAAGCGACCGAACGAGATCTCCAGCACTGCTGGGGAGTCCTTCTTGGCTGAAGGTCCCACTAATGAGATCCTGGATGTTTATGTGAGTTTGGGGGTCTTGGGGTGCCCTCTGGGTTTGGGCTTCCAGGGAATACACTTTGAATAAGCAAAGCCCAGGCTCAATAAAATCGTTTGAGTAAAGCCTGTCTGAGGGACTCCTTCCAGTGCTTGGCATTGATCTTTGACATTTATCCCTGAATGTATGAGGCTCACAGAAACCATAAACTCTACCAGGTGCTTTATTACCCTTGGAGTTTATGGACCCAGTAAAACCAATTTTACTTGTTGAACCGAATCAGAGGCAAACAAATCCCCTGTGTCATGAGGCCGGGAGCTCCTCCAGGCTCTTTCCTCCCAGTGCTAATTTGGCATGTTTTCTTTTATGGCAAAAGAAAGAAAATGCCAAGTGCAAAGCAGCCCACAGGCTCAGCCTTCTCAACCCTGTCAAGGTGAATGGAGAAGGAACACTCCAGATGACCCCAGATGAAACAGTGAAGCTTTAGCTTCGGCACAAGTTCCCTGCTTCACACACACAAGGCTGTGATTGCTTTACTTGAAGCCAGAATATTCAGTTGGCCAAGAGTTGTTTTTAATGGTCTTTTTAAAAGAAACTACTAAAAGGGCCTGAGGCACTCAGTCTATAAAGTCTTGCAAGCATGAGAACCTGAGTTCCAGCCTCAACACCCACGTAAAAGATGGGTGTGGTGACACATGTCTGTAATCCCAGAACTGTGGAAGCAGAGACAGGAGGATCCATGGGACTCAATGGCTGGCCAGCGCAGCCTGATAAGAGAGCCCCAGGTCCCAGTGAGAGCCCTTATCTCAAACAGTATAGTTGGTCCGATACCCAAGGTTGACCTCTGACCTCCACAAGTATACATACACGTGTGCATACATACTAAGCCACTAGAATCCATTCTTCTGAAAAGATGCCTTCTAAAGAATGTCAAGAAACAAGAGCTTGAAATAACTACACAGATGCTGTCCCCAGAGCCACAGTGGTCTCTGTAATATCTGCTGTGTTGGAGCTTTAGAAACAGTGTCTCCAGCTCTAGGGTTCTGGTCTGTTCCTCTTGAGGGATAGTAGGCTGGAAGTTACAAAAGAAGCCTTGTTTTAGTTAGTTCCGGGTGTTTTTTTGTGCGTCATCCAGTTGGTTGGTTGACTTTAGGTAAATCTGAATGGCATCAGTGGTGAAGGCTTTGCCTATGAACGGCCTCCTGTGGGTGGGCTAGGAAAGGTGGCCAACAATAACCCCATAAACAGCATAAGGCTTTCAGTGGCACAATCTAATACATTTCCTCACAGAAAAGAGGCACAGGAGAGGGCAGAAGGAGAAGCAGAGTTCGCACAGAGGGGACTGAGAGGGCTGGAGTAGACAGCAAGGATCTGCAGTCACACAGCAGGGGGTCCCTCAGGGGGTCCATGCTCAGCACCAGGTTTCTGCAGCACCGATGAGTGTGTCTTGTATTGTGGTATAAGGAGCCAGATGCCTCTCACATCTGCCTCTGGGTGAGTGATAGGTATGAAACACACTTCACTAGTGGAAAGAAGGCAAGAGGGGGTGGTGTGAGTGGGAAATGCAGGCGTGACTCATGGGTGAGTGCAGAGCTACGAGACCTCAAAAACCAATCAGAATTCTCTCTCCTCCTGATGAAGAACTTAAAACAAGAGATCCAGACTGGCTCTGGGTGGCACAGCTGGTCCTCAAGAACCACTTTACAGAGCAGAAATACCAACAAGACAGTGTCCCCTGGCTTGGCTTCCAATGAAATTGTAGACTTGGGTGCTATTGCTCCAATCTGCCCATCATTCTGCCTTCTTCTAGAACAGATGTGAGCACAGGACAAGCTAGTAGACGGGGATAATTCTGTTGGCCTTGCTCAATCATCTGGTGCCTCTGTCCCAGACCTCTGCTGCCCACCCAGCTTCCAGCTTGCCATCCTGCCTACTTGTAGTTTTTATTGTTTGTTTGCTTGTTTTTATCATTGTTTCCTCAAAGACTATGACCCAGGTAGACTTACACTTTTATATGTGTTGTTGTTGTTGTTGTTATTTCGGTTTTTGTTTTGTTTTGGTTAGGTTTTATTGTTGTTTGTTTGTTTTTTGTTTGGTTGGTTCGTTAATTTTTTGTGTTATTTTGGGATTTTGTGTTTGTTCTATTTTTTTGTTTTGTTTTTGTTTTGGGGGGTGTTTTAGTTTTTGTGTTTTGTTTGTTAGGGTTTTTGTTGTTGTTTTGTTTTGTTTTTTCGGCCTGGGTTTTGGTTTTCCACTCTATTTCACTATAGTTCTGGGGCTTCCTGTGGGTGAAAATGAGCGAGACCAGGCAGCCAACAGGGAGAGGACTGGACTGGTGCCCACTTGAACCAGTGAGCGTTATTGGCCTGGTAGAGGGCATTAAAGGACCCTTACTGTTCTAGGCTAGCTATGCTCTGGTCCTTGTTTGCTTGACTCTGCCACTACCTGACAGGTTCCTCTGCAGTGTAAAGATCTTGGGACATTTCGAGGCCACTGATCCAAGCCCTGGCTGAGTATGGCTGCCAGCCACGGATTCGCCTACTGTAGATCCTGTCCAATTCGGACTTTATAAAACCTTAACTTTTATCTTCACAAAATCTTGACCATTCGCCCACTTTTCTTCTGATTCGTATGCACATGAATTGTTTAATTCTTCAAAACCAACCCACAAGAAGCCACTGGAAGTTACCTCCTCTAAGATGCCATTGGTTTATTGCTGCAACTAGAGGAGAACTTACGCATTTAACTACAGTACCACTTATGTTATTGAGACTAAAGCCATCTGGAAAGAGGTGTGTGCATGCAGGCTGTGGTAACATTGACTTTGTGCCCTCAGATGATACACCAGCAGCCCAACCCAGGAGTCCACTATGAGTACGTGATCATGGGGAACAATGCCATCAGCCCACAGGTGCCACCACACAGGAGACCAGGTAAAGCCCCTTGTTTTGCCACTAAGCTGGGTCACTTTCTCTCAACACTCTCTTACTCTTTCTCTTCTTTGCCCCTCCCTTCTGTTTACTGAACAATGCAGAGAAGACCTGTGGGCACACATTTCAAGTTTGTGGACTTGGTGTCAGAACATGTTTCTCCATTTAAGCCTCACTGATGGATTATTTCATTCACTTGATGCTAAGCCACAGTTAGACATCCTGACCCCACATCTGAGATGATTACATTGGCTTCCTATTGCTGCTGTAGCAAATGACCTTCCAACCAGTAGCTTAGAATAAGACACAGGTAATGGTCTTACAGTTCTGAAGGTCAGCGGTCTCAAAGGTTTTCATGAGGCCAAGACCAAGGTGCTCCAAGCAGAATCCATTTCTCTCCGGTTTTGACTTCTAGAAACCTCAGCCTCCATGGCTTCTGACCCCTTCTTCCTGCCACCCTGGTGACTCTTTCCTGCCCACCTAAAACTACTCCAAAAATAGCATCAGGGCTGTGTAGCCAGCAAGGAAAGGATCAGGGTTCAGATCTCAAAATCAACTCAATTGCCAGGTAAGCATGACAGCCCACCTGAAGTTTCAGTGCCCAGAAGGCCAAAGCGGAGGATCCCAGAGCAGGAAGGCTGGCTACAGTGCCTGCAGCAGTGCATTCTTGGTTTAGCTGAGAGACCCTGCCTTCAATACAGTAGAGAGCAATCAAGGAAAACTCTTGATATCAACCTCTGGCCTCTACACACATGTGTACATGCACTCTAACAATGTGCATTCATATACATGTAAACAGAATTGGCCATATGGGCACATATACACATGCAGATAAAAAAGTAATGACAAATTAAAACAAAACAAAAAAGTATCAGCTTTTAATTCCCTTTTCCTCCCAGAGGGAATGTCTCTTACCAGTGTGACAAATCTGCCTCGCCCCTTCCTATTAAAAAGATACAGCCTTTCCGCAGATAATTTGAGTATTTGTCTATATATCAAATATCATTGTTTGCAGTTAGTCAGTTCAAAACCAACCTGAACATTATGCTCTTCTGAAGTTGGCAGAACATTCGATCTCAGTCAGCCCAGAGGCTGTGGATGCCTAATGGGTGACCATGTGCACACACGCTTAAGGAAGCTTAAGGAAAGGCCCTGGGATCTGGGATGGGCTAAAGCAACATCCTGTCTCTCTACACTGACTCTGCTGATGTGCTCACAGGAGCAGCCTCAGGGAACCTTTCAGCTTCTGCTGCCGTCAAAAATAGAGGGTGAGATTGGGAACTGACCCCCAATCTCACCCCCAATGTGGTAAGGTCCCAAGAACATTGTGTGGTCCATACTGGAGTCCTTGGTGCTCAGGAAATGCAAAGCCTCAGGCCATTGGAATGTCTCTGTCTAAAAAGGCCTTCTCTGCTGTGCCCTTGTCCTGCTCCCCACTGATGATTGTGGGAACTCTGCTTTATCCTTCCTGAGAACCCAGGTTTGCACTATGCTAAGGGAGTATCCCCCATAAACCAAACATCTTTCATTATCTGTTAAAATGAAAATAAGCAAGAGAATCCAGGAGCATAGCTACCTTTCAGACTTGAAGAGGAACAAAATCAGAGAAACTCCAGATCTCAAAAGTGACCTGCCATATCTCTGCACGTGTGTGTGTGTGTGTGTGTGTGTGTGTGTGCACGCGCGCGCACTCGCGCAAAGCAAGTCTATGCATTGTTGTTCAGCAAACGACACATCGGTCATGCTGCTGAGTAGGAGCATATATGTGCTACATCCTCTTTTATTCCACTTCAGAGCTGTACAATGATGTCATTTAACTTTTACTGTCAGTACACATTGAAGTCTGTTGTCTTGCTATGGCATAGGATATTTTAGTAACCATATTTTTATGTATAGCTTTAAGTAAAAGAATGAGACCATGTCTAGGATAAATATTCTAGAAACGACATAAGTAGGTCAAAGAGTATGTGCATTTAAAATTTAGAGCGCTGGCGCCAGACTGCTCTGCAAAAGCTGGCATCTGTGTAGAAGCTCACACACACTGAAAGAAGTGGATGTCAGCTTCCAGCAGACAACCTAGGGGACGGAGCTTCCAGACTCTCTGAGTCTTATCATGAGGTAGAAAAGAGTTGAGGGTGTCCTGGTCCATACCTTCGTAGGTGATATGTTCATTAGGAGAGAATTTTTGATGGCTTTTGGCTGATTGTATGTTTGTTGAGGAGGGACCATCTTCCCATGACCTTTGACAACTCCTTAATGATATGTATGTATGTATGTATGTATGTATTTTGTTGTGTGCCACATATGTTACCCCAGAAGGCCAGAAGTGGGTGTTGGATTTCCTGGGACTGAAGTATAGATGGTTGGAAGCCACAATATGGGTCTGGGAATTGAATCTGAGCGTTCTACAAAAGCAGTAAGTGCTGTCAACCAACGAGCCGTATCTCCAGCCCCTTATTGCTGATTTTTACTAGTGTTTTAAGTATGAGAGAGATGAGTATTTTCTTTTCTAAAAGATCACTATTATTTCAAATGAGCTCCAGTTGCATCCTGTCCAGTAGCAAAGCTCTCTCTGTTTCATCCTCTCCTTTCCAACTCAATGTGCAAAGGCATCTCACTTCGTGCACGTGCTGCCTCTCCTAGGAGAACCTTTCAATGGACAGTTAGAAATGGAAGACAGAGGCCGGGAGGACAGAGAAGAAAGGGAGAAGAACCAGGAGACGGAGGACTCTCACGTCGAGGCGTCTGAGGTATTCACATCAGAATCCACGCAGACCTTCCCAGTCAGACATCCGGAGAGATTCCCTTCCCACCGACCAGACAACTTGGTGCCCCCAGCACCACAGCAACCCAGGCGAAGCCGGGACCACAACTGGAAGCAGCTGGGGACAACAGAGTGCTCCACCACCTGTGGGAAAGGTAAGCCTGTGTGGAAATCCCAAGCCAGGCAGATAAGGGAGGGCCCAACAGATGAGGCAGCCCCTCACCAGCATGAATCACCTGTGAGACGGCTTGCTCATGTGACAGACTGGGTTAGAGGTTCCCAAGATAGCACACAGGCTCATCCAGTAGTGGGACTTAAAGATTCAGAAAATCTGTGCCCCCACTCCCATTTATTACACTGAAATGATACAGATTTGAATGAGCAAGTGGACACATGGGCCAAGTCCAGGAAACCAGCTTCCAGGGGTTCCCTCCCAGCGATGATATGTAACAGTTCATACCAAAAACTACCAACCAGAGACACTCACCCACACTTTGGTGGACGGGTGTTTACAAAAGCATTCCCAGGCCCCATGCTAGTACCCCAAATGTCATGCTGACACAGTTAACCAGGGCATCAAGCACACAGAAACAGATGACATTCACTGTCACACTAGGCCTTCATGACTCAAGCTCTCAAGCATAGAAAACACTCAGGTAGAGTGTTACCATGCCCCAAGGTTGTGTCCCACAAGCTACTCAACAAAGACAGGCAGTTAAAAAAAGTACAGAGCCAGGCAAGCGTGAAGACCTGAGTTCAAATCCTGTCACCCACATAAAAGTTGGACGTGAACATAGTAAGCCTCTATAATCTCAGCCCCCTACAGAGAGGTGGGAGGCAGAGACATGAAAACTCCCAAATAGCTTACCCTGGTCTACACAGCAGAAAACCATAAAGAAAATCTGTCAGGAAAAAAAGTAGAAAACAGCTGGGCAGTGGTGGCTCACGCCTTTAATCCCAGCACTTGGGAGGCAGAGACAGGCGGATTTCTGAGTTCGAGGCCAGCCTAGTCTACAGAGTGAGTTCCAGGACAGCCAGGGCTACACAGAGAAACCCTGTCTTGAAAAACAAACAAACAAACAAACAAACAAACAAAAAGTAGAAAACAAAGACCAACATGCCAGGTTATCCTCTGACATTCATATGTATGAATATGAGAGAGAGAGAGAGAGACAGAGACAGAGACAGAGAGACAGATCAGATATCCAAGACTCTCTTGGATCTGAGGATATCTTTTTCAAAAGAGCACTGGCCTAATGGCTTTTAGGACTAGAACTTAAGTCTTTGGTTCGTTTTTAATTGGGGGTGGGAGGGTGGCAACGGGAGGCTAGAACTCTTTATGCTCAAAGCCTTGGTGATGCCACAATGATTGATTCCACCTGGTAATTGGAGAATTGACATATGAGCTCTTACTGCACCCATTCTGCTGTGATCTGACCACATGGGCTGAATGTGGCCTGAAGACCGGCTGAACTTCTATTGTAAGTCTGTAAGGGGAAGTGAGACGCCTGTAGACTGTGTCTTGACAGAGCCAGACAGCCAGAGATAACTCTGCCAAAAAGCCAAAATCATTTTAATAAGATTTTATCCTAGGCATTACAGAGATAAGCAGAGTATCTCAGCATTGACAAAGGAACCTGAGAGCCAAATGGACTCCTTTCCAACCCTTCTGCCACTTATGAATTGGTGCAGTGCCCAGATAGCTCAGAATAAACTGCCACTGTGTGGTTTGCAATCCAGACTTATGTGTGTAGAAGACTCTTCCCCACCCCGTGTAGAGACCACACAATATTGATTTGTGGATATAAGGAGGTCATCCAAGTGGCCATTCAGCAGGCCCCTCTCTGCTCGGTAACAGACGTGATGGAGAAACACCACAGAGTGCCCTCAGCCTTCCCCCAGCTGCCTCCTCTCCCTCCATTACTATCCATGGGCACCTGACCAGCACTCTCCTTCATACTGAATATTAGTCCCATTTCTGTGACAAAAGATCTGACAAGAAGCCAAGTCGCAGTAAAGGGTTTGTTGTGGCTGGCAGTATAAGGGTCTATCATGGTAGGAAGTCGTGGCAACAGAAACTTGCAGCAGCTGGTCACGTTGCATCCACTGTCAGGAAGCAGAGGGCCATGAATGCTTGTGTTTGGCTCCCTTTCTCCTTTTTATTCAGTCAAGGACCCAAGCCCAGGGAATGGAGCTGCCCTCAGTTAGAGTGGGCCTTCCCACCTCAGTTAATCTAGAAGCTCCCTTACACACATGCTTAGAGGCTGGTCTCCTAGGTGAGTCTCCAAGGTTACAATATTAACCATCATTTATTCTAAGCCCCAGGTCAGGTGTGTCTTCCACTGTGGAGCCTGCCTGCCCCTGTGTGTTTCAAGTAAGCACTCCTTCCTAGGGACTCATGGCACACATTCCTTGGTTGGCTGCAATGTCTCCCCAAGTTTCCACTTCATAGGCTTAGTACTCAGCATTGTGGTGAGCATATGATGTTTCTCCATGTGAGCTCCTGAATAAATTGATACATTGTTACCACATTTTAAATGTATACAATATAAACTATCAGGAAAGACACAAGAATAGTGTTTATACCTTTATTATTCTTGCCTTTACCCATGCTCTGTGACTAGCATAAAGAATATGAATTTATTTTTCTAAGCTAAAAAAAAAATGTGTATGTGCCTACACAAGTTTATGTGCACCACATGTATGAAGTTCTCAAAGAGTCCAGAAGGGGGCATCAGAGCCCTAAAACTGGTGGTTATGAACCACCATGAGGATGGTGGGAGCTGAACCAACATTTTTTTTGTTTTTTTCGAGACAGGATTTCTCTGTGTAGCCCTGGCTGTCCTGGAACTCACTCTGTAGACCAGGCTGGCCTCGAACTCAGAAATCCACCTGTCTCTGCCTCCCAAGTGCTGGGATTAAAGGCGTGTGCCACCACTGCCTGGCTATGAAAGTACTCTTAACTGCTGAGCCATCTCTCCAGTCCCAAGAATGTAAATTTGTATATCCAAATTAAATCATGTTTTTCTAAGGCAGCCTTTATTTTTTGCACTGTACACACACACACACACACACAAACACACACACACAAGAATGTGAAGTATGAAATGTAACATCCACATGATCCATTTCAAATCTGTAGCCTGTACATATGCACACCCATGTACACACGTGTGTGCCACACTTGGCATTTGCTGCTCTGGGTATCCGAGGCAACTGTCCCATTCTCTTCTTTACCCAGCAAACAGCACTGGCTCTGAAGCCAGAGTTTCTGAAGGGTGCCTTGAAAATAAAGCATAAGCAGATACATTTCCCTATCTTCTCCCTGTGACAAACAGTGGGAGCTGTCAGACTGTGCCCCCTCCAGCAAGCATTTCTAACCTTTGATGCCATGCCACAATGTTGCCATCTACAAAATTCCTACTCATGAGTCTACCAATCAAGTTCAATTTTTTTTTGGGGGGGGGGGGGTAAATAAGTTTACAACTATTGCCTTGAGCCACATGCTTAGCTACCTTGGGCCACAGGACAGACACCCCTGGAACCCGTGTGCCCATAAGAGTAGTGGCAGCAGACATGCATGAAATGGGCAATGCAATGCAGATGCACAAGGCATGCGGGTAAACTGAGTCCTCAGCACAGGTGACAAGTGTGCCGGCACTGTGTACCCCTTGGCTATATAACCCAACTCCCTGTCCTTGAGCCACCAGCAGCAGATCAGAGATCTCTCACAAAGGCCCCAGACCTCTGCAGTATCTTGGTTTGGCTCTCTTGGTTCCTGTATTCCTAAGTCTGGGGTTACTCAATTTTTTCTTTTCTTTTCTTTCTTTTTTGTTTTAAGATTTTATTTTTAAATTTATTTATTTTATGTATGTGAGTACACTGTCACTGTCTTCAGACACACCAGAAGAGGGCATCAGATCCCATTACAGATGGTTGTGAGCCACCATGTGGTTGCTGGGAACTGAACTCAGGACCTCTGGAAGAGTAGTCAGTACTCTTAACCACTGAGCCATCTCTCCAGCCCCATTCCCCCCTTTTTAATTTTTATTCTTGATACTTCTTTTATCTAACTCTTTTTAGTGCCTCGAAGACCTCAACACCATTCCCCAGTCTCTGCTTCCATTTCCAATGTGTTGTGCTTCTGTGTTGACCATTATGCATACATATGAGCCTGGACAACTGATGCCAGCATCTGCCCCTACACCCTGCCCTTGCTTGTTAGCAACCAGAAGATTCACTGGAGATATGCCAAGAGATAGTACCCCTTCCTGCAGACACTAAAGCTAACCTAAAGAAAGAAACCATTGCAGTCACCAGAGGCAAAAGTTATCATGCTGATATTTTCTCAGAGTCAGAGAGACAAAGAGCCTCTCATGTTGTCTATTTGGTACCTTTCCATGGAGCTGGACCATGGACAATGAGCAGTGCATGTAACAGCAGCCAAATGGGAGGGGGAGCAAGCAGTGGCCATCTGCCAGACAACCCCAAGCAAGATCCATCTTTCCAGGCACAGAGCATTCCTACAGTATCCTATATCGTTTGTGCTGTGTGTATTAAGTTTCCCCTTCTGTGAGTGCCAAGCAGTTGGGGTACCTTACTTTAGCTTCCCAATCCACAAAGCTGCAAGTGGAAAAACTAGACTCACACGCTCTAGGGGGAAAGGAATGGGCTACCTAAGAACTCTGCCTAATCCTCTCAAAGCTGAGTTTCAAATGCACACTGCAGGCTGTTGACTGAGTCTTACTCATCTTTGTAACTTAGCATAGTGTGCTTAATGTTGGTTGCATTTAATTTAAAAATATCTCCTGGAGCTGGAGAGATGGCTTGGCAGTTAAGAGCACTGATTGCTCTTCCTGAGGATCCAGGTTCAATTTCCAGCATCCACATGGCTGCTGACAACAGCCTGTCATACCAATTCCAGGGGATCTGACACTCTCTTCCAGCCTCGGTGGCCACTGCACAAATATGGTGCACAGACATTCATGCAGCCAAAATACCCAGACACATAAAAAATAAATCAATCTTAAAATTTTTAAATAAAAATATATCCTATGTAAGGGATATAGGCATGTTGCTGAACAAAGCTTTGGTACTAAGAAAGGTTGGTTTGGGGGATTTTTTGGCTATTAATTTTATAGTCACAACTGCTTTTAACTCCGCTGACAGTTGGACTTAATTGGAACATATTAAATAATGGTCTTACGTTATTGGCACATGTACATATTTACTGATAGAGTAATTTCAACAAATGATTATTTCAGATTCAAAACTCTCTCACAAACAGTCATATTTCTTACACAAGCTCCCTCTGGCTCAGGGAGTGGCACCAGGTCAGCCTGAAGGATCCCTGCCCCACTCCATGATGGATGGCATGGAGGCACTTTGTTAAACGTCGTAGCTGAGCGCGGGACGGTCACGTACACTCAGTCTCTTGAACAGCTGTGTGTCTGTGCATCCGCTGCCATCCATTGCGAAAGGACATTTCTCTGACTAAGACAGAGAGTAGCAAATGGGTGCGAACACAAGTATTTACAAGGTAGCTCGGCACTCCGCTCCACCACTTTGGAGGTGACATGGGCAATGGTAATAGGTTCTCTAGAGCCTAACCGCTCCTCGGCCATGGATTTTTAACTGGATTTATAATACCAGGTATAGATTCCCTGTAGGGAGCAGGTGATAATAGGGGTGGGAAATGTAAGTGATCAGAATGTACTATGTATGTCTATAAAACTGTCAAAGAACAAATTAATTAAAAATGATTTGTTTTAAAGAAACTTTAAAAGAATTTAGCCTTCATGGTACAATTAAAACTGTTGTTAGTTGCAGTTCTTGGGGAGAAAGAGTTTGACCAGTTAGAAGCACAGGTACGCATAGTTCTAAATGAATTACAATGCTCTTCCTAGGAAAGAGTTGTGTGTTGGCCTAGTTATTGTAACCTGTCCCACTTCATAATGACCCCAGTAACATTCACATTCTGCCAGCAGGTGGCAGCAGAGAGAAAGGCAAAATGGAATTGAGACCTAGAAATTACCCTTAGCTGGCTTTTTACAGAAAATAGTTTATCCTTATTAAGGCAATGATACTAGTCTAGTATTCAAAACAAAAACATGAAGCAGTTACTAGCTTTCTAGAAAATACTACAAGCTTAGACCTCTGATAGGTGCTGAGGTTAGTGAGGTGAACCAGGACTGACCTGTCCAGGGAAGCTCTGCCTTATGGGAAGCAGGCAGATGCTAAAAAGACCGAGCTCCTGAATTGGGACACTGTTGGATCATGGGAAATGTGTTACAAAGTAGGAAGGCAGCTGCTCTTCTGTAAGTCTTGAATCTCCTCTGCTTCAATCTCTTGTATGTACCTGGCTAGCAGGCCAGTTCATTCCATGCTAGGCTAGTGGATAGCCCGCTACCCTGACACATGTACACAGGCACACCCAAGCCTGGCTATTTCTCTATCTCCAGCCTGACCCTGCAGGGCATTTTCTCACTGTCACCTCCAGAGAATCTTGGGAACGTTTCTGTTTGTGTGCACTCTATGCTCACTCCGTTGACTAGTGAGCTCTTTTATTGTCTCTGTGTGAGCATTTGTATGTGTACATGCATGTATGTGCATGTGTATACATATATACATGTATATTCTCAGGCTGCACATCTTCACCACAGCCCATCACCCCAGGGTGTGGGCCAGCCTTCAGGCATCTTCCTTGTCATTACAGGATCGCAGTACCCCATCTTCCGCTGTGTTCACAGAAACACACACGAGGAGGTTCCCGAGAGCTACTGTGACTCCAGCATGAAGCCCACCCCAGAGGAGGAGCCCTGCAACCTCTTCCCCTGCCCAGCCTTGTAAGATACCTCCCTGGTCACCTCTTGACAGGTCCCTTCTGGTTGACAGCCATAAGATCTTAGTAGCAGATACATTTAAATTTTTAACCCCATATAAATTTGATGTGCCAACACTAACTAGGATTGTGCACGGGATACAGACCCCTTAGCAAACATGCCTGTCTTTCTAGAGGAACTGAGGAGCTGATGGTCTGAGACAAATCAACAAGCTTAGCCAGGAAGCCCATCCAGGAGAATAGGGGAGGCCATAGGAACGAGAACCCAGTAAAGAAGCTCGATTAGTACGGGTCCTAAAACGTCCAAGTTTTATCCTTAGAGTAAAGAAAAATAGAATTTCTATCCAAATATATGCTGAACATGTGATCATGTTTCATTCACTAATTGCCGAGATTGGCCATAAAATGACAGTCAGTAGAAGACATCTCGATTGAGATCTCTGAGCTCCCAAGTGGCTTAGCATTATAGGGAAATTAAGCTAATTTGGGGGTGTCGTTGAGAGGTTCTGCTTTGATCACTAAATGGAAATCATCTGTGCCTTCTCACTCTTTCTATAACTGTGTACAGAAAGAACCTGGGCAATCTAGTCACAGTAAACAGCATTCCCAACCGGCTCCCTTACAATGACACTGCTCTGGGAAGAGGGCTCCTCCCCCACCATCACCCAGCCAGTGATTGTGCTGTGTATTCCTATTAACCGATTGTCTCCCCTCTGTCCCCACAATCCATTCCAGCTGGGACATCGGGGAGTGGTCTGAGTGCAGCAAGACCTGTGGCCTGGGCATGCAGCACCGCCAGGTCCTGTGCCGCCAGGTGTACGCCAACCGTAGCCTGACGGTGCAACCCTACCGCTGCCAGCACCTGGAGAAGCCAGAGACCACCAGCACCTGCCAGCTCAAGATCTGCAGCGAGTGGCAGATTCGGACTGACTGGACCTCGGTACAGGACATCCCCCTCCCTCCAGTATCCACCTTTCCTTACTAGGACCTGTGATTCATAACCCTTGGGTAAGGTGGGGAATGTTTGCTGGGCAGTCTGTTAGCAAAGACAGCTCCTGCCAACAGCTTAGTAGAGTTCAGGCTCTTGGGCATGGCCTATATCCAGTCTCATGGGTGAGCCTATGTGAGTCCTGTACCTGCAGACTTCACCTGCCCCATGTCTCCCATGTGTTAAGAGAAGGTTAGCAACTACTATCAGAGCCAATGCCTTCTGGTGTTGTGTATCCATTCTGGAGATGGAAAGACTGAGGCCCAGAGCAGGCCAGTATGCTATTCGAGGTTCTTAGAGGAAGGCCATGGAGTTTTCCCATGATCACTTTCTCCCCTGGGAATAATGAGCATTGCAGTGGACCCAACAACACAGGGGTCCTCCTCACATTATCTGTTGGGAGTCAGGTGACAAAGAATGGGAATACAACACCAAAACCTGCTGTGTTTTAGTGTTCAGTGCCCTGTGGCGTGGGGCAGCGGACCCGAGACGTGAAGTGTGTGAGCAACATCGGGGACGTGGTGGATGATGTGGAGTGCAACATGAAGCTCCGACCAAACGACATCGAGAACTGTGACATGGGGCCCTGTGCAAAGAGCTGGTTCCTCACAGAATGGAGTGAAAGGGTGAGTGTGCTCCTCCCCCAGAAAGATCAGGGTGGGGATCAGCTGTGTCACAGGATGAGTGGTTCAGGGACACACTGTAACACAGAATCCCAAAGTTAGTTCCTTCCCCAGTGAGGCATAAGATTCCAATGGCAAACCAAAGTCCACCCTGGGAATCCAAAGAGTTTGTTGGGCTCTCTTGCCAAACATGGGGAAGGGATTGATGCAGGAGTGTAGGCGATCCCAACACAGCAACCCTGGGGGGATGCAAGGCAACCTCCCCACAGCTGCATAGTTGGATCCCCATGGCTGTGTACATCTATGGATGGATCCCCTTTGGATACTGCCTTCGTCAGTGTCCCATTGCTGTGAAAAGACACCATGACCATAGCAACTTTTATAAAAGACAGCATTTAGCTGGGGGTTGTTTACAGTTTGAGAGGTTTAGTCTAATGTTATTATCATGGTGGGGGAGGTTTAGTCTCATGCTATCATGGTGGGGGAGCATGGCAGCACACTAGCAGACACAGTGTTGGAGAGGTTGAGAGTTCTATATTCAGATCCAGATCCACAGGGAGCAGGAAGAAGAGACACTGGGCCAGACTGGAACATTTGAAACCCCAAGTCCCAACCCCAGTGACACACTTCCTCCAAGAAGGCCATACCTCCTACTCCTTCTCAACTAATTGTACTGCCCATGATCAAACAGTCAAATATATGAGCTGTGGGGGCCACTTCTAACCAAACCACCACATGTACTACCCTCCTCCACCCCATCTGTGTTCTCAGGGCCTCCTAGGCCATGAGTAGTTAGAGAAGAATTGCACACCAGTAGCTGAGAACCAAAGTCCATGGGCCCTCCCTCACCCTCCCTCCCTGAGAAATGTCAACGTTCCACAGACCCAGCTGTGACTGACTATTACAAGCAGGCTCAGCAGCTATGTTAAAGATGGCAGGTGGTTTGCTCTGAGGACCACCAGTTGCAACAGTGGCAAAAGGCCAGAGACATCTCAGGTTTATAGATTCCTACGAGGACCAAGGGTCTCTGCAGTTAAGGAAGGGGTGGGAACAAAATCAGCTTGCCTCTCCTCAGCATTCCAAGATTAGGAGACAACCTTATAGATTTTTATGCCTGAAATATAGCAGACACGAATTGAGTTGCGGGCACTTTCTCTGCTCTTCAGTAGCTAAAAGCATGTGGAGTACTGTCCCCAATCTCAGAAGCCTGGCCTTTCTCAGGGCTGAGCTATTAAAGGAAACTCACAGGCAAATTCAGTTGATCATCACCCGTTACTATATGCAAGAGAAGCCAGCAGTCAGTTGACTTCATCTGTCAGTGATGGAAATAGAGTTTCTAATGAAAGATGGATTCTGGGGATGGTTAGAAAGCAGGCATGCAAGCAATGAAGATTAAACTCAGAGTGCTTGAAATGATGGCTCTTGCATGTGATCACTGGGACTGGAAAAGAAGTAAGGAGGCGGCTTAGTGAGTGATTACTGCTCAAGCATGAGGGCCTGAGTTCAGATCCCAGCACCCACATAAAAGTCGGGCATGACGGTAGCATCTGTAATATTAGTTCAGGGGAGGTGGCGTTCACTGCTCAGCCAGCCTATCTGAACCAGTGAGCCCCTGGTTCAGTGAGTGACCTTGACTCAAAAAAAAAAAAAAAAAATGTGTAAAGTCAGACACTGTGGTGCACTTCTTTAATCCTGCCACTCAAGAGGGAGAGGCAGGTGGATTTCTGTGAGTTCCAGGATATTCTGATCTATCCAGTGAGTTTCAGGCTAGCAGGGGTTATATAATAAGACCCTTCTTGCAAAATGAAAATGAATAAACAATAAAAATAAGACAGAAAGCAACCAAGGAAGGCACCGATGTTGAATAGTGATGAGAACCTTACATAACGTGGCCCTCACCAGGACGAGGATCAGGAATCCCTTGTGTGTCTGTTTCTGCAGCCGCCGAGTGTGTCTGGGATGCAGTCTCTTTTCTGCCTACCTCAGCAGACATGGTCAGAGATTAGATATGTGCAGCTAGTCCCTGCTTCATGAGGGGTACCCCATTGCCCCCGTTTCTGCTGGCAGGCTTCCAAAGCCTGAGAAACTCCTTTCAAATCTAAATCTGCCATGCTTTCCCCAGCCACTGGTGTAATAGAGAAGTTTTCAGGTCCCATCATCCTGGTCCCCTCTCTGGGCCCTGGCTCCATCGTTGACCATGGGGAGATTTAGAGACCGGCTTGCCCCAGGTGCACATACCTAAGTATAGAAGGCAGAAGACTAAATAAGTCTATTCAGCAGGTGAAACTTATATAGGTAGAAATATCTGTAGAACCTGAGACAGAATAAATAACATTTGGTTTACTTTTTGAATATTTGCTTTTTATTATTATTGTTGTTGTTGTTGTTGTTATTATTATCTGTGTTTGTGTGTGTGGAGGCCATGTGTATATGTAAGGATGCCGTGTGTGTAAAGATACCATGTGTATGTATATGTATGAAGATGCTATGTATACATGTAAGAATTCATGTGTGTATGTGTATGGATGCCATGTTTACGAGTGGCCACAGATGACAGTAGAGGGTCTCATATTCCATGACTCTAGAGTTATACGCAGCTGTGATCTGTTCAGTGTGGGTGCTGAAACCAAACTCAGTTCCCCTGCAAAAGCAGCAGGCACTCGTGTTTTTGTTTGGTTGGTTGTTGTTTGTTTGTTTTGTTTTGATACAGAGTCTCTTTTTGTAGCCTAGGCTGACATAGAACTTACTATGTAGACCAGGCTGGCCTCAGATTCACAGAGATCTGCCTGCCTCTGCCTCCCATGTGCTAGGATTAAAGGTGGGCACCACCATGCCCAGCTAGCAAGCACCAGAGCCATCTCTCTGACTGTCATGACTTTACATTTTATTCTTCACAAGGGATTTTAAATACCTTGAGTTGCACAGTTGTGAACGTCAGACCACACAAGGCTAGAACAAAAGTGTCTCCAGCCTGGATTATCCCACTTACTGTAACAAATGGCTTTTTAAACCCAAGGAGTTGCCTCGTTGTCTCAGAAACCTCACAACAGCACAAACTGAGCTGAAGTCATAAAGACCGCACGTGACTCTGGGGGAGGGGCCAGGGCTACCTCTAACTATACATTCCCTGACTTCAGCCTGTACTTGAACTAACAAAAAATTAACTAGACAACCGTATATAGATTTTATTTGGTGTTAATATTTTTTGCGACAAAGGAAAGAAGTGAAGACCACAGAAGGGGAGCTTGTCTGGAGGGCTTGTGTCCTACTTCAATGAGGAGGAGAACTACACAGTGGAGTAACAATGAGAGAGGGGGTGTGGCCACCAAGGGACATAATTGTGGGAGTGACAGGGACCTGAGGAGAAGTGAGAGGAGAGAAAGGTTAGTTAACTGATCATCTCATGACCAACTCCCCATCTCTAATGGTAAGAATTTTCTTACCAAGCCTGGCACTGGAAGGATGGATCCCTGGGACTCATTGCTCAGCCAATGTGACTAAATTAGTGAGGTAATCAGTGAGAGCCCCTGACCCCCCAAAATAAGGCAGACAGCAGTTGAGGAGGGCACACCAACATGAACTTCAGGCCTCCACCAGTACACACACACACGCACATATACACACTTATGCAATGTATTTACACACAAAAATTTTAAGCAGTTTGAAAAAGAAAGGAAGGAAACGGGTAGAGAACCATGTGACTTCAAAGGCTGCAAAGAGTATGTTGAAGGGGTAGGCATGGATGCTTTAGAGGAAGGGCACTGGAGCCCAGCCCTCAGGCTTCTGGTATTTCCTGGTGAAGGGGAGAACATCCAGGAAGAGGGAATCATGTGCTCTCAGAGCCTCTCATGTGGTCATGGGACTGCAGCAACACTGTCTAGAATGGGGTACAGGGTGGAATACTAGAACATACATCTTGAAGAATGGGATAATCATGACCACTTAAAAATTTCCCACATAACATGTACAAATGTGTCCATGAGTAACTAAGGCCCTAGAAGACAAAAGTAATAGATAAGGAGTGTTGGGACCAACCCTGGCACGGTGGAACGAAGTCCCACGTGTCTGTCCTGGGATGCTGTGGCTCTGGGCGGGACAGCAGACACTTGGAAAGTGGCTGTGCATCTTCCCACACAGTCCGACGGGCAGGTGGGGGCTGTGAGAAGCTTCTGCAGGCCCTGCCTTGGGTGGGGGAGGGGGCCATTCCTGGGGAACCCATGGCAGCCATCTCCATGGGTTCTCTAGCCCAGGGCACCACAGTCACAGCAGGGTGCCACAGACGGGCTAGCCGGAGTGCAGCTGGAGTTCCCGCTGGGACTGGGTCTCTGCAGCTTTGGGTGCCAGGCTAGCTGCTTAGGCTTGAGTGAATGGGTATCATCTGGGAGTGCTGGGATTCCCTCCATAAGAGATTAGCTGCAGCTCATTAATCAAGGGCCGGATCCCTCAATTCCCACGGTGGGTCCAGATAAAGAGACAGTCCATAATTCTAAGATGTTTATTTTCATCATGTGGAGAGTAGCATGAATGGAATTGTACCTCCCGCCTCTCACAGAGAGGCGGGGCAGATATAGTAACTGGGAAGGAGCATGGCTGAGCCTCTAGGTGTGTCATTAACATGGGGATGGCTTGGGGCTGTGTGGCCACGCCTCTACCTGGGGCATGATATGTAACTGTGACTGGAGCCAAAAGCCTCCCAGGAGCCTTGGCATAACGTTTCTGGTCCCTCTTGAATTACTTCACCGGGTCTCCAAGAGTTTTCAGCCTGTGCTCAACCAGATGCCAGACTACCTGCCATATCACTGCCCCACAATGGAGTGTGTCCTGTGTGAGAAAGGTTGTCAACTATTTATAGAAGAAAGAGCTGGAATAAGAGCTTTGGCATCATCTGGAAGTATCCCCAGAACCTGCAAGGACCCCGCTAATATGCCTTCCTTCTGTCTTACAGTGCTCAGCAGAGTGTGGGGCTGGAGTGAGAACACGTTCAGTGGTGTGCATGACCAACCATGTCAGCAGCCTGCCGTTGGAAGGCTGTGGGAACAACAGGCCAGCAGAGACTACGCCATGTGACAATGGGCCCTGCACAGGCAAGGTGGAATGGTTTGCTGGCAGCTGGAGTCAGGTATGTAGCCAGAGCTGGGTATAACTGTCTGTCCCTGGAAGAAGCAATAGAGCAGAGGGGTTATAAGACAGCTTTGAATCTGGCCATGCTACTAGCTACCTGTTGTGACCTGGAAAAGCTGCTATGTTCTTGGTGTGTCATTCAGCCGACAGGTGCACCCTTCCTGTGTGCCAGCCTAAGCACAGTGTTCAGCCAAGAATAAGCAACTTGTTCAGCCAACAAAATTCGCTGTGTACCTACTGTGTGCTCACTTGAGCACCTTGTTCAGCCAAGAAGGTTCAGTCCACACCTACTGTGTGCACACTTAAGCATGTGAGCTACATCAGTGAATAAAACAAACCTCTGTGCCTCAAGGAATGAACATGAGTAGCCTGGCATACAATAAATGCAGCAGGTCTGCTGTGTCATTACCATTGGCTGGTTTGTTAGTACTCAACAATGTCAAAAACTGCCGTTTAAAAATCTGGAGATGGGGTCAGGCATGGTGGCTCACACCTTTAATCCCATCACTCAGGAAGCAGAGGCAGGTGGATCTATCTGAGTTTTTAAAAAGTCTGGTCTACCGATTGAGTTCTAGGACTGTCAAGACTACACAGAGAAACCCTGCCTTGAAAAAACAAAATAAATAAGTAAAAATAAAAATCTGGAGATGGGGACCTGAGAGATTGGTCAATGGATTTGTCACACAAGCAGAGGGCCTGCATTTAGATTCCCCAGAAGCCATGTGAAAACCAGACACAGCAGCACACAGCTGTAATCCCAGTACTTCTCAGCTGAGATGGGAGATGGAGGCAGAAGAATCCATGGAGGTTTGCAGGCCAGCCAGCCTGGAATACAGCAAGAGAGCCAACAGCAGGAGACCCTGCCTCAGAGTAGAATGTGAAGGTCAATATGCAAGCTTGCTGTGACCTCCAGACATGCAGCATGGTTTGCCTACACTCACACACATATGTACACATACATCATACACACAGATATTTATTTATTGGTTTGTTTGTTCATATGGGAGTGCTCAGTTTGCATGTACACATGTATGCCAGAAGAGGGCATCAGATCCCTCTTTGTAGATGGTCTTAAGCCACTTTGTGATTGGTGGGAATTGAACTCAGGACCTCTGGGGAAAATAGCCAGTGTTCTTAACCACTGAGCCATCTCACCAGCTCGCCACAACTTTTTGTAAAGCTGGAAGTGGATGTTATGAAGTGCAGATAATGAAGAAACTAAAGTAATTTACAAATCTATGAACTGATTTTTCCTCCTGGTTCCAGCTTTGAATATAAACCCCTGAGGAAAATCTGGAGAGGCATCCCAGTGACTGCCCTATCACAGTCCCTACCCCACCCACCCCCACTGCCTGCCTGAACTTGAGTTCTTGGCTCTTGTAGCTCTGGCTCCCAGGGCTGACTGATTCTCCAAGGCCTTTTGGCTGAAGGTCACGATTTGCACAGTATCCAGTCGCTGGCTCTGTAGGAATTTTTAAAAGTAGCTTCAAAGACAGGCCTTGATGAAATTGGCTGGCTTTTCCCTGTAGCTGATACAGGCCCTTTGGAAAGCAAGTTGACAGCAAAGGGCAGGAAACAGAAAACACCATTTGTCTTTCCTCAGTCACCCCACCACGTGGGTCCGTTTTAAGGAAGTAATCATCAGCTGGGCATGGTGGTGCACACCTTTAGTCCTGGCACTCTGAGGCAGAGGCAGTGGATCTCTGTCAGTTCAAGGACAGCCTGGTCAACATAGTGCATTTCAGAAGAGCCAGGAATACATTGTGAGAGCTTGTCTCAAAATAAAATTTTAGAAAAGCAATTATTCAAAGAAAAAGAAGATTTTTTGGCAAGAATGCTCCTGACCTTAGGATTTTAGCATTTATCCTTACCTGGCAAAATATTACATAAATATCACGTCTATATATGATGCTGTCTCAAAAAGAAATATATATATATATCAAGGTGCAAATAATATACTAGCCAGTCGCAGAGTATGAAAATGCAAGACCTGGTGCTGGAGGGTATTTGGGATGGCTCACCAGTTTAGAGCATTGCTACTCCTGCTGAAGACCTGAGTTCAGTTCCTCATACACACGTGGGTGGGGAATCACAACCAGCCTTAACTCCAGTTCCAGGAGATCTGATACCCTCTTCTGGTGCTGTAGGTTCATACTACATACATTCAGGTAAAGCCTCCACACACATTTTATATATGTGTACGTGGGGGGTGTATGTGTGTGTTCATATATTCATATTCATGCAAGAGTGCTTCAGTTGGTAATTTGCCTAACATGCGTGAAGCCCAGGTTCAATCTTCAGCACTAATAAAATCAAGCATGTTGTGCATGCCTGTAATTCCAGAACTTGGAAGGTAGAGATAGAAAGATCATAAGGTCAAGATCATCTTAGGCTACATGATGGAAGCCAGCCTAGGCTACAGGACACCCTATGTTGATGTGTGTGTGTGCGTGTGTGTGTGTTTTATAACCTAAAGAATAGTTTTTATTAGTTTTTAGTTTTTTATTTTTATGTGTTTTGCCTGCATGTGTGACTGAGAGTGTCAGAACCACTAGAACTGGAGTTACACGTAGTTGCGAGCTGCCATGTGGGTGCTGGGAATTGAACCCAGGTCTTATGGAAGAATAGCCAGTGCTCTTCACTACTGAGCAATCTCTCGAATCCCAATTTCTATTCTTGTGTCCTGTCTCTTGCTCTTTTTCATATGTTCAGTGGAGGAATTAAGGATGTCCCTCCGTGGGCATGGTTGTTGTCCCCCTTTGTATCATGTGACGTCCATCTGTCTCTGCTTCTCCTTCAGTGTTCCATCGAGTGTGGCAGTGGGACACAGCAGAGGGAGGTGATCTGTGTTAGAAAGAATGCAGACACCTTTGAAGTGCTAGACCCTTATGAGTGTTCATTCCTGGAGAAGCCCCCGAGCCAGCAGGCCTGCCACCTCAAGCCTTGTGGAGCTAAATGGTTTAATACAGAATGGAGCATGGTAAGTCACGGTGGTCCATTGATGTCTCTGGGGAGGGTCCTGGGCCCAGCCCATGAAGAGATGCTATATTCCCTGTGGCATCTACTCTTGGTAGACACAATGAGGGAGACCCTGCTCTGTCAGGGAAGACAGAGCTTACAGATTTGGGTTTCTATACAGAAATCTTCATCACCAAATGATTCTCAAGCTTTGGGGTATATCTGGGGGTCTTGCTTGAAAAGACTAACTCTGGGCCCCTCCTGGCTAAGACATTTGTGTTTACCAAGCAGTACGAGCATGTCCTTGGGCTGCATTTTGACAGACATCCCTGCAGAGAATAATGGTGGTTGAAAGGACCATTGTCAAAGATAAGTTTAAAGTACTGCCTTGTAAGCCAGGTACCGCCGCATGCATCTGCAACCCCAGCCACCCCAGCACTGGGGAGGTGGAGACAGGAGGATCCCTGGAATGCACTGGCCAGGCAGGCTAACGAAAGGATGACCTTCAGGTCCAGTGAGAGATCCTAGCTCACAAAATAAAGTGGAGAGCCAGGCATGGTGGAGCATGCCTTTGATCACAGCACTCAGGAGGCAGAGGCAAACAATCTCCCTGAGTTCAAGGATAACCTGGTCTGCATAGCAAGTGCCAGGACAGCCAGAACTACATAGAAAGACTGCCTCAAAAAATACATTACATACATGCATGCATGCATACAGTGGAGAGAAACTTGGAAAAGATACCTGCCATCATCAACTTCTGGCTTACTCTACATGTGCACGCATACCCACAAGCATATGCCCCCACCACATATATACATTCACACACACACACACATGTGAACACACACACAAACACATGCCCCCACATATACACAGTCACACGCACACACACATACACACACATGTGAACACACACTATAGTGCTACATTATACAGTGAACTCTCTGAGAGAGTTCTGTGAGATCCAGGCCAGCCTGGTCTACAAAGTGAGTTCTAGGACAGCCAGGACTATTACGCAGAGAAACCCTGTCTCGAAAAACCAAAATAATGATGATGATGATGATGATGATGATGATAATGATGATAACGATGATGATAAATTTAAAAATAAATTGTCTTTTAAAAATTCTTTCCCAGTTCCACCCACTGAAAGAGCCTAGGAACCAGATAGACTCAATAGCAAAGGGACTTCCTCCCATCTAGAGAGCAGCTTTGATTGACACTGATAGGAGCCAGAGATTCTTTAATATTGAATCCTCTTCAGGATTCAAATGTCACCGTCTAACGGTTTCCAGGAAATGGAGAAAACAGGGATGTGTTAGGATATACTATGAGGGTAGGGTCAGCAGTCAAGACAAGGAGAGCTCCACAGAGTACATGACTCTAGGTTCCTTCTCCAAAAGAATCGTAATGGCGGGGGATGTGGCTCAGCTGGCAGAGAGCTTACCCAGCATGCACAAAGCCCTGGGGTCCATCTTCAGCACCACATAAACTGGGCACGGCAGCACAGGCCTGTAATCCCATCACTTGGGAGATAGAAACAGAAGTTTGAGGCTACCTACATGAGACTTCTCCAAGATGGGTCCCACCACCAGTCCCTCACAGATGAGGTCCCACCCCTCTCTGAGGAGCTATCCTCAGTTGAGGGTTGCTGGGGGAGGGCAATCACTTTCTTCAGCGATTTAATCACTGATAAATTGCCCCCCATCATGTTCATGCAAGCAACCCTAATTGAAGTGAGTCACAAACACAAGAACCAGACATGAAATAGGAGGAGTCTTGTTGAGAGGAAGGGGGTCTGTGGGAGTGGGAAGGGCTGAGTAAAGATAATAAGGAATGAAAAAAGCTAAAATACAAATGCATGCATCAGCATGGAAGACACTGTCAAAGAATAATACATTTTCAAAACAATAAGGAGACATTCAAGACCATCCTCGGCTACATTGGGAGCTTGAGACTAGCCTGGGCTACATGAGACCCCGTCGCCAAAAAAATTAATAATATTTTTGTTTTAAATTTGTTTAACTAATTTAAAATTTTTTAAATTAATAAAAATTCAGTAACAGTGAGATGTTTCAGCACATAAAGACACTTAACTGCCAAGCTGAAGACCCAAGTTCCATCTCTGGGCCCCACATGGTGGAAGGAGAGAGTCAACTCCCACAGATTGTTCTTTGACCTCCACACATAGGCCATGGAACCTGCAAACACATAATAAATGTAATTTAAAAAAAAAATACTCATTACAGATGTGCTGGCCCACACCTTTAATCCCTGTACTCAGGAGGCAGGCTGATCTCTGTGAGTTCCAGGCCAGCTTGGTCTACAGAGTGAATTCCAGGCCAAGTCAGGGCTACACAGTGAGATCCTGTCTCAAAGAAAGTTTGTTTTAATTTTTAAACATTAAAAATAAACAAGCAAAGATGATGGAAGGGAGACCTGGGAGTTTAGATTAAGAATTATAACTACAGTGCATAACTGAGATATGGATCCTATTATTGTTGTTGTTATTATTTTAATTTTGTGTTTATTTTTATCTTATTGTACGGGTGTTTGTCTGCATATATGGCTGTGTACTGCCTGCATACAGTGCCCTGGGAGCACAGAGGAAAGGGCATCAGCTCTCCTGGGGCTGGAGTTCCAGACTGTTGTGAGCCACCATGTGGGTGCTGGGATTTGAACTCAGGACCTCTGGAAGAGCAGCAGTGCTCTTAACCGCTGAGCCATCTCTCCAGCCTCCCCTTTTAAATAATACTTAGTGTTTACCCTTTGGGAATGCCCTACGCTGTGCAGTACATTCCATGTCTACCCAGCTTTGCTTTCCTCCTTGAGATTAATAAGGTTCACATTTTGAAGGCTCCTTCTTCTTGGAGCCATACAATATTATGGAGGGTGTGATGGGAGACTAGAATTCACTCAGAACAGTGCAAGGAGTGGGTGTGGGAGTGGGGCAAACAGGACAAGGTAGCCAACCTGCTAGGTGTCCCGTGGAAGTGTGTTATGGTGCTCACTTTCCCTTTCAGGAGATGTTTGAATTTCCTGATCCTCCTCCCTGGTGCGGGGACCTAACAGGCTGCTGAGAAATCTGACGTTGTCTCTCTTTTTGCCCCACAAGTGCTCCAAGAGCTGTCAGGGCGGATTCCGGGTGCGGGAAGTTCGGTGTCTCTCAGATGACATGACCCTGGGTAGCCTCTGCGACCCCCAGTTGAAACCAGAAGAGAGAGAATCTTGTAACCCTCAGGACTGTGTCCCTGAAGTTGGTGAGTGTCTGGTTCCCACCTGAAGAAAGGAGAAATGAGCTCTCGCTCTGTCAAGTTATCCAGGGTGAAAGCCAAGCTGGGGGGGGGGGAGGATGGTGGTAGGGGAGTCAGGGTGCTTTGATATTATAATTTTATAGTTTAAGGCTACAACATGCTGGGATGTCCTGAGTCTCATAATGTGTGCCACTGGTTTGGATGTTTTTAGCTTTAGCTTTTTTTTTTTTTTTTTTTAACTTTATTTACATTTCAAATGTTTCCCCCTTTCCAGATCTCCCCTTTGGAACCTCCCTATCCCCTCCCAACTCCCCCAACCTCTATGAGGGTATTCCCCCACCCACCCACTCTTCCCTCCTTGGCATTCCCCTATACTGGGGGAATCTAACACCCTCAGGCCCAAGGGCCTCTCCGCCCCCTGATGGCCAACAAGACCTCTTCTCTGCCGCATATGTGGCCAGCACCATGGGTCCCTCCATGTGTATTCTTTGGTTGGTGATTCAGTCTCGGGGAGCACTGGGGGTCAGGCCAGTTGACACTGCTGCTCCCTCCATGGGGATGCCAACTCCCTCAGCTTCTTCAGTCCCTTCTCCAAGTCCTCCCTCTGGGACCTCACGCTCAGCCCCATGGTTGCTGTGCAGTGACTCTTGGGTATTCTGAACTTTTGGGCTAATAACCACTTATCAGTGAGTACATACCGTGTTCATTCTTTTGTGACTGCGTTACCTCGCTCAGGATGATATTTTCAAGTTCCATCCATTTGCCTGCGACTTTGATGAAGTCGTTGTTTTTAATAGCTGAGTAGTATTCCACTGTGTAAATGTGACTTGAGAGTCATTTAAAGGCCCATAGGCAGTTATTGTGCTTATTTATCTAGTCCGTTCTGTCAACCTTGTCATTTCCTTTTCTTCCCATTTATTGGATTTTATGTTTGAAGCGAAATAGTTTTTCCTCCCTTGAAAAGACACCTTAGCTAAGTCTAGAAGACCAAACCAGAGTAGTTTTTAAAGAAAAATCATAGACTGAGTGTCAGAAAGCTTGCCTACCATTCACAAAGCCCTGGATTTGATCCTACTGCCACTTAGACCAGGCATGGTGGCGAGTGCCGATGACCCCAGCACTCCAGGGCTGAAGCAGGAGAATCAAAAGATCAAAATCAGCATCTCCCAATCCCAAGCTCAAGGCCAGCCAGGGATACACAAAACCCATTTCAAAACGAAGCCCTCTCACATCTTATTAGTGAGAAGGCTTTGACAAGTGTGTGCTGACTGGGAGCAGGCCTCAAGAACACACAAAGTGGTTATGGCAGCCATGCCTTGGTCCAGAGTCTATACAATCAATCCCAAGGAGCGGGCAGCTTCAACCATCTTTAATTACCCATAGCTGTGTGCCTGAGACAACTTTCTTTTTCAGTGTTGTGTTTTAATTCAACCTTTTCAAAAGCAACAAACGGAACAATTGATGATCCAAATTTAAATCACTTCAGCAGTGTGGTGTTGCCAAGCCAAATAAGTAAATAGCTTGTGTGCATGACCCAGACATGGGAATTCTATCAATATTTATTTTAAAGCCTCCTGCCCACAGAGTCCTTCATACTGATTGTAGCATATTTTCCTAAGATGTGTTTCAAGTATTTTCTTACATCTCCTCTTCCTTACCCTTTCCCTCCTCCTTCTTTATTTATTTGAGATAGTGTCTGTCACTGGCCTGTGCTTGGCTGGTGTAGGCTGGCTAGCAGCAAACTTCAGAGATCCACCTGTCCCATCCTCCTAGCCCTGGGATTATAAGCATCCACTACATGCACAGCTCTTCCACGTGAGTCCTGAGACACTAACCCTGGACCCCACACACTCACCGTAGCACCTGAGCCATCTTCCCAGCGCTCATATAATGTCAGTCAAAATCCATACAGGATCTTTTAAATTGGATATGTCGAATAGGAATCAGATATATCAAATTGTTGATACGAAAGAACAGCAGAGAATAACCTGGGCAGTTTCGAGGATAACAGCGTTGGAGGATTTATTCTGCCACAAACAAAGGTATGCTGGGCACAGGGAGAGGTGAACAGGTAAAAGCTTACAATAGGAAGTCCTCAAATAAAGCAAAGATGCTTGGTCTGTGGTGGAGTTAGCTTAGGTGTCTGGGGTAAGGATGAGCCGTTAAATGGTAATGAAACAGTTCACATACCCTTACGTATATGGAAAAGCAGCAACACTGAATCCCTGCCTCTCAATACACACATGTGCACGTGCACGTGCACACACTCAGACACGCATTCATACACGCACACACACACGTGCACACACATATCCACCACCCTCACCAGTTCCTGGAGAATTAAGGAAATAAATGTAATCAGAAAATTTATACTGTAAGAAAAGACTTTGAGGGAGAAAATGTTTTATCTTAAGAGTAGGGAAGAATTTCTTAAATGAAACCCTGAGTGGCTACCAGGGAAAGCTCTTTAATACCAATAACATTGAGACATCAAGTGTCTGCCTGTCACAGGGCATCTTAAAAGAAGTGCCAGGAGGAACTACAAGCTAGAGATCTGTGGCCTAGAGAGAGCTTGGTGAGTTCACAGGCAAAAGGAAAGCGGCCCCCAGCAAAGGGAGCCTGAGCCACAAACACTGATACAATGTGTTCACCTCACCCAGGGAGAGGTTAGCATTACTAGACAGACACAAACACAGCCCACGATGGGAGAGAATTCTGCTGATCTGGGGGTGCACTTCAGCTACAGAGTGCACGCCTAGCATGCACAGTGTCCTGGGATTGATCTCCAGCACTGCGTAATCCATGTACGGTGGTACCCACCGGGAACCATCCCCAGCACTGGAGATGGAGGCTGGAGCATTAGGACTTCTCATCCTCCAGGATCAAGGCCAGCTGAGGCTACATGAGACCCTGGCTTCTTCCCACTGCCTGCCTCTCCCCCTCTTCCCCCAAAATGGAATTCTGCTGTTCTGTCAAGAGAAATACAAATAGTTTTATATAGTTTGGAGGGCAGCCATCACATCTAATAAGGTTGTATGTGTCTTAAAACTCAGAAAGAACACTTAAAAATTTGCTTAAAAGAGAACTTTTTTGTTTGTTTGTTTTTTGTTTTTGTTTTTCGAGACAGGGTTTCTCTGTGTAGCCCTGGCGGTCCTGGAACTCACTCTGTAGACCAGGCTGGCCTTGAACTCAGAAATCCGCTATTTATAAACAGGCAAAAATGGGAACAAGTGTCTACCCAAGGAAAATCCATACATTACACGTTTACAAGGCTACCCTCCCCAGTGATATAAACAAATGCATAAATTCAATTTCAAAACAGTGACCAAGAACTGTTTGACTATCTACATTTTCTTAAGTTTAGGTGTCACAGTAGTTAGAGGTGGGAGGTAGAGAGATGGCTCAACAGAAGAGCTCTCCCTGCTCTTCCAGAGGACCTGAGTTCAGTTCCCAGGAACCACATGGTGGCTCACAGCCATCTGTAATAGGGTCTGACGTGCAGGTGTTCATGCAGATCGAGCACTCAGACATAAAATTTAAATAAACAAACCTCCGTCGCATACAGGAGCCAGGGGAGATGGCTCAGTGGGTAAAGTGCTTGCTGTACACACATGAGGATCTGAATTTGCATCCACAGCACCCTCATAGGCTCCCTGGGGTGGCTGGCTAGCCTGACCAGCCAATCAGTGAGGTCCTGGTTCAGTGACCAGAAAACTGGGTAGAGGAGGAAGGGTGAGTGAATACCAAGGAGCTGCATGTGGTCTGAGTGGCTGGGGAGGAGCCACTCTCTTCCGTGGTGTAGCCACTGTAAGTTACCCATGCTCAGGTAAATTACCCCACACCCTTGCCCATGCAAGCAGCACCAGCTAGACTTATTTAACAAGAATAAAAATTGGCGCATCATCTTCTGCTTACCTCTTTATGAGAAGAAACACTCATATCCGGTGTTTGTCACCCCTGCCCAATATCTTCATTGTGATCATTATTATTTGTTTGAGATGGGGCCTCGCTATGCTGCCCTGGCTGACCTTGAACTCCTGATCTTCGAATTTCACTATCCCTGGACATTCTTGAACATGTATTCTCCCCTTCTCTCCCTCCCTCCCCAACTCCTCCCTCCGTCTCTGCCCACATGCATGTGCATGGATGTGGAGGCCAGAGTCATCGGCTACCTTCCTCAACTGCTCTGCAGCTTATTTCTCAAAAGTCTCTTTTCCCTTTATCATTCTTTGACAAGCTCATGTACATATCTAATATTTGAGGTCATTTTACACCCCTCATTACCCTCTTTCAACCCCTTCCTATTCCACTGAGCCCTAACAAGGCCCCTCCCTGATATCTCTGACATCCTACACTGGTCTCTGCGTGTGTTCACACAGACTCATACAGACACACATAGACCCATACACACATACACACACACACACACATACATACCCCACATACAGAGAGAGAGAGAGAGAGAGAGAGAGAGAGAGAGAGAGAGAGAAGCACACGTGCACGCGAGTGAGCAAGGCCTCCTACCCTGCCATGTCTCCTCCCCTTTCTCTTCCGGCTGGCCCTGACTGCCTCTTGGGCTGAGGAGTCTCTTGTGCTTTCTTCCACCATAGATGAAAACTGCAAGGACAAGTACTACAACTGCAATGTGGTGGTCCAGGCGCGCCTCTGTGTCTACAACTACTACAAGACTGCCTGCTGTGCCTCTTGCACTCGAGTGGCCAACAGACACACGGGCTTTCTGGGGAGCCGATAACATTCCTGCCCTCCTGGGGTTACAAGCAGTGCACCTGGCTGGTTGCTGGTCTGCAGGGGACCCTGCTCTCATCTTCAGAAAGTGTACCACATGGTACCCAGGATGTTAGAAAGCCATGGCTGGCCCTTTAAGCATTGCTCTGTCCTGATGATGCCCTTCCTTGGGACCTGGCACCTGCTGATGGTGCCTTCTGAAAAGCATATGGCTCTCCTCCCAACTCCAGGCCTACTGTCATCCAAGTCAGCAGCTGGACCACTGACCAAGCATAGCCTCCTTCCTGGTGCTACTGGCCTGTCCAAAATTAGAACCCCTTTGCAAAGTCAAAAGAGGGCAGCACCCCATCCTGCAGCACCGACACACCTTGCTAAGACCTGTGCATCCCTGTTATCTCAGCCCAGCTGTGTCCATTGCCATTCTTAAAGAGAATAGACAGTTTCCTGCCTCTGGACAGAGGTATCTCACACTAGCGTGCTTTCTAGTTTAGCAGAAACAAGAAAACATTCTCAGACATTAGTTCACTGGAGGCTGCAGCGTCCCAGGATGGGAGGCAGGGGATGAATACGTGCTCCCACCTTACTAGCAAGGAGACTGAGGCTCTACTCAGGTAACTGAGCTGCTGTTTGGGGGCAAGGATAAGCACCTGCCCCAGATGGCTGAGCACAACCCTCACCCCACAGCACCTCCAGTGACCATTCTGGGCTCTGTGCAGGGCCATAGTCTGAAGGGTGACTAAGAATCTGTCTGACCAGGAGGCTGAGAAGTTTCTCATTCTATGAACAGCCCAGGCTTCTGAGGCCCTTCCTCTGTCCCCAAGTGCTGCCTCAAATGAGCACTTAGTTCTTTCAAGATGTCTGCACCCCTGTCCCCCTTCCCTCAGCCACAGCTCCTGCTGACAGGACTCCGGTGTTTGCTAAGTTCCATCTTCATCAGAACTGTCCCACAAGAAAGCCACAGGGAGAGCTGGCCAGTTGCCAGGGATTCTCTGGGCTACTCTGGAGCTGGAGCAACCTCCCAAATCCCACAGGCTCTTGTTCCAGCATCTCTCCTAGTGTAAAGCCAAGCCAGTTATCCCAGCAGCATCTCCATATTGCAACTGAGAGAGTTTTATCTGAGCCTCGTGGACTGTCTGAAGTTTCTATCTAATGGTCTCACATCCCTCCTCTCCACTACGGCTCATGACTCTTTCTTCCCACAAGCCTTGACCATCGAGATCAGTTTTAGTGCTGCAGGTCTGGGAGGAGGAGCTAGGAAGCCCTCCATATCTCTGCTGACACACTCTCCCCAACTGTAATTCCAGAGGCCCCAGGCCTGAAGGGACTCAGTGCTTAAGAAAGGTGGACCATCTTGGGGTGCCAGGGGTAGGGGAAGACAATGAAGAGAAATAGTTTTTTTCTTAAAAATTGTAAACTTACAGAAATTATCTTATTTCGGGTTCTGGGCATGTTCCCTTAAAGAAAGCACATACCCTTAGCACACAGTCTCTCTGTGAACTCCATGACCTTGGCCAGCCGTCATTGTGACTGCTCACAGCTGTGGGGATGGTATAACCTGTCTGGTCTGATGCACTCTGTCAGGATTCCAATGGCCTTGGCCTCCTGTGAGTATCCCCCCAGCATCTGTCTCCATGAGCAAGCAGCCGACCTCTCCTGTGGGGCAGGAGATGCACAACCCAGCAGAGACCACACTTGCCATGCTAAGTAGAGAGAAGTCACCATGTGAGTAGTTTCTGGCCAGTTCCCTGCCTGTCCCTCTCACTGTGTGCTTCTGCTTGTGCCAGGCCGTTTCCTCTCTATGCAGTCATTCTCAGATCTTGCTGGACAAGGCGGGCGTTTGAAGGATTCCTTGGAAGGTGTTTGTGTACGTGCCAGAGGTTAAGGCAGGCACGATCTGTGGGTAAAATGAAGGCTGGCATTAGCTCCAGGGACAGAAAGTTTTCTAGCAACCAAAGCCACCCAACAATGGGCGGTCACAGGGCCTATAGGACTTCTCTTCCGAGAGTGAGCACTCTGGTCCTTCCAATTCACAAATCCTCAGGGCCAGGCTGGGTTGGTGATGGCTTTGTCTATCCTGTGTCTCAGATGTCACCTCACAGTTCTTAGGAAGGACAATGATCCTTCTATAGTGAGTGTAGGTCAGAGAAAATAGGGCAGGCCCTGGTGTTCAGGCAAACACGAAACAAAACAAAACACCAACACCAAAACTAGAAAACACCTCATCTGAGTTCGGTGAGTTGTTTTGTTTTTTTTTTCCGGAAAATGAGCTGTTTCTAGGAGTTCAGTACCCTTTAGAAAGTTACAGATTTTTAGAATGGGGTCAATTAACCACTTTGTTTAGAAGGCCAATCTTGCAAATGTCCTGGTTCCTCCTTCATCCCCTGCACAGCCTCCTCCCTACACAGTGTGGGCAGTAGGGCGTTGGACTCCCCGGTATCATCAGGGACAGATGCTCCGCCCTGCAGATGGTTCTTTATCCTCCACCTCCTTCTCGGGCCACTCCACATTCCCTTCATTGGCTATGATGTGGAACTGAAATTTGTATTTCAATATTGATTTTCCTCTGGTGTGCTAGATGGCCACATCCTGAGCTCTGAATGAAAAAATAGGTAAATTAAGCTACTATGTAGCTTTATTTCAACAAAAGTCAACAATGCCCCAGATGAAAAGCTGTTTCCATTTACCAATCAGGGCGACTGGGAATATGCTGTCTGGCCGCTAGAGGGAGCAGTTCCCTGCTCGGAGCCATGCTCAGACTAGCGGGAAGCCAGAGGAGCTTGTCAGCCCGGGATTTCTGTTCCGCCTTTCCTCCTTGCTTTTTGCACGTATCACCTATTTGTTCTCTAAGTGTTTACACCCAACCTTCTCTTTTTAAAAGGTGACTTTCTAGAGGGCTGAGAAACAGAAGATGCTCGATTAATTTATTGAATGGTATGGAGAAATCTAGATATTGCTAGCACCTGCCCAAGGTAGCCTCCTCGTTTTATTAATAATTGTCTCAACGTTGACACTATAGAATCTTCCTATATAAATATAAGGAACAAAACAAGATGACATCACATCAGGGTGAATGATCTGTCAGCCCTGCAGGTGGAGGCCAGATCCTTGCCAGATAAAATATTTTGCATGTAGCTTAGATGTCTTAGAAGAAGACTGGCTGATGCCCTGAACTTGGAGAGCCAACAGCTAGGGTAAGAGGGATCTGAAAAGATGTTTTAAAAACCCTGAAGAGAAGGCCTAGGGAGGTGGTGAAAGCCCTACCTTTGGATTAAAAGAATAACTATCCAGTTGAAAGGTGATAGAAAGAGAATAATTTCAGCTAATTTCAAAGTGAGTCAAAAAGTGAGAGGAAGCGTCAGAATATAAGGGACCCCTGGACTAGCGAGTTAACTCAGTCAGCAAAGTGCTGAAGAACTGAGTTCGAGTCTCAAACCCACATGCGAAAAGCTGGGTGTGGTGGTATTCATTTGTAATCCCAGCACCAGGGAGGCAGAGAGAGGAGGATCCCTGGGGCTCACTAGCTGGCCAGCCCAAGCCTACTTGGCAAGTTCCAGGCCAGTGAGAGACCTTGCCTTAAAAAAACTTGGTGGACGGCACCTGAAGAACATTTGTCCCCTGACCTCCACATGAACACACATATGTGCATGTGTGTATAAGCCATTCCACAAGCCACCAAGGCCACAGAGAAAACATGGGTGAGAGTCAAGCTGGTGTTTGTAGGAAGACTGCTGCTCACAGGTAACATTCACATGTGGTTCTCCAAACCCTGATAAAGAGGACAGCCTGTAGGAGACAGTTCGAGGGACGACACCAGGAGAGCCCTCTCAGGAGCCGGAGGGAGAAAGCTCAGCAAGCTGGAACCTTCTGGGGTGCAGGGGTGCTGGAGATAGAAGTCACTTCTCCATAGAAGTGACAGCTGAGACAGGCTGGCAGTGAGGATGTGGGAAGGGGCTCTCCGAAATGGAACAGTGACTCATTCATATCGTTCCTAACTGCTACTACCTTGTCACCATTGGAACCCATTAGTGCCTCTTCCTGGAAGCTGTGTGTGCTCTCCTATGGCAGCCACTGGCAACCTGGGCAGAGCCATCTCCATGAACCTGCTCCACAGAGGGGCAAAGACAGGGCAGCTAACTGCCAGCCTCGACTACCCTGGGCTATTTGTCTCTAGTGTCTTTTGTAAGAACACCCTGCCTTCCTGAGGGACGCCTTACTGACAAAGAGCAACAGCTCTTGACCCCAAACTGTGCTTTATACTCTGAATCCTTGTTCTGTTGGGATCCGTACTGTGCTGTGGAAAGTGGCCCCAAGAATATGGGAACCCCCAGCCCCGTCAGATGATTGGCCCTGGCCTCAGTGAGCCAAAACTCCATTCTGTTACACCCACGAACTCCCGCCTTCCTGGGTCCCTCAGCCCCCCCACCATCCACCCAACATAAGGATATACTTTGCTATAACTTATTACTTTGTTCTCTGTAAATACAAGATGTTTATAGGAAATATGTATTCTGAACTATATCTGCAGAGTGGACTGCAACACCAGAATAGTTCTGTTATTTAGAATGTGTTCATTGTAAAGGGACCGAATAGGTATTTATTTACATATGCCATCCACATTTACATAAAATTGTTTGCTTGGCTCAGCCAGCTTCCTGGTATATTGCTATACCACAGTGTTTTATTCCATGTCAGTCCTTACAGTTGTTTATATAGTGATTGGCCAAACTTTTCGGGGTTTAAAATCAAATATAACTAACTCTGCTTTTGCCGTGTTCAGGGGCTCTCGCCCTGGTATTGTGCCTGACTAAGCCCGCCACCTTCCTGTCTTAAATATATTTTCTCATATGATCCACCTCACTTCACACTCAAACACTTGGAGAAGGGAGGGTGACTGGTCTTTCTCGTCCCTTCTCAGTGTGGCCTGCTGTTAGCTTCACCTGCCTCATTGCTCAGGTCAGAGCTGTGGACAGCTTGGGCAGAGGCTTGGACATGAAGCAGCATTCTCAGCTCTGATGATGACCCCAGGATCCCCTGTTGGGGACTGTGGGGGCCAGGGCCTCCAGGCTGACCTGTGAACTGCAGAACTGGGACTGAGAAGCCCCTGAGGACACCACCAGTTCAGTGTCTCCTCTGCAGGCTTAAGTTATTATGGAAGGGAAGGCAAGTAGACAGTGAATTATAGGAGCAAATACGGGCTGTTTTCCAGCACTATTTTGTGTACAACTAATTTATTTTTATTGTAAAAATACAATAAACTGGTTAAAAGATCTGCTTAGTTAATTATCTGTGTTCTTGCTTGTTGTAGTCACTATTTTGTTGCTGTGAGGAGCCTCGATGACCAAGGCAACTCTTATATAAAGGGAAGCATTTAACCAAGGACTAGCTTACCGTTTCAGAGGCTTAGTCCATTATCACTGGTGGGGAGCATGCTGCTAGAGCAATCCATGAGAGCTACATCCTTATCTGCAGACAGAGACAGAGACAGAGAGACTGAGACTGAGCCTGTCATGCTCATTTTAAAACATACTTCCTTCAACAAGGCAAACCTACTCCAACAAGGTCACACCCCTAATCCTTCTCAGATAGGGCCACTCCCTGGTGATTAACCATTCCAATGTGTGAGTGCATGGGGGCCATTCTTATTCAAACCATTGCTCTATTCACAGCTGGGTGTCTGGCTATTTCTCAATCCATTTTGCAGTTAGGGGAGCCAGGCTTCATCCAGAGCAGGAGACGGATGTGTGATCACACAGGGTACGTACACCTGCCCAAGACATAGGACTCAGATCTGTCAGACTTCACTGCCTCTACTCAATCCCTTGGCGCCTGACTGCCAAAGAATCACACAACTCTTTTGTGGGTGGGAACTGAAGCCAGAACCTGCTCCCTGCACATGTGGTGTGGATCATGGCAAATGCTGCTCGTAGTTGTAGTCTGCCCATTCTGGAAGGATAAGAACCCAGGACAGTGGGTGACAGCCTTCTGTGATTTCCTCTCCCTCCCCCACACCCCCACACCCGGTTCAGTAAGCCACCTCTACTCCCATACCCCATGTCATATGCAGAGCCCAAAGCTGATTTTCTACATCTGGGCATGGTGATTTAAGCTTCAAGTCTCAGCACTTAGGCAGTTTGAGGTTCAGGGTCATCCTATATAGGCAGTTGAAGGCCTAAACCCGTCCAGTCTCAAATAAATAAATAAATAAATAAATAATAAATAAATAAATAAATATTATGTCTAAGGTCGAGGTTAATTCTGTTTAAAGGCTATCTAAGGGATGGGGGAATGCAGTGGGGAACAAAAAAATTGAGTTTATTTTTTTATATATGAGTACACTGTAGCTGTCTTCAAACACACCAGAAGAGGGCATCAGATCCCATTACAGATGGTTGTGAGCCACCATGTGGTTACTGGGAATTGAACTCAGGACCTCTGGAAGAGCAGTCAGTGCTTTTAACTGCTGAGCCATCTCTCCAGCCCAGGAATTGAGTTTATTTGAACTGAATGCCAACATCCTCATCCTCTTGCCCTGACCACAGGACTCCTGGCTGCCTCTGAATCTAAACCCAGATGCTCTTGTGTTTGCCCAAGACTCAACACCATCATTCGTGCCAGCACCAAAACAGGAGCCAATGTGTGCTCGGCACTGATTTGTTATTAGGTGCCAGTCCTAGAACAGCTTGTTTCAGAAGGTTGTTTCCAACCTCCAGGTTGTAAGGAGCCATGGAGACTCTGCAAACCAGAGTTGTTAGTGGTGCCAGTTCAGTCCTGTTTTGAAGCTGTAGGGTTTGTATTTGTTTGCTTTTTCGGCTAGCCATTTCTTTTTTATTCATTATATGAAATCTTAGTCTCACATTTTATCATGGCAAGTAAACATTAGATTATTAATTCAGCCAAGGAGGCCAGTGAAACCATCGTTGGTCTCTTAACAGCTGAGAGTCCCTGGAATAAGAAGCAGCTCAGGGCATCCCTGATTCAAACAGCCCTGCCTCAATTATCTATCCAGGAAGAGCTTGGCAGCAGTAAGGGCCTGGAGCACAAGCAAGCCAGTCATCTGCCTAGCCCTCTCCAGGGCCACAGCATGGGTTGCTTCCGTGGATTGCTTCTGCCTGGCTATGGAAAACCTGTGAGATCTCTCCACTTTCTTTTAAGGTGGTGAATTAGCGATATGAACTTGCCCTCTTAAAGCTGCTCCTATGTGTCCCACAAATTTGTGTGTGTTGTACTTTCATTTTCATTCTGTTCTAAAGTTTTTAATGTCAGGACACTTATTCTGACTGGAACCGCACCATGGGAGAGCAGCAGGCAGTTCTGTGTCCAGAAGTTTCCCTGGCCCTCAGGCCCAGCCCCTCCCTTCTTGCAGGTTACTGAGTCCTCCCCAGGTGCCCTGAATCTGCAGCCTCCCCTCTGCACCTTCTGCAGTGCCTAGGGCTTTCTGACTAGGCGAAAGTCAGCCCATCTCCAGAAGTCCGAAGTTGGAATTCCGGCAATCAGCCTTCTCCCTCCCGCCTGTGCTGTTCCAAACTTCAGCCTAGTCAGACGTTTCAGACCAGGCTGAGGTTTCCCTCTCATGTTGGTTTTTATTCCTTTCCTAACAGAAGACTCCTCACTAAGCCTTGCTGCAGACATCTGTGTGCCGACAGAGCCTCATGAATGGTAAACTGTCCAAGTTTAATCTAGCAGTTTCTGAATCTGAATTCAGTCACTGTCCTACCTGTTCTTTGCTCCCTAAGTCCTAGTAAATGAGCTTTCAGGTAGTTACATCTGGAAGGTAGAAAAACTAAGATTTAGCCAAAAATCTACCTCCGGCCATTTTGACAGGTCATCTCAATAAGGTGAGAGCACAAAAATCTTTTTTAGAAAATACTATACTATGAGAGGGTGTGCCTAATCCTAGAAACTTGAGGCCCCAGGGAAGGGGGATGCTGGAGGGAGTGAGGTGGAGGTGGCTGGGGGAGTGGGTAAGGAGCATCCCCTCAGAGGCAAAGTGGAGGAGGGATGGGGTGAAGAACTCAGGGAGGTGGGACGATGAAGGAGGGCAACATTTGGAATGTAAATAAATAAAATAATTTAATTTTTAAAATACTATAATATTTGATGCCAATGTGCCAGTCTTTGATTTGGCTCAATAAATCCAAATCCCTTCATCATCCATTCAGCACCCACCTTCTGGCAGCGAAATGACACAACACATGAGTCAGCGTGTCAGAACTGATGTTAAGGTATGGTGATGTCACCTCTAAGGGAATCTTTGCGCTTTGGTGGAGAAAACCAAACTGGAGACACTGGAAATTTTTCCAGGATTCATCACTAAAACTTTTAACCTCTGCCTGAAGTTTCGACTTGGATATTGAGGAAGGAAGGTTTCTATAATTTCAAATTTCAGTAAATATGCTAGAATTCAGTCTGTGGAGGCAAAGCTATCGAAATAATGCTGCCATCTTGTGGTTATTCTGGGTATTGCAGGATAGCCTGTTAGACACTTTTGACCCAGGGTGAGGAGGGAAAGTCTTTGATGTGCAGCATAGACAGGGGGCGGATAACTCAGCCCACGATCCTCAGCGGCACTTTCCCTTCCTGACAGGAGGGGTGCGAGTGCTCAATAACGCGGATTCCAGCTGAAGGGGTGCTAACATCTTCCTGTTAGCCAAAACCACACATGGCCAGACCCCATTTGGTAAGGATGCAAAATTTAAAGCGGGAGTGATGGAAGCAGAGGGAAAAGCATAAAGTCGAATATGTATGATCAAAATAAATCAACCACATTAACCGCGTGGTTCATGTCTATGTGTAGACACATTTTACAGTGATTTTTTTATGATACAAAATTTCATTCACAAGCAAAATTATAGATTATAGACGGTGAGACCTGAATACCCATCAAGTTTAAATATTGCTGGCTCAGCCACCCTTTTATTCAGTTTGGGCACGATCAGGAATGAACCCGATATCTGTGCACACTGTGCAAGGGCCTCTGCCTCTACCCAGACCTTATTAAGTTAGTTATTTTTTAAAAACAGTTTTCTTAAAAAACAATTCTTCTAGCTGATGAGATGGCTCAGCAGGTGAAGGTGCTTGCCACCAAGCCTGACTAGAGTTCAATCCCCAGGGTCCAAGAAGAAAACTGATTTCCGGAAGTCGTCCTCCAACACATAAACATGAGACACTAATAACGATGGTTAATACTTTTACGTTGTTTTGTTAAAAGTTTCAGAAACAAATCTAACAGACTTGGCTGCCTTACTCAACATAACCACGATGCCACTATCACTGCAAACACTTCCTAAGGGATGTTATTGTTGCTGCTGCTGCTGTTGTTTCGAGACAGGGTTTCGCTGGGTAGCCCTGGCTGTCCTGGAACTCACTACGAAGACCAGGCTGGCCTCAAACTCACAGACATCTGCCTGCCTCTGCCTCCTCCATGCTGGGATTAAAGGTGTGTGCAACCACACCCAGCCCTCCACCCCAAGATCTGATCCGTGGCCCAGCAGTTCATTGGTTTAGGATCCAGTTCAGCAGGTGTGTGGTGGGGTGGGAGCCGCTGGATGGATCCCAGCAGGCCACAGCTGTTCTCAGCAGAGACCAGCCCTGCTGTCTGTGTGCTTGCCTTAACATTCAGCATGCTCACCCTACACTCAATTTGTTCATAAGTGCTTCTTATTAGTATTACCCCAGTGATTGTTTCTGTTTCAAATGTTTTCTTTTCACAATAAACACAGGCTTCTAAAAGCATTGCTTTGGTATCTTATGCAGGAGTCTCACCTTAGAATAAAATAGCCAATCACAGTCTAATGTAGAAGTTCCCTCTAAAAATAGACTGTCAGAAATATATTCCATCTACTGAGGAAATGGGAATGATCAGTAAAATAACGAGACTAACGTTAATTACTACATTAAACAGACTAATATGTTTAAATAGATATAAGATCCATCAGCACACCTCTGGCTTAGTGTGAGTTTTGGTTTTGTGGTATTTTGTAACTTGCTATCTCCTTCTTCCTACACACAATCTTTTTCAGTACCCCAGAAACCTGCCATGATTGGACTGTGGGTATAGCTCGGGGCAGAGGGTTTGCCCCACATGCCCAAGGTCCTGAGTTCAATCCTTAGTACCACAAAAGAAATCAGCATCAGGGAAGGGAGACACGTGCCATAACAGAGCAATGGAACAAGTTAGGTCTCTTTGTGTGGCGTTTTGGTGACAGGAGACCACATCTTGGTAGACTGTGACCCTGTCCATGTAAGAAAGTCTGACAGAAGACATGAGACAGAGGACTCCAGAGGAGCTGGGGATGTAGGTCCACAGGTAAAGGGTAAGCTATGCAAGCATGAGCACCTGAGCCTGGATCCCTAAAAGCCCCTGTGAATGCCAAGTAGGTGTGGCAGCCTGTCTGTAACTCCAGCCTCAGAAAGTGAGGGTGGAATCCCCAGATCTAGCTAGCTAGCCTTATTGTTGAGTTCTGGGTTTGGCTGAGAGACCCCATCTTACAGAATATGGTGAAGGAGCAGTGGAGGATAATCCCCACATCAGTGCTGGGCTTCCCCATGTGTACTCGAGCGAATGCACACGCACACACACACACACACACTCACTCACATACACCACACATTCACACCACAGGCACAGGCACACACACAGGCCATGTGCAGGAACGCATGTTCGTGCAGGGGAGCAGAAGTTTGAGTCAGATCTGGGCAGCGCAGGGCGAAAGGATAGGAACCATGCCTACCCAGGACCGTCCTGGACCTTCGTCCTTGTGTGGAGAATTGCTTTGAGCTCGTGTGTTTTCTAGAACACCTTTCTAAGAAACAGCTCTTTCATCCCCCTGCGGGAGAGCCTCAGTTTAGCAGCTGTGACAAGTGGGAAAATATAGGTAAGAAGAGTGTCAGGGAGAGGGACAGAATCAAAAGTTGCCTAGGAAATGTCTCTGCACAGCTCCCCGGGGGATTTTTTATGATCCTCGCAGCTGTCGTCGTGACGATTTCCAGCCCCTCAAGAATGAGTAGATGCGGGCAGAGATGTTCTGTGCCAACACAGCACGTGTCCCATGTGGCCATCCTCACCCCCATGTGTGCATTCCTGCATGTCCACACATACACAGCTTTGGTAATTCTCCAACACACCTTTGAAGTTCCAGAACCATTCTCTGGAAAGCCAGCATGGAAGACAAAGAGATTCCTGTAGAGAAATCCCTTCCCTTCCCTGTGCATTGGTGTGGCTGGGCCTGTTGATACATGCTAAGGGTGCATGGTGGTCAATAGTGTTAATTCCAGCACTTGGAGGCTGGGGCTCAAGCTGGACCCTGTCAGGACCCTGTCTCAAAACAACAACAAAACAAATACAATTTAAAGATACTTTTATACTGATTTTCAAGTTCTTCTGTACTCTCTCTTCCCCAACCCCTGCTGAGTGCCTTTACCCCAAGATCTGATCCCTGACCCAACAATGAGCTGGTTTACAATCCAGTTCAGCAGGTGTGGGGTGGAGTGGGAGCTGCTGAATGGATTGCTGCAGGCGACAGCTGTTCTCCACAGAGACCAGCCCTGCTGTTGATGTGCTAGTATTATAGCTTAATGAAATTATAGCAGATTCGGCATGCCTACTCTACGGTTCATCTGTCCCTAAGTGTTCCTTATCAGTATTACTCCAGGTAATATTATTTCCCACCCACTCCCTCCGTTTTCAAAAAATGAAAGCACATTCTTCAATTATGATTTTTAGCTGTAATACATATTCATCAGGAAACATTAAAATAGCTTTTTTAACTTCTAATGAGAACTTCTGCTGTGATGATTCGTTCTACTAGTAAGGGCTGGGGAGGTAGCTCAGTGAGTAAAGTGCTTACTTTGTGAACACATGAACCTGAGTTCAAATCCCTGGCAATCACATAAAAGTAGTACATAGCTATGTGTGCCTGGAATCCCAGTGTTGGGGGTAGAAGTGGGCAGATCCAGGGGACTGAGCCAGCCTAGCTGTACTGGGTGCTTCTGGGAGAAACTATCTCAAGGGAGTAAGGTGAAGCAAGATACCTCTGTCCCCTTCCAGCATGTACATGTGTATACACACATACACACACATATATACACACAGAGACACACACCACATATATATATACACAAACATGCACACATACACACATATATATACACAGACACACAGAGACACACATACACATATATACATACACAGACACACAGACGCACATACACATATATACATACACAGACACATACACAGACACACACATACATATATACATACACAGATATACACATATATACATGTATTGATACATATACATGCATAATCACACACATATGTATGCATGCACACCCACAAAAGCACGCGCACGCGTGTGCATACACACACACACACACACACACACACACACACACACTGTTCTGCTAGAGAACAGAGGAAGGAGCCCCCCTTCAGAGGGCCTGGCAGGAGGGAGGAATTGACCCAGATATGATCACCCAGTCTCTTGAGTGAAAGAAGAAAGAGCCTTCACTGCAGTGGGAGCCCAGGATAGGATTCTCTAGGTCTGTTCTGGTCTTTAAAATGCTTAAGGGCAAAGACTTCTCCATTGATGGGTTGGGCAGCTGGGCAGCTGCGCAGGGGAAATTTGATTACTTCTAAATGTTATTTAGAGAGCAGAATAAAGAACTTTTGTTGAGAACTGCTGGTGTCTGCCCGATAGTGTCTGCCTTTCTGAGTTCTGACCTGTCCACTGCCCATGCTAGAAAAAGAAGTCATTGATCCAGGTAGGCCAGGCCAAGAACCCAGCATCCTGTGACCTTAGGCTCCTGAGACCTATGAAATCAAGCTAGAAACAGTTTTGCACAGCTTTGAAGTGGAGAAACCAGCAGATATTCTCAACATTTGCAGTGGGTCTGTGGCACACAGACAACATCCACAAACGGATGTCTTACTACAATTGCAGCAGGATTCAATGTTCTGGAAATTTCATGCTTAGGTTTGGGAAGTGAAGTTGCTGAGCCTCTAGCTCTGGAGAACTCACAGGCAACTGTATCTCTTCAGAGAGTGAGGATACCTTGGGTGTGGCTCAGTTGGCAGAGAGCTTGCCTAGCATGCACTAGATCCCATTCTGAGAACCACATAGACCAGGTGGCCTGCTCTTGAAATCCCAGCACCAAGGAGGCAGAGTCGAGAGGCTCAGAAGTTCAAGGCTGACCTCAGAGCAGCTGTGGTTGCCTACACAAGACTCTACAATCAGGGAGGAGCTTAAGGGGTCCTTCTCTCCCACTACCAATAGATTCTGAGGGAGAGGCAGCCATTGTATACCACTGAGGAACCCTGCAGCCCATGGTTACATAGACATTTCCAGTTGAATTCACTTGGTCTCAAAACAAAAACCCCACAAAGTCAAAATGTGTTAGCTATTTGTTTGAAGGGAGTTTGCAGAGAGGAAGAGGAGGGGTGTGGGAGGTATATAATAATCAGAGAGAACCTTATACATGTATGAAATTGTCAAAGAACAAAATAGAAATTAAAAAAAAAAAAGACAAAGTTCAAGGTTATCCTCAGCTGCATAGTGAGTTTGAGGCTAGTCTCCAGTACATGATACCCTGCCAAGTAATTAACCCTGGGAGAAAATATGTTCCAGGAACCCCATGCTGTTGACGGGACTAGATTTTATAGTGCAGCTTCTGGAATGCAAGCCAGTCACCAACTTCGGAGGCCATTGCCCCAACCTGCCCGGAGCCACCTCCTCTGTCAGGCAGAATTCTGGCCTCAGGCCTGGGCCCTAGATAGACCCAGACTAGGGATTTTACAAGCCCAGGCCCTAAGGAGGTCAGTGCTACTGCTTGCACTATTCACCCCACAAACCCCAGGCCTCTGGGGAGTCAGACGAAGTTGCTGACCTGTCCCCTAGAGGAATAATTGCATTAGTAAGGTGGCCTCTGGTGGCTTTGTCAGCAGTTTCGAGGCTTTGAGTTGAGTAATCCTTTGGCGTCTGCCCCAGCAGCTGGCTGTCACAGACTGGGGGAACACCCCTACCCCAGGCTCAGCTAACCCCTGCACAGTATATCTCCTGTTATCTAACCATTGATCGGTCCTCGTTATCACCAGCACAGGGTTCACACCTGGGTGAACCCAGCATGCTAAGAATGTCAGGAGAACACAGATTCAGGAACAGACCTTCTGCCTTCTGATCAGATGCTAAGCTAAACTCTAATTACATTTCTGGGAACGTCCATCTGGACAGGAGAAAGAGTATACCTGGAGTAAGCCTCAACATTAAGGACACAGCCCGGACAAGATTTAGCAGTAGGGATGGGGGGGGGGGTTGAGAGGACACTGAACAGGACTTGAAGGATGAGCAGAGATGAGCAGGAGGGGCTCTGCCTTCAGGGCATTCTTCAGGGCTTGACCAAAGGCAGTGCCCCATGGGGAAGGGATTGTATCTGTCCTGTGGTCAGATTACCCCAGCACCTGCCTAGAACACACACCTGGTGGGGTCAAGGTCTCTGGGCTCTGTTTTGACACAAAGCCTCCCTGAGGCCCAGCTGGGGGCTACCCTAGGACTTTTTCCCTTCCTCAGTCCTTCCTCTATACTGTCAGCCCCAAATGAGGCCCAAGTCCACCTGGGAAAGAAGAACAAGACTCCCTTTGGCACTGGCCTCGCCCTGCCTCCTTCCTTTACCCTACTAACCCTTTACAGTGTATCTCCCACCCCACCCCACCCCACCCCCAAACACATCCACCTGCTTTAGAGATGAAAAAACAAATGCACAGAGCTCAAGCAAATCAAATGTCAGGCTAGGTGCTGGCCAGCAACTGTGGTCATTGTGGTTGGGCCCCGGGTCCTGTCTTCATCTGGCCCCTCCTCCTGGCACAGGCTCACCCAGATGATGTCTCCCTTGTGGCGCTGGGATGGATCTGCATTGATTTATACCCAGCTTTATCCCCGCCTCTTTACTGCTCTGTAGCTGTGCTGCTTGAGGCAACTTACCACCCCAGTCTGGGCCTCTCTGACTCAGTCTCCCAGCTGTGAGGCTCCTAGTGGCAGCTTCTCTGTGGGGGTCACTGTGAGGTGTATGACAGTTTGTGTGAGAAGTCTCTGAACTCTGCCCCAGAGCACTTCACTGCGGAGACTCCACCTTTGACTCCTCCTCCCCACCATACCGTCCATATCTGTAGGTCCTACATTTCCCTGTGTGCAGGCTCAGCTGGAGACCCCTCAGCTCAGCCTGGCCTATTCTACCCATGTACACGGTTGCACACTCCCTAAGTTCTTGGACCCCACTCACATGCAGGTCAGTTGGAGATGAGTGGGGGATTGAGGCCTAGATCTTAGTGAGGACAGAGACTGGTGAGAAGCTGGCACAAAGCTGGCACAGAAGCCGTGAATGTCTTCAAGATTGCCCTCGGAGAGGATGGAAGACTTGCTGGGCTGATTTGAATGTCTGGAGTACAAACCTTGCTCTGATGCCCTGACTTGGCTACTAAGTGGAGCTTCAGGTCTTATCCATGAAGGGTCCTGAGGGGTTTCTGGGTAGGAGTGGGGACAGACAGGACATATGAGAGTCTCCTGTGCTCAGCAGATCACCCTGCAAATCCCCTCAGCTGGCTGACTTTCCAAATCCGAAATAGTGCTTCCCTGTCAGAGTGAGGGTTAACCCCACTTAGGAGGCCATGCCCCACCCTTCCGTCCTCTTAACTCCATGATCCCTCTAGATGCTCCCAGGCTCTAATGCGGGACAGAATCGTCCTATCCCACGCTGTGACGCAAGGGCAGCTGAGGATGGGCATCCCTCCCTGCACACCAATGTGCTATTTCCCATCCATTTGGGGTCTGGGGAGAGAATGGCAAGGGGCAGAGTAGCAGAGGCAGGAAAGGATGTTCCCTGGCGTTGCTTTAATCTTCTTAGTTAGTACCAGGTACCAAAATGCACTCTGGGAATGATCTAACTTCATTTCCCCAACTACAACCTAAGACAGGCATTGTATCACACCAAGAGGAGAGAAAGGAGGTTCAGAGAGGCTAAGTCATTTCCTCGGGGATGCATGGCCCATGACAGAGCAGAAGCATACATGGAGGTGGATCTATCCTTGCCCTAGCCTCTCTTCCTCTGGGAGCCTGGTACCAGGAGGCACAGACTCCTACTTCATGCATCCCATCTCATTGCCCCATGGGAAAATGTCCACCAGCTTCTCCTCTGCACCCAGCCTGCCCAACACCCTCTGCTGGACCTGATTGCAGAGACTTATAAAGATGTGAGTCTTCCGTGGGGCAAGGTCCCAAACCATGGGCCCCAAGCAGTCCTTTATCAAGAGACTAGGGTGAGAACCATCAGGATAGAGGGGTGGGCTTTCCAGGTCCCAACCTGACCAAGCAACCAAATGCAGAAACCTACACAAACACAGTGATACATACACAGTCACGCATGCCTTGAATACATGCCACAAAAACATTTGAAGTCCTTGTGGAGGTGGGATGTATAACACTCCTCCCCCATAAGAGTGGTCACTGGATAACAGACAGCTGAGAGCATGCAGTCTCAGCCAGGCTCTTTGCTCCTAGACAGTGCATGTAAGGACAGCAAAGGATGAACTGACCCCAGGCATGTTAGGCAGCCTAGGAGTCAGTGTGAAGGCAAGGCAGCAGAACTGACAGGCTCCCAGGGGCACCTGGGTAATGCTGCAGGTGTGGCCAGTTGATCCCCTGCGGAGACAGTAAAGATTAAGAGGATCATACACTGTGTCCAGCGCTGTGCTGGGAGAAGTCTGGACCCAGAGCCAAGGTGGTAAGAAAGCGCCAGAAGGAGAAAATGCTTACAAGGGAAGGGAGAGAAGAGACAGGGACAGACAGACAGACAGACAGACGTTAAGATGGATGCATAGGCTGGGCCCAGCAACTTCTAACAGGCAGGCTATCCTTGGGACCATCCATATCCAATGAGCTCTACAGTGGCTGCCTCCGCTATGCCCGTGGCTGTGACGGCCTCCAAAAAGGAGTCTCCAGGTAGATGGGGCCTCGGAGAGGATCCAACAGGTATGATTTTTCTGGAGGTGAGGTCTGGGCCCTTGGGGAAGAGAGTACAAGCAGTGGGTTCAGGGATCCAGGAGTGAGCTTGAGCCACTTAGCCCCAGCCGTAGGGCCGTGAGCGAGCTTGAGGGTCTGCTGACAACCCCAAAGTCCTAGAAACTCAGAGGCTAGCAGAGCAGGACCCAGCAATGGAGCTGCTGAGGAAGGAGATGGGTGCTCTTGAGACACAGAGAGATCCTCATGACATGTCTCGTGAGAGGCTACAGCTACCCACAGGGGAGGAATGGGGCGGGGAAGATGGAGGCAGCGTGGCTGTCTGACTGGAAACAGGCCATGAAAGGAGGAGAGAGGGAAAGGGGTGGGAGCAGAGGTTAGGATCCCATAGTGTGGAAGCTGCTGTTTCCGGTGGGAGTCACATGAGCAGATCTAGTTTGGGGAACGTGGAAACCTATGGACCCGGAAAAAGGGTGACTAGGTGAGGGAGTGGGCAGCCATCACAGTCCAGCCCTGCCTCCCCGCTCAGGTGTGGGCCCCTCGCTCCAGTGCCGAGTGTGTGGGGACAGCAGCAGTGGGAAGCATTATGGCATCTATGCCTGCAATGGCTGCAGTGGCTTCTTCAAGAGGAGCGTAAGACGGAGGCTCATCTACAGGTGCCACCAGCTCTGCCGGCCTGCCCCGGTGTGCCTAGCATGGGTGGAGGGTATTCAGGGAACGCAGAAGATGAGACCAGGGCAAAAATGTCCCAACTCAAAGGCCTAGAATCAGGGCATGACACTGGCCCCAGGAGCTCGTGTCCTCTGCAGGTGCCAGGTCGGGGCAGGAATGTGCCCGGTGGATAAGGCCCATCGCAACCAGTGCCAGGCCTGCCGGCTGAAGAAGTGCTTACAAGCAGGCATGAACCAAGATGGTGAGTGGTGGGCACAGTGATGTGGGAAAGCAGGAGAGCAAGTGGCATCACTGCCAAGGGGCAGGGAGGGGATGTCCTGAGTCTTCTTGCCTTCCAAGCTGTGCAGAATGAGCGCCAACCCCGAAGCATGGCTCAGGTCCACCTGGATGGCATGGAAACAGGCAGTGATCCCCGACCAGAACCGGTGGTGGCCTCGCCTGCCCTGGCAGGGCCCAGTTCCCGGGGCCCCACATCCATGTCTGCAGCCAGAGCTCTGGGTCACCACTTCATGGCCAGCCTCATCACCGCTGAAACTTGTGCTAAGCTGGAACCAGAGGATGGTAAGTAGGAGGGCAGTGGGCATGGATCCTCACACCTGGCTTCCACAGAACAGGCACTGAGGTCCAAACTTCCTCCTTCATAGCTGAAGAGAATATTGATGTCACCAGCAATGACCCAGAGTTCCCTGCATCCCCCTGCAGTCTGGATGGCATCCATGAGACGTCAGCTCGCCTGCTCTTCATGGCTGTCAAATGGGCCAAAAACTTGCCTGTGTTTTCCAGCCTGCCTTTCCGGGACCAGGTACACAACATAGCCTGCCTGCTAGAGCTGGGCCAGGCACAGTCAGCAGTCAGTTTGGGGGAACATGTACCAGCTGGGTAGGGATGGAGACTTACACAGTTTATCTCAGGGTACTTGTGTCTTTGACATGGGGATGGGTAGGCCAGTGGTAGTGGAAATATGTAACTCTCTGAGGGGAAGGATGCTAGCCAGAAATGCATAGAGCCTGGAATGGGATGCAGAGTGGGATCTATGGCTCTCTGGGTCCATTGCCTTTTCTTCTGTGCAAGTTGTCAGGCCTGTGACACTCTTGGGCTCATCTTGAGGCTGCTCAGCATCCCTAGGCTTATCCTGAATGGCCCAGGCACAGCTCTGGATAGAATCCATGGAGCGTCTGAAAACCTAGGTAGCTGAGCCAGAGCCTGTGTAGGAAGAGGTCAGGAGAAGGCTCTAGGCACCTATGAGGGGCTCTTCTGCTCCTGGAGGAGGTGGCAGGCTGGGAGCATGGGGAGTTGTGCACCTGTGTGGACACTTGAGCCCTCTCTGATCACAGGTGATCTTGCTGGAAGAGGCATGGAACGAGCTTTTCCTTCTTGGAGCCATTCAGTGGTCTCTGCCCCTGGACAGCTGCCCACTGCTGGCACCACCAGAGGCCTCTGGCAGCTCTCAGGGCAGGTTGGCCTTGGCCAGTGCAGAGATGCGCTTCCTGCAGGAAACCATCTCCCGGTTCCGTGCTCTGGCCGTGGACCCCACAGAGTTTGCCTGCCTGAAGGCCCTGGTTCTTTTCAAACCCGGTACGGAGCCTTGGTCCAAGTCTTCCAAAGACGTGGCTGGGAATAAAAAGGAGGGAGGCAGACTTCTGGTCACTTCTGTCTGCTGGGCTCCTCATGAACCCACCTGGGTTTTGAAGGACAGCTTTCCTTCTGGGGGAGGGGAAGCAGAGAAAAGAGAGGTGGCCCTGACAAAAGACTTTTAGGGGTGTGGGGTGAGGCCGGCTTCTGGAAGGGAGCTCATTGGTGCTGCTTCTCCCTAGAAACACGAGGTCTGAAGGACCCTGAGCATGTGGAGGCTTTGCAGGACCAGTCCCAGGTGATGCTAAGCCAGCACAGCAAGGCTCACCACCCCAGCCAGCCTGTGAGGTGACAGTAATGACCCGCCTGCCCAGCTACCCTCCCCCCTCACCTCCTTCCTCCTGCTTCTCCCACACCATCTCTGGGTTCCCTGCTTTGACAGAATAAAGGGCTCAGTCAGCCACAGCTATCCAACATCTGTAGACCAGGCTTGGTGCCAGGCCCAAAAGGGCACCAAGAGACAAAGCCTATGGGGATGTTCATCATGGTAGCCATGTGAAAGACAATCATCCTGGTCAGGTGTGGAGAGTGGCTTGTGTCTGAAAGGGTAGCAAATGGTAGGCTTTAAATGTTTACTTTTTTTGGGCAGGGAGGTGGTAGCACATGCCTTTAATCCTAGCACTTGGGAGGCAGAGGCAAGGAAATCTCTCTGAGTTCAAGGCCAGACTGGTCTACAGAGCAAGTTCCAGGCTAGCCAGGGCTACACAAAGAAACCCTGTCTCAAAAAACAAAAACAAGCAAAAACTTACTTTTTAAAGATAGGATCTCAGTGTATAGTCTTGACTGGTCTCAAATTCAGTGCTAGGCTTACAGGTGTGCCCTATTAGCCTTTGTCAGGGACCATGTGTGTCCATAACAGGATAGGAGCTAAACAGAAGAGAAAAATCTTATCTATGAAGGTAGAGAGAGCCCAATATGTGTTCTTAGACAGGAGTCCAGTATGGAAGGTTCAAAAGATTCTTGCTGATAGGAGGTTGGGAGATGGAGCCAGAGAGTTACCCTGGAACCAGTCGGACTAGAGCTCAGAATGCCTAGTCGGATGAGAGAGGTAAGGGGAACACCTGAGGGTCTGTGGGAGGAGGCTTTAGTCCACAGGACTGGATCCCATGCAGACTGGTGGGCAGTGTACACAAAGGGCAGAGCAGTGACTTCCCTGTCCAGGAAATTCTATGGCGTCATGGTCTGGGGAGTGGCTTAGGGAGGAGGGAAACAGACTGCAGTATACAACTCTGAGAACTGGAAAGGGACAGGTTTGGCATTCAGCTAGAGGGAAAAAAACATGCAAAGATATGCGTTTGGAAGCAGAGACTGTTCAAAACTTAAAAGGAAAGTTGAGAGTTTAGAAGGAACTTGCCAAGCTCTGGGGAAAATGTGGAAAAGCCAGGCATGAAGGAACATGGCTATGGCCAGCCAGTGCAGACTTCGTGGAGGTGGTAGACACAGGTGGAAGTCCCAACATAGTATAGCACCAGATCTTACACTGAAGCACCAGGAAGTTTATACCACTAAACCAGGCCTCTGGACTATTCTAGACCACACTGTCTGCCATCTTCCTGCAGAACTGTGGTGACATGATCATCTTTAGTCACCTCTCAGGCAGGCAAGGTCTGCACCACATGGTACAGGATCAGACGAATAATGGAGAAGTTTGACATAGCTTCACAAGTGTGGTCATCACAGACATTCAGAAACCAGGGGTCTTCCCAGGACCAGCCCTCAGAGGCACCCTGGCCTGTTGATTGCGTATCACATTGCAAAGGTACTGGGGAAGACTTCCTATGGAGGGGCAGGAGAAACCTGAGTCACCCAGAGTCTGCCAAGCAAGCAAGAAGACTGAGTTTGGATTCCCCGCACCCACATAAGAGCCAGGCATGGTGGCATCCATCTGTCACTCCAGCACCGATCTGCGTGGAGACAGGTGGATCCCTGGAGCTCGCTGGCTAGCAGCTTAGCTGAACTGAGGAGTTAAAGGTTCAGCTGAGAGACCTTGTCTCAATGAACATGGAGGAAGGGTCAAGAGTAAGAGTATTTGCTGTGCAAGCATGAGGACATGGGTTCAAATCCCGAGGACCCATGATAGACAGCTGAAAATGATAGGTATAGCAGGCTAAGTAAATACAAACCAGAAATGGGCAGCAGAACCAGGCAGATCCTGAGAACACTCTGCACAGCCAACCTAGCCAAAATAACAGGACTCAGGTTCAGAGAGAAACTTGTCTCAAGGGAATAAAGCAGAGATGTACAGGGTGTCCAATGTCTTCCTCTGGCCAGCACACGTGTGTCCACATATGTAGGTATACACACACACACACACACACACACACACTAAAGTAGATAGTGATTGAAGAAGATGACCTCTGCCTCTCCACACAGACTCCCCAGGTCCCTTCTGCAGCTTATGACATACTCTAGGCAGGACTGAGTATCATGGCAGTGGGTTTCCAGTTTCCAGTTCAGTATACTTTAGCCCAACCTAAATTCACTGTTTTGAGGCTAAGTTCCGTGTAGTCCAAGCTAAGCCCTGAACTCACTGTGCCACTGGGGATAAGCTGCACATGGGGTCCATGTGCTGCTGGAGACAGAGCCTAGAGTCTGGTGCCTGCTGAGAAAAAATTCTTCCAAATGAGCTATATCCCCAGTCTCTTATTTTATCTTATCTTTAAAAGTCTAGTTCTCAAAGGAAGGAAGAAAGGATTGCAGGGAGGGATGGAGGGAGGGAAGGAAGGAGAGACTAATAATTTCTTTAAGCAGCGGTTCTCAGCTTTCCTAATGCTGTAACACTTTAATACAGTTCCTCATGTTGTGATGACCCCAACTATAAAATGATTTTGTTGCTACTTCATTACTATGATTTTGCTACTGTTATGAATCATAATGTAAATATCTGATATGTAGGATATCTGATATGAGACCACCCCCCAAGGGGTTGTAACCTATAGGTTGCAAACTACTGCTTTAGAGCAAAGTCTAAAACATTTTAGATGCTTTGTAAAGATGTACAGGTGATTTTTCATGGGGAAATTGACCAAATTTTGTCTAGTTTACATATTGTAAAAGGACTTTGTTTTCTCATTAAAAGTAACCATTCTTTTAAAAGAAAAAATGTTAATTATATTGTTTCAATGTTTGCATGGTGTTAAAATATTTATAAATTATTATCAAGTAAAAAAAAAAAAAAAGTCTAGTTGTGATGCGTTACCTACCATTATCTACCAGGTGGGTCCAGCCAGACGTTTGCAGTAATTTTCCAGTAGACTTTCCAGGACTTCTTCCCAGTCCCTAGATCAGTAAGACAGGAAAAAGGAAGGTAGAGCAGGGTGGGGGTGGGGCAGGGCGTGACTGCTCACATTGCTGCTCACAAGAGAACAAAGATTTTAGGTGGGCAAAGCCACTCACTAGCTCAGAGAGTGAATGGCTGGCTTCTCATAGCTTTCTAGGTTCAGTCAAGCCAGAAACTGTCTTGTGGAGCTCAGCCGTCTTGGTGTGTTTTGGGGGGGGAGGGGGTATGGGCCCCTGCCTTAGGCCTTCTCCCCAGGGTCATCTGGTTCTGATTTTTTTGTTTTTCTTTTTTGTACTGGGGACACCTGCTTTAGCAAATGGTTCTTACTTGAAACTAGGGTGGATTCTCTTTCTCTGGATATATCTCAGCTAAGTAAAATCTCCCTTGACTTCGAATATTTTCAGTAGTAGTTCCTGTCATCAAAGATGTCTCACAGACAGGAACTCATATTTGTCTATGTGAAACTAATGTGACTTAATTATAGCACTCATGATCAATGAGCATCCAAACAGACTTGCTACCAACGTCTCACAGGCTGGGAGACAGTTTGGAGACTGGGCCTCAGATCCCTGGAACCCACACAAAAGCTGGCAGGCATGGCAGGCCTGCAATTGCAGTACCTTGGAGACTGACACAGGGATCCCTGGGGCAAATTAGCTGGGGACTAGCCAGAATTGGTGAGCTTCCAGGTCAGCAAGGGACCCTGCCTCAGTAAATAGAGAATGATCCAGGAAGACCCTTGACCTCAACTTCCACCCAAACACATGAGCACTTGCACACACTTAGGGCACACAGACACAGACAGACAGACATCACATGCATGTGCAAAGAAACTTCTCACTTTATAATCTTGACACATGTTGGACAATATCAAGTCCCTGTTTTCAGGTTGCTTCTAACCAATGGGAGGGTGAAAGTGAGCCCTCTAATGCAGGGGCCTTCCCTGCGTTGAAATGCCCCGGCTGTCCTTAGGCACCTTGCTCCCCTCTGCTTCCCCACTGCCTTGCTGGGAGGCTGGCCTGACAGCATCCTTTCTCCTGTTCAGGTTTGGGAAATTGCTCCTCCTGCTCCCATCTTTGAGGTTCATCACGGCAGAACGCATTGAGCTCCTCTTCTTCCGAAAGACCATAGGGAACACTCCGATGGAGAAGCTCCTGTGTGATATGTTCAAAAACTAGTGGCGGTGCCGGGTGCTCACAGGCACCTGGGCAACACATCTTTGATGGGAAAAATGGCCCTGCCTTTCTCACCCAGTAATTCCACAGGCAGGTATTTGTACCTAGCAGACATTCCCAAAATATATTATCAGCATATTCATAGCCTTCCTAATCGTAATACCTCTAGCTCTGTTTGGATTGTAGAATGCGTGGATGCACTGTTCTATTCATAGGAGAAACAGCTGTGGCAATAAAATAAAAAATAAAAATGAACAGGGGTCCATGAGACATGGAGGCACTTCACAGGCTAGAAGTTGAACAGAAGCCAGGCATGTTTATCCTGTGTTCAAGACCAGAGGCAGGGAGGGAAAGGGAGGGAGGTGGGAATGAAAAGAAAAGGAAATGAGAAAAGAAAAGGAAAAAGAAACCAGAATAGATTGATAGCCAGAAGTCACCTCTGGGGGTGGGAGGGAGTCGGAAGAGGGGAAATAGCCTCCTGAACTAGGAACGCCCTTTATTTGGACCCGGATGATAAGTTGATAGTCATTAAAACTCATTGAGCACTTAAAATCCATGCACTTTGCTGTATTTTGTTTGACCTTAGTTAAAATAAAACCAGAGAACTGTGTCCCAGGCTCTCTGTTTGAGGATGTGGAAGACATGAACACAAGGTCTTTTGAGTTTTGTCTGGGTTCATTCCAAGTCAGAGTCCAGGTGCCATGAATTCAGGCGCTGGGCAGTTTCCCATGGGATTTTCCTTCCTTCTGTAAAGCACCCTCTTGGAGCAAGACAGTTGCAGGTGTGTGTGTGCATGTGCATGCATGTGTGCGTGTGCGTGTGTGTGTGTGTGTATGTATGTAGCTCTTCTGTGTGTGTGTGTGTTTGTGTGTGTGTGTATGTAGCTCTTCTCTCTCTCTGTGTGTGTATGTATGTAGCTCTTCTCTCTCTCTCTCTCTGTGCGTGTGTGTGTGTGTGTGTGTGTGTGTGTGTGTGTGAACTCTTCATTATCATCCTTCATGGAAACACCTGGTTCAACAAACCCTCTTTTACAAAGAGAAACCTGGAAAATCATTCTAAAGGTTAACATACCGGCTGGCTGTGGTTCAGCAAGGAGCACTTGCTTTTAACACGAACAGCAGCACCCAGACACACAGGGTTTGCATATGTCAGGCAATGTGCACAGCAGCAATGGGCTGGGCATTCAGGTTGTGTTGTCTAATCCCCGCCTAACTCCAAGAAGGATCTGTTGTCACACTTTCTGAATACGCTAAGGCTTTGTGGACTCCCACAGTGCTGTATGGATACTTGCTGCTTAACTAGGTTCCTGCTTCCTCTCTCCTCCCCTCCACTCCGAGATCAGCTAGAGCATTCTGTTGCATTTCCTGTCTTCAGAGAAGAAATGTATGATTCCGGAAGCAAAACACTGTGTGAGAAAGCCACAAAAACTCTAGGGATTCCCTGGCTTTTGACTTTCATTTGAATACCCAGAGCTGCAAAGACAGACTCTCTGCACAGGAAACTTTGAAAGGTGGGCCAAGCTAAGAGATGAAAGAGTTTGACAAATCGAAAGGCCTTCACACCAGAGCAGGTCAAATACTTGAGATTCTGTCTTCTAAAAGCATCAGCCTGTGGCCAGCAGGGTAGCTCAGTGGGAAAAAGACAATAGTTACCAAGCCTGATCTCTGGTTTGAGTTTTGGGATCCATGTGGTGGTAGGAGAAAACCGACTTCTACAGGTTGTTCTCCGACCTCCACATGTACACGTGTGTGCTCATACACACACACAAAGAAAGAAAGTTAAAAGCATCGGCCTGGCCTGTTGTTGGGTTGGCTCTTGACTGCATCGCTGTTACACATCCTAATTTCACATCAGGAGTGAAATTAACTTAATTTAAGGTCTCAACAAAGATGAGAAACATGGTTAAAACAGGCCACATCTGCCCAGCTCATTTAGTTTACAATCTGGCTTTTGGTAACAGTAAGAGTGCAAAGGTGGCCGACTGAAGTTCTCTGGCAAAGAGCTCTGGGATTTTCCAGGAGGAAGCCTTGGAGACTTAAAGAAGATATTCAACCGGAGTCATCTCCCTCTGCCTGGTTTCAAAGCCAGATGTTCCTCCAAGGGCTTTCTCTTGTTGCAGAAACACCAGAAGAGAACAAAAAATATGTGTTTTGGCTTGGATCTTAAATGTCTCACGGAGGTGTGAGAAGCGTGGGCACCACCCAGTGCGTGGGCACTGAGGGGAGCTGGTGCAACCTTTAAGAGGCGGTCCTATTTGGAAGGACTGTGGGCGGTATCTGTGGACTCTGGCTCCTCCTCCAGCACTTTGTCCTCAGAACACCTGACCATATGCCTCTTCCTCTGCCAAGTGAAAGCAACGGAAACAGTCAACCATGGATGAAACTGTGAGCCAAAACCTTTCTTTATTTTTTTAAAAGAATTGTTTTAAAGTGTGTGTGTGTGTGTGTGTGTGTGTGTGTGTGTGTGTGTGTGTCGCTCGTTGGTGTAGGTGCCTGGAGAGCTCAGAGGTTTTAGATCCCATGGAGCTGGAATTACAGGCAGTTGTGAGCTGTCCAAAATGGGTGCAAGGAACTGAACTCGGTATTTTATCACACTAATACACGGCCGATGAGCACATGCTGATGGAAGTGGCTTTCCTTTGGGTCCTTTCTGAGAGACTTGTTTGGTTTGGTTTCTGCCCTCCGTGCCAGAAGCGTGTTCAGCTGTGAAGTACCACGAAAGTGCCTTTGGCTTACCTAGGCCTTTTCTTTTCTTGGGAAACTTCATTTTCAGGTTCTTAAGACGACACTTCTCCTCTATCACCAGCCAGGTATTTTAAGCAGGAAGGTCCGGGAAAGACTTCAAGATGACCAGAAAGATCAAAATTAGTAACTAAAACCAGAGCGTGAAAGCCAGGCCTGCTACGGCTGTCCTGCCTCGGTGGGTGTCCTTGGACTTTGTCACTAGGCTATGTGCTCAGTATGGACTGGGGACCTTTGTTGTGCCTGCGCTGCTCAAGCAGAAGCATGAGGGTGCTGGGTGTGGGTGGTCTGAGTTTGCTTAAGAAGTAGCCACCTGGAGCTTGAAGCCACACACTCTGTCACAGATGTCCATAAGATTGGATAACTAAGTATGGCTGCCAAATAAACTTTCACAGTTGTCCCTGGCTCAAAGAGACGGTACTGCCAGCCAACCTAGGGAAAGAATAATTAAAAGAAAAACAACCCATATGTGATCTGCCTGTAGGGTCATCTCACACCTTTCTGCTCTTAGGGATTTGGAATCAGAAAGGGCTTTTGTGGACTCATCATCTCTGGCAAGTCTTAAAACTATCATTTCTAGGTTTTATTTGGCCAATTACAGACAATGTAAGAAACAACACTCTTCTTATTCTCAAAACTGAAAGAGGCCATCTCAGAATCTTAAACATCAAAGGTAAATTCACCTTTTTTTTTTTCCCATTTCACCTCAGACCTGGCTTGGTCCCAGTCAGGATGTAAGCACCTAGCCAAAGGACCCAAGACAGGAAATTCTTCTCATGGGAAGCTGACACCTGAGTGATGATCTTAACCCTGGCAGCTAGTGGGAACTGGAGACAGCAGACCCCGTTGAAGGGGTCAGAGGACAAGTCCTGGAGCCACTGTGCTTAACGAAGAGAATGGGATTAATTTTAGTTAGCAGAGGACACCTAGGGAAGATAATAAATGTCCTGATAGGACAACTGGCACTCAGGGAGGGCAATTGACTTTCCTCACACAATAGAGCAGAGAAACGACAACGCAGGACTGAATTCTTCCCATTGCTACGCATTACTCTGCCATTCAGAGAAATAAAATTCATCTCACTGAAGTCTGGTCTCCTGCATCGTGAGATGGCAGTTTAGCGAGGAATTGCTTCCGTTAGATTCAGCTGTGTGCATGTCTGTGTGGGCATTTTCTTGATTGCTAATAGCTGTAGGAGGGCCAGTGCATTGTGGGTGGTGTAACCCCTGGGCAGGTGGGCCTGGGCTGAATAAGAAGCTAAGCGAGCCAGTAAGAGATGTCCTCTGTGGTTTCTGCTAGAAGGTCCTGCCTTGTATTCCTGCCTCAGTTTTCCTCAGGGATAGTCTGCAAACTGTGAGCGGAAACAAACCTTTTCCTTCCTGGTGCTGCTTTGGTTACAGCAAGAGAGACCAAACTAGAACCCTGTCTTAACTGCATTACCTAGATCTACCCTTGCCTTCTTCCTGCCTCTTTGTGGTCCTGAGAAATCATCCATGTACTTCACAGCTGCCTGAAACTTCAGCTCCAGGAAATCCCACATCCTCTCTGACTTCCAAAGGCATCCACACACATTCATTCATTCATATTCTCCCTGTCTCTGTCTCTGTTTCTGTCTCTCTCTTTCACACACACACACACACACACACACACACACACACACAAAGAAAGATGAAAAACATTAAAAGTGTTCCTTTGGTCCATATCATCACTTAGTATCCATTACTTAATGACAGCCATTCATTCTAATTGGGACAAGATAATGTCTCAATAGAGTTTTGATTTGCACTTTCCTTAAGACTAATGATATTGAGCATTTTTCATGTATTTATTTGCCATTTGCATTTCAGTTTGAGAGGTGTCTGTTCAGATTGTTTGCTGATTTTAAAACTGGGTTAGATGGCCTCTAAAATGTACGTTTCTCAAAATATTTTCTAGCTAGTAATCCTCTGTCAGATGAGTGGCGGGAGCTATTTTCTCCCATTTGAATGGGTTTTTTGTTGCCGTTGAGGGTTTCCGTTTTGTTGGTTTTCTCAGGTGTTGGCAACCAACATGGAAGTCTTGTGCCTGCACTACAGCTGACACTGTGTCTCCAGCCTGGAGTTGGCCACTGCTCTGTTCATTGTCAGGCAAAGCCTTTGAAGTTTATTGCAGTCAATCAGGTTTAGCTTTCGTTTCCTGTGCTTTGGAGTCCTATCCAGGAACATCATTGACCGCTCCAGTGTATTGAAGTGCTTCCTGCATGTCTTCTCCCAGAAGTTTCAAATTTTCAGATTTCAAATGTGGGCTTTGGATACATTTTGATTGACTGCTGTACAGAGTGAGGAACTGGGGTGTGTCCCCAGTGCCATTTTTTTTTTTTTTTTAACCAGTTGACTGATTTGTGTGCCCAGGCCTATCTGGGATAGGATTCTGTCCTGTTGGTCCAGGTGTTTGTACGTCCATGTCATGCTGCCTTATTGACCGTGGCTCTGTAAAATGTCTTGAAATCAGGTATTAGGAGACCTCCAACGTCTTCCTGGTTTTTACTCAAGATCACTTTGGCTATTTGGAATCATTTCTGCTTCCATATGAATTCTGGGATCTGTTCTGACACTCTCAAGGGAATGATGTTGACTCTATAGGTCACTTTGTATACTATGTAATTTAATAATGTTAATTCTGTAAACCCCTCATTCTAAGGGGGTCTTTTTAAAAAGTTTTCTTCCTTCAGCTTTTGCAATTCTCATTACAGAAATCTTTACTTCCTTAGCTTTGTTTATGTGGCTATTGTGAATAAGAGTGATTTCATGCTTTCTTTCTCAGCAAATTTATTATTGACATATGGAAACGCATTGATATGATATGTTGGGTTTTTTAAAATATATATCCTGATAGTTTACTGTATATTTTCATTTCATCTTTTGGGGGACTTTGTGGTTTTCAATATATAAAAACGTTCATCTGTGAACGAACATTTTACTTCTTTCTCATCTGCATACCTTTTTTCTTTCTTTTTCTTGCCTAATATCTATGGCCAAATGTCTAGTACTGTGCTGAATAAGATCTGTGAAAGTGGACAGACAGCCTTGTCTTGTTCCTTAGAGACAGTACTCCATTTCTCCCCAGTTCAGTATGATGCTGGCTGTGGGTTTATTCTACAAAGCCATTGTCATGTTGAGGTCTGATCTTCTATACCAAATTTGTTTAGTGCCCCCCCCCACCCCCCAGTCAGGTTCTCTGAGTAGGCCTGGCTGTCCTAGAACTTACTTTGTAGACCAGGCTGGCCTTGAACTCAGAGATCCTGCTTCTGCAGCCTGAGTGCTGGGATTAAAGACGTGTACCACCACTGACCAGTAAGATCTCTCTTTCTCTCTCTCTCTCTCTCTCTCTCTCTCTCTCTCTCTCTCTCATAAAGAAGTTTTAAATATTGTCAAATAACTTTTTCTGCATCAACTTGATTCTTCACTCTGTTTGCATGCCTTACTCATTTGCATATAAGGAATCATTTTGCATCCTGGAATGAAATTAACTTGATAATGTGTGTGTTCTTTGTTTGAGACAGGGCTTCATTATAGAGCACAGACTGGTCTGGACCACACTATGTAGCCAAGGCCTGTCTCAAACCTTGATCTTCCTGCTCAGCCTACAGTGCTGGGATCCCAGGGTGCACTACCCTGCTTGCCTTTTTGTTATAGGATTGTTTTGTTGCCCTGTTGAATTTCATTCTCTCTCCTTTCATTGAGGGTTTTTGCTTCTGTGTCCACCAGGAACCTGCTGACCTGATGGAGCCATTTTGAAAGGATTCCCTCTCTTCCAAAGCTGTGGAATTATAGCCTGAGAGAACTCTAAAAGCTTGATGAAATGTAGCAGTGAAGGCATTCGGTTCTGTAATTTTCTTTCTTGGGCAAAGGTTTTGATGTTGGTCCAAGCTCATCAGTTATAGGTCTGTTCAGATTCAGAACCTCTTGGTTCAGTTTTGATAGGTCATATGTGTCCAGATATTTGTTCATTTCTTACAGATTTTCCAGTTCTACAGCATATCAACTCTTCAAAACAATCCCTGGTAATCCTTTGTAGGCCTGTGGTATTACTTGAAATGTCTTTCTCATCTCTACTCTTCTCCTTTTCTCTCTTGATTAATTAAGCTAAAAGTTTGTCAATTCTGTTTATCTTTTCAACACAATAACTCCTTGACTTATTCATCTTTGATATTGTCTTTTTAGTCTATATTTTATTTCTACTTGGATTTTTTTTTCTTGTGAGACAGGGTTTCTCTGTGTAGCCCTGGCTGTCCTGGAACTCCATTTGTAGATCCAGTTGGCCTAACTCACACAGATCCACCTGCCTCTGCCTCCTGAGTGCTGGAATCACGTGTGCGCCACCATGCTCAGCTCCACTTTGATCTTTATTACCTTTCTCCTATTAATTTTGGGTTTGTCTTGCTTCTGTAAGTCTTTGCAATGCATCATTAGGTTGTTCAAAAACCTTTCCCCCCTTCTTTTTAAAGGTGCGAATTCACTGTTAGGCACTTTCCACTTCTATAGATGAGTGTGCTGCCACACCACAGGCTCTGGCATGTTGTATTTCCATTTCCATCCATGTGTTTCCAAAAATTTAAACTCTTTCTAACGTCCTCAGTGACATGTTGTTGTTTGGTCTCCATGAACTTGCATATTTTCTGAAGTTTCTCTCGATGAATGGTCATTCTCTTGCGACCAAAAACACAAAAATCACACACACAAGAAAAATGTTTGTAATTTGTTAGGATTTGTTCTATGGCCTTTAACATTTGGAATATTGAAAAGAAGATTTTATGCGCTGAGAATATACATTCTACAACCTCTATATGGAATGTTTTACATATGTCTAAGAGGTCCGTCTCATGTTTAGAATAGTTTGACTCAGATGTTGCTTAGTTTTTATCTAGATGACCTGTCTGTTGATGAAAGTGGAGTACTGAACTTCCACTCTACCTCTCCAGTATTTATTTTCTAAACTTAGGGACTCCAGCATTATGTGCATATATTTACAATCATATACTTTAAAATTTTTATTTTATGTTACCTTTTTATTTGTGTGTGATCTCCACACAGTAAGTGTGTGGAGATCAGAGGACAGCCTGCAGGAGTTGGTTCTCTCCTTCACCATGTAGATTCTGCCTAGATCCTAGGGCTTGAACTCAGGTCATCAGGCAAGGCAGCAAATGACTACCTCTGATGACCGTGTCTGTGTGTATGATATATGTGTGTACATCTATGTATGTGTATGTGCTGATGGTGGGTACCTGTACACATATGATGACCAGAGGAGGGTGTCAGGTGTCTTCTGTTATTCTCTGCATTGTTCTTTGAATCTCTTGAACCTACAGCTTATGGTTTTTTTGGCAAGGCTGGCAGCCAGCAAATTCCAACCATTTTTCTTCTCTACTTTGATGAACTGATCCTTTTGTCAGTATTTAGCGGCCTTCTTTGTCTCTTTTGACATCTTCCTCCCTTAGTCTAGTTTCTCAGATAAAAGTACAATAACTACTGCTTACTTTAGGATCCTATTTGCTTGAAATATTTTCCAGCCTTTCATTTCTATGCTATTTCCAGTGACTTTATTGATGAACTAAGTTTCTTACACACAGCATATTTTTGATTCTTATTTTGTTTTTAAGACAGGATCTTGCATGGTCTGGTATCCACTATATAGCCCAGGCTAACCTTAAAGTCATGGTGATCCTTTTGCTGCAGACAGATGAGTGCTGGGATTAAAGGTGTGTGCCATAGCATCTGACTTAAAAATAAATCCATCTGGTCAGACTATAGCTTTCAAATAATTTAGTCCATTTATATTCAAGGTTATTATTGAAATGTAGGAACTTATGGCTGTCTTGATTTTTCTAGTTATTCAGAGCATTACTTTTCCTCATCCTATTCATCTTTGCAGTTTGCTTGCTGTATTTGATAGTCTGGTTCTGTTTTTGTGTGTCTATTCTTCCAGTGGAACTCACACTTTCACATACTGTTGTGGTGGCAGTTCCCTTCCTTTCATTTCTAGATGCAGTACCTCCTTAAGTCCTGCAGTCATGAATTTCCCCCAGCTTCTTCTTATCTCAGCAGAAGATGCTTCTGAAGGAGAGCCTTGCTGGGTATAATAATCTTGATTAGCAGTAATTTTCTTTCAGAACATAGAGAGTGGCATTCCATTTCCTGGTATCCTTTAGGGTTTCTTCTGGGAAATCTACTGTAAGTGTAGTAAGGTTTCACTTAGATGTCTTATGCATTTTTTCTTGTAGACTTTAACATTTTTATACTTTTGACAGTTTTATATGTGAAGGTCTTCTCTGGTCAGGTCTGTAAACCCCTTGCATATGGATGTCCATGTCTTGTCCATGATTAGGAAAGCTGTCCACTATTTCACTTGAGAGTTTCTCCATACTACAAATCTTTGTCTCTTTGCCTTTGGGTAATGCATGGATGTTTGGTGATTTAATAGTATGCCACAGATTTGTGTGCTCTCTTCCTTTCTCCCCCCCCCCCCATGAGTTATTTAAGAAGACTTGTCTTCAAGCATAAACATTTTTCTTCCACCCAATCTAGTCTATTGTTGAAGCTCTCAACCAAAATTTTTAGTTGATATATTATGGATCCCTTACTCCTAAGATTTTGTTGAAAAAAAATATTTTCTTTGCTGAGTATCTCATTCATATCCTACCTTGTCATCTGTGATTATTTGTTTCTTTTCAATTTTACTGAGCTTTAAAACAATAATTCCATTTGTTCCTGTTTCTTTGGAATTTATTACTAGAGGTACGATCCTCATGTATTGACTTGCACGTTTGTATATATGTAGAGGTGCACATGTCAGTGTGCGTGTGGAGATCAGAGGACAACATGTGGGAGTCAGTTATTTCTTTCCATCATATGGGTCCTAGAAGGGTTAGTTCATCAGCCTTGGCTGCTCAAGTGCCTTTACCCACCAAGAATCTTGCCAACCTGTAGGCAGCCCTTTCTTTGGTAAACCAGGCACTGTGCCTGTTTTGAACACTGAGGAAAGTCACTGCAGTTGCTAGGACAACTGCAACCACACCACTACTAAATTTATCACTCTTGAGTCAGGAAACCTAGCTGTAGGCAACATGTACCAACTGTAGAAGATGCCACTCTAGGCAAAACAAGCCTTTGTGAGCTTTAGATTATCCAGCTTACCTTGCAGCTATTTTCACTCAGGAATGGAGGAGGTGGCTGGAGTTTCAGAGTCATCAGGAGCTGAGGGCTCTGACTCTCTCAGAAAGCTCAGAGCTGAGATGTGAAGACATGACTAAGAACTCCAGTGACTCAGCAAAACATGATTAGCGCAGTGAAGCTTGTGACTGGTAGAGTCAGAATAACATGCATAGCTGTGTCAGGCAAAATTATAATCTGTGCATAAGCATGCCACAATCTTCTTGCTGTATAATGCAAGCTATTCTCCATTCCTTGAGCTAGCCTGGGAAGCTCCTACTTTATGCACTATTAGGTATTGCACCATTAGGCAATAAAAGTGTCTTGTGAATGGTCTTTTGCCTACATGTGGCATGAAAAATAGACAAATTACCTGGGTGGCACAGTGAGAAGGTAGGTGAAGAGTTCCAGAGTTCTGAGGACTTTAATACCTTCAGAAAACCCAGAGCTATGATATCAAGAGTTGGCTAAGAATTCCAGAGAGCAAGAAGCTAACTATAAAGTATGGTGGAGGTACTGAAGGTAGAGAAGCTGTGACTGTGGATGAGGAAGCTTAATATAGGAGCTGAGTCCACAAGGACTGTACATCCCACTCGATAGAAGATTCTGGAGAGAGCTGAGAAGAGTCAAGAGTTCCAACATCACTTGAGAGCTAGAATTCCAGCCACTAGGTGTTGCTTCTCTTAAGTCCAGGGCAGTAAGCTTCTGCCTTGAATAGCCAAAGCATTGAAGGTTTAGAACCATAAGCTCCTAGTTGTTCTCAAGACTTAAGAGAGCTAAGCATCTGGATTTAGAAGCCTAGCTTGTGAACCTCTAGAACTCAGGCCTATCACCACTAAAGGAACTGCCTGCCTAGCTGTGTTTAGACAGAGCAATATGCCCCCACCCCCATCCTGGAAAGCAGTCACTCGTGACACTATAGGCAACACCCTCTACCCTCAGCCCCATTGTACCATGCACTCAGCAGTGCATTTGACTCAGAGGTACATACTTCTTGGACAAAGTTTGGAGTACAACTCAGCCAGCTGATGGGCTAGCACAATACATCTGTGGGTTCTCAGAGAAAGAAACATGTAGGATTTTTTTTGACCCCTGGAGCCATCCAGATTAAAACAGAAGTTCTCTTCTTAGGTAGCTCCTAGCTATAGCACTGAGGGCTCACAGGAAGATGATGTAAAAATTGTTTTCAAAGCAAGGCTACTGTGCAGACTTTAGGTTGGCTGCCTAAGCCGGTGTGGGTTGTGAACCATCCAACAGCTGGGATTGCCAACATCCACACTGGCTATGTGAGCTGAGACTTCCCCTCTGCATCTCTATAGAGGGGCAGCTTTCCTTCCCTGTTGTGAGGCAGGGTCTGCAGGTATCAGAATATTTTGCTTTTACTGTAACTTTGCCCCAGGCCTCTGAATCTCACAAGGTTCTGATGTCCTTCTTTCAACTATCCCTCACCTGAAAATTCAACTATATATTTGTTGTTTGGGTTTTTTTCTTCACAGGAAGTGACTGCAATGTGCCTCTAGTTCTCCATCTTGCTATTCCCCCTCAAATGTCTTGACCTTGGCTTGTTCTTCTTTAGTTGACTTCTAACAGCTGTCATTTCTGCACGTATCAGTTGGGAATTGGATCCTTTCTTCTAATTTCATTAGTATAAGAAATCAGTGGTGCTCCTCTGGGTTATAAGTCTGATTGGAAGCCAGAAAACAAACCACACATATTGCACTTCTGGAAGCTTTGTTCTTTAATGAGCCATGGAGTGATTTGTTCAGCAGGCTGCTTTTGTGTAGCTATACAGTGCATTCTCTGAATGACGCAAACTGCACTTTATACAAATGTCTTGCCCCCTCCCCCAAAAGGAAATTACAAAGTGCTGCTGATTTCATCAGAAATGTAATCAGTTCTGTAAGTCATTCTTATAGAATTCTTAAACAGTAAAGTGGCATATTTCACAGGATGTGTCCTTTTATAATACACAGTATTTTAAAATTTTACACTAACCATATTTATAAATTACTTTGAATCCATTAAAATAATATACTAATCTGTAGTCCACTTCTGTAGTAAATACAAATACTTGGTTCAAGAGGTGCATCTCTTGTATGACCTAAGAGGGCTGATAAATAGGCATTAAGAGTGGATGGGTGACAAGGTGACAGACCCATTGCTAGGGCTTTCTTGAGGTTTAAACCAGGAGATCAGTTAAGATCTAATACACTGGAGATTACCCACTTAACACCAAAAGTGTGAGAATGTTCCAGAGAAATGTGGTCTCCTAGGGATGCAGAAAGTCAGGTCTTCTACAAATACCTAAAATTTTTACTACTAAGGCCAGCATGGTGTTGGGGCACAGTGCTGGGAAGTTATCACAAGTGTGTGGGTGCATATAACACATCATTCAACACAGAAGAATGCAGGGCCCACATCTATTTCCGCACAAAGAATTTTAAAAGTGAGTGAGAAAGCCATCTGGACTTCTTTCTCTAATTACAACTTCAACTTCACACACCTGAGAGTCCTTCCTTTGCTCTAGCTTATTAGTTACAGCTGAAAACACAGCTCACAGGCATGAAGGCGGAACAATACAACCTCAATGTATTATCTCATGTCAGCACACTCCTGTGACACGGTCTTTGATTGTGAGACACAGAATAGTCTTCACACCCTATGCAAGGTAAGGGTGACGGTTTCCAAAGCCTGAGAGTTGGCCCTAGTGACCTGTGCCCTGAATTCACATCCTTTTGTCTCTCCTAGCAACAGTCATATCTCCATTTGTGTATATGACCCAAAGTGGTCATATAAATGAAATGGCAGAAGTACAAATATGTGCAAACTAAGCATGTCACCTCCCTGAATCCTGCCTGCATTTGCTGTAATTTGCTTTAATCTATGATGCAAAAATGTATTTGCTTCTGCTACATTTTCTATGATACACAGTTACACACATATTAATGGGTAGGAAAAAATGTAGGAGTTATTGTGGACTAGAAGTATGTGATGTAACTAGAATGCTCTGCAACACAGATTCCACATGTGAGGCATTCTGCTGCTGCCAAAGAGTTTCTTTTGGTGCATTTTAAGATTGAAGAGAAGCTGCTAGACAGAACAGTGAACCCGATGTGGATCTGTATCATGAGTGACTGCAACAGTGTTGCTATGTGGCTCTGATTCAGAGGCTCTGATAAGAACTGCTGGAGCAAGGCATCTGACACTACTGAGTTATGGCTTCGTCTCTATCAGACCAATGGTGCCTGCTAACCCAGCAACAGCCTTCTTTTCCTCAAAGGGGCCTACATTTTGCTGAGACATTCTTATGATTGTGTGGATTTCCCCCACCCCTTCCTTGCGGCTTGTTAAATGATTAAAAAAAATCCACAAATCTATCAACTGGAAAAAATTTTTTTATTTAAATTTATTCAAATTCAGGTTTTAGGTCCCTGAGAAAAATTGTAAAGTCTTCAGTATTGATTACCTAGTTCCTACGAAGTGACCTATGTAGGTAGGTTTTTTTTCCTCAGCCCCAAATGTACTTTATAGAAATAACAATAATAATAATAAACTGAGCTGTAAAACTTTAGGTGGGAGAATGTGTGTCAAGTGCTGGGTCCCAGGACATTCCTCTGAAACGAAGGAAATTGTTCTGAGCCAAGTGGAGAGCAACAGTTGTCACCCAGTAGCAGCCACTTTCCCCAAATACGAAAACAGACTGTGTAGCCAGAAAGGCCCAAAGCAGCACCCCACTGTGCGTATCACAGCCATGCTGGCTTCCTCTAGAACAGTTTCCAAAATTCTTATTGTTAATGCTTGAGGGATATAAAAGTTAACATTCACTGAATGACCGTCATCACTGGGGAGATTTTCAAAGCTTCCTTCATGTGTCTCAATGCGGAACCCATACCAGGGAGAGGGAAGACTCCAGCCACCATGAGCTGCTGTGCAAAATAATGCTACAAGTCTCATCTCTAGCGCCGGCCAGTGGCCGCTGCAGCAGGGGCATGAAGCTCAGTGCTGTGTAGGAGGAGAGACCTTGCCTTAACAAAAGCCGTCTATTCCCAGAACTTCAAACCCCCACCCCCAAAAGAAGGAAACCAAAATTCAGGTTATAGTTGGTAAAGGCTCTTCTTGTAACAGTGCATGTGGTAGTTAGACAACATGTATTTAGTGACTTTAAAAATAAGCATTTCACATACTTAAGAAATGGTATCATGTTTCACTTCACATAACATTATAAATAGCAAAAACAGAGTTCTACTCCCCAATTGCTAGTACATGATGCTTCCGACATTATAACTTATGGAAACTACCAGTGATGAAAAAGATGCCCTTACTTATGGGGTGAATGGTTCTCACCCCCTGTCTAATGGCCTCTTATCTGTAGGAAGAAACTCCATGGGAATAAGGGGGAAGCACAAAGTTAAAAAGAACTAAGCATATTATACATGTGTATTTACAGTAAACTTCAGGAATAAGAATATTAACAAAAATAGCTTCAAGTAGTCCTTGATTTTTTTTCATCTAATACTGATGGTCTGAGAAAAAGAAGACAAAAATTAAATACATCATATTAAAACTTTCTAAATTTCTTTTGGCGGCTTTTTCTATAACACTCATGCAAAGTTGTGAGTGAGTCCTCGTAGAGAAGTGATGAAATGGTCACATCTATGGTGGTGCTCCACCAGCAGAGGAACAGGCCTGGATACAGTCTTCAGTTGAAGTCTATACAAAAAGAAAAGCCTGGATCAATTAGGATGATGCCTTCACATTTAGGAAGTACCTAAATGTGTCTGTAACATATTATAAACAAAAACCTAGAGGAATCTGATCTAATAATCAGGGCATACCAGTACAGTATGGCTACCAGAGCTTTATCCCATGAAATATATTTGGCAGGAATTAACCAGGAGTTAAGCCAGCACTGATTATAATACCAAATATCAACAAGAGACAAAGTTTGGTCTCTTCACAATATGACCAGATATGATACTGTGGGCTTAATGGAAATCAGCTTATGTTTCCAAAATATAACATCGAGTATTTTGTAATTAAATTTAAAATAGAGGGCTTAGGCGGTTTGCTTATAAATCCTTGGGGGAATTTTTATATTCTATCACAGTTCCTAACTATTCCAAGACAAACTCAAAAGCTTTTGCTTTCATGGTTAACAGAGGCTTGTGTGTTTTCTTTAAATGCTAGAAATGAGAGCATTCCTCAGGACCCTAGCCCCCTAGTTTAACAACTATCCCTGGGAAGGGAAAAGCAGGTGGGCAAGAAGCAACTACAGTTGGCCAAAATCCCGCAGGTCACAGGTGGCTTTGTTTAGTGGAATCTCAAATCAAATACAGCAGCCAAGGCACAGCTGGCCCATCCCTAGCTCTTCTGCCAGAAGCCCAGTGATCCAGCACACAAACTGTCTGCTGAAACGAGGCAGGACCATTAGGACTGACTATTACAAACAAGGTGACCAGAAGAGGCCCCAAAGATGAGATCTGGGGACACATCTGTCCATTTAGACCATAAACTCATTATTTCCAAACAGTGGTAGTTGCTGTGTGGAGCTGCAGTCTGAGTCCACAGTTTTCTTTCGGCCAGGTGTGACTGTCCCCTCTGGAGTCTCTTTGGTTTTCTGAGGTGAGTTTTTCACATTCTTTAGTTTTTGTTTGCCCTTTTCAGGGTTGAAGGTTCCTCTGCTGATGAACTGAGGCCTGTCTTCTAGGGATTTGGCTTGGCCTAGTGGTCCTTCTGTTCCCTGGGCCTCACAAGATGAGGCAGCTCGGTAAAATGGAGACTTGGAATAAATCTGAAATCGCTTTCTAGTGCCGTGAGATGATGTAGTGTTTGATAAACATGAAGAAATGGAGGAGCTGACTGAGTCCAAAGAGTCTGGCTGCTTTCTTAGCTGCTTTCGTAACTTGCTTGAAGGCTCAGACTTGCCTGCTGCTTTCAGGGAGCTAAGTGCTAAACTTCTCTCTAAAAACAGAAAATAAAGTCGTACATGACAGTGTCCACCTATACAACATCATGTAATGAATAGAAGCTACTGTTCACATGTGAAACTGAACGGGTAAAACTTACAGAGAGCTGTCTTCTGAGTCTGAGATTAAAGGTATGCACCACCAGACCAAACCTGAGAAACTTTCTTTTTAAAACATTAAAAAAAAAATTCTTTATTTTTACATGTGTGGATGCTTTGCCTGCATGTATGTATGCACAACAAGAGTATGCCTGGTATCCTCAGAGAGGCCAGAAAAGGGCATCAGATTTCCTGGGACTGGAGTTAGAGAAAATTATGAACTACTATGTAGGTACTGGGAATTGAACCCAACTCAGAACATCCAGTAAGTGTTCCTAACCACTGAGCGACCCCTCCAGCCTTAACTTGGGAATTCTTATTCTTTCTTTACCCCCTCCCCCCAAAAAAGCGTATCTCTAGTCTAATATATTCATTTATTGGATATCTCAAAAAATAGTACCTTCAGAATCCATATTCAAATTTTCTGAGCTATCAGCAGTCCCAATAGAAGCCTCAGATTCAAGGGTTTCATCATCAGAGGCACGAGGTTCTAATACAAGCATCTCAAATGTTAGTTCTTCCCTATGAGACACAATCAACAAATCCATTAACATGATAGGAGAAAGATGACAGAAAGACCTTCTGTGAAAGCAAAGAAGCTAAATAGCAAAGGCATTTCTTACCACAGTGATGATGAAGGGTATTTATTTATAGGCAAAGCAATAGGAAAGCAGTATGGATGAAAGTACAAAGTAATAACAGATCTATGAGTAATCATGGGGCGGTGGGGCAGTTGATGCAGGTTGTTGTAACTGCTGAGATATTCTGAGATGAATTCTGGACTGAGTTCAAGATTCCAAATTCATTCTTTCTGGACTTCAGCTTCCTCTAGACTGTCTCCAAATTTCTTTTTGGATCTTAAACACTATTTTCAGATGAAGCTTTACTAACTAAACACAGACTTTATCTTCTACCTTGACCATATCAAGGCTTTTGGATAAGTAAAACATTGAGCTTTTCTGACCTTTGAAGCTTGCACTATCTCTGGCTACAGTACATTCTAACTTATCAGGGTCGCCCACCTGTTGCAGTTACCAAGGTTTGGCTTCTGGTTATTTTCTTAACTAGAACCCTGGCTACAGTTTGATCAATTTCAGCTAGTACCTTTAAAAATGACTCACTTTAAAATCCTAGTACCAAAATATCTATACGTTTCCAACGTTTTTCCTCTACATAATTAACTTCCTCCAACGAACCGATCATACAGCTTGTCAATTCCTAGAAATAAGCCAGCTCTGAATCTAATTATTTCTCCTCTTTAAATAGCCTGAAATCCAGACCATTTCTCAAGGACAGCCTTCCCAGCAGCTCATTATTTCCAAAAGCTTCTACTGCTGTACTTTCTCTACCCTAACAACTTCCCTTCCACCCCTCTATATCTTCAATGTCATGTTCATCAGAGCTGAGGGTCATCTTTTCAGCCCCTGATTAGTAACTACTGACTCACTTTTTTCACAGCTGAGTCTTAGCTGCTTTTCAGTTGCCCTAAATTATAGAACCAATCCTGGTACTACAGTTTCTTGATTCTTCATGAATCAAGTTCCCAGACTTAAGAGATGAGCTCTAGGGACTCAAGGAGACCTTTAGGAATTCTTAAAAGAATAATCAATCAGAACTAGTATATAGTACATTCATGGAGAACCATGGATAGTCTTATTCCTAAGGGGTAGTGAAAACCCACTCCCACCAGAGTGATGATGGAGCTAACAGAATTTCTTAACTTTATCTTTTAAATCACAACAGGTTTCTATACCCAGTACCTCAGAACCCAGTCCTACAGGTGTTGCCTTGTTTTATCTAGTTGTTGGGCCCATGGTCATACTGATTTTCAAACAGTAACATTCATTCATGAAACTGCAACTAACACCTATGCTTGAAGAGGACTTTGTCTTATTTAGTCAAGGGACTCTTACTCTTCTTTTTGCAAAACACATCTGTGTATGGAAACTGGTCCCTGACCTGTCAGGACTATAGTACCTCATCGTGGCTCTCCATTGTCCACTGCCTAGTGAATGTGGACTAAGATGGCAGACCCTGAATATGTGTACTCTCCTTATTCTAGTACTGCTCAGCACCAAGACTCCTACACCATGGAATTTCCTTCCCTGAGGTGAAAACTTCCACACTTACCCTCAGTACAGGCAACAAGTCTGTCAATTCCACACCCCTGGGGCATCTGACATAGTGCTTGGCACATGAGATGTTTAATGAATAAAGAAAAAGGGTAGGCGGAAGGAAACACAACAACTGGTACCCTCTCTGGGCACTTACTTTTCTTTCTGTAGGTTCTCAATCTGCTCAGTCAGCACCTTTTCCTCCCGCTGCATTGCTGCTTGCTGCTGGTCTGTGATGTCAGTTTCCATGGCTGTCTCACTAGTCAAGGTCTCTTCTGGGACATCAGACATGGAAGGCAATCGGACTATAACAGGGGACGATGGACTTGGATAGTTTCCTCGATGTATACGCCCCTTTCCCTGCAGAAAGCATTCATTTTAGGAAGTAAACTAAATCTGTCAGTTTTATGTTGATCACTTTGGATAACAAATGTCCTTCCATCACGTCATGAGAATGATAGGACTCGACAGGCACAGGATATTTAGTAAGATATTAAACTGTAACAAATTAGGTTAAAAGAACTGTATCAAGAACACTGAAAGAATGGACACTCACACTCTAGCTCTGGGTACTAAGAACACTGTGCTGAGATGAGAATCTTCTTTTAATCTAAGCTGTATACTAAATAGTTTCAAGCCAATTAAAACTGAATTCTGTGATCACAGGAGCCAGAGGCAGATAGTGGCCACCACACTAACACTCAAGGTACACATTATTTTCAACATTGTAAATTCTGACAATGCTTAACAGCTTCAACCTTGTCAGGACAATATCTCTGGGAAGATCAAAGAAACATGCCCTGAAACAAGTTTTGGAGGAAAAAAAGTCATATAAGAGATTGCTAATTGTAATATGCTTTCTCAAGAACTTTCTATTCTTGAAATGAGGAAGGGAAAAAAAACACCTCACTACTGTCCTAAATTGGTTACCTTACTTATAACTTTAGTTTCTGGTAACAGCCAACTAAGTCCAAGAGATTAAATTTTCTGCTAAGAACAACTAGATCAATATAAAAATGAACACACACTTGTAGATACTGGATACAGAAGGGCGGGAAAGGCTGGGCCAGCAATTACTGCTGATTTGCAATTCCAGAAGAGGTGACAGAGTCTGAGCAGAGCTTTGAACACACTATAGTTGACAACTATAGTAACAGTTTGGAGCCACATCTAGCCTGTATACATGTTTATGCCTTTATTAGAATAAACTCATTATTATTAGTGAATTATTTATGGCTGTTTTGCTCAACAGTGGCAGGGGGTGACTGTGGAACAGGTTTTATGGCTTACAATATCTAAAATACTTACTCTATGACCCTTCAGAGAAAAACCTTGTCAATCCCTGAAGGACGGACTAAAAGGATATGAGTTCCTGCCCCACAGAACCTTTATGCCTAAACACTGGGATCTCAAACATTTGGATTCTAGACAGAGAAGTAAACTGAAATTACCACAGTTCTTACGGGTGGAGTGGCCTAGCTTCAAGTCACCTAAAGAGTGTGTGTGTGTGTGTGTGTGTGTGTGTGTGTGTGTATTTGGTATAGAAATTTTAAACTTCTAAGACTGGATTAAAATGATACAACTACTAGTGCCTGAGGATCTGTCAGAAAAATAAAATTAGTCTTTGTAGGTAAGCAATGTCATCCCAGGCCTCAAAATTCTTTCTTTTTCTTTTTTCTTTTGGCTTTTTTTTTCCCCCTTGAGACAGGGTTTCTCTGTGTAGCCCTGGCTGTCCTGAAACTCACTCTGTAGACCAGGCTGGCCTCGAACTCAGAAAATCCACCTGCCTCTGCCTCCCAAGTGCTGGGATTAAAGGCGTGCGCCACCACTGCCCGGCTCTCAAAATACTTTTTCTTTCTTTCTTTCTTTCTTTTTTTTTTTTTTTTTTTTTTTTTTTTGATTTTTCTACAAATCATTTTCAAATCAAAAGTAACCAAGAATAAAAATATATAAGACAATGCAAATAAAAATAAAACTAGTAAAAACACAGAAAATAAAATTCTTCAAAGACTGTGGCTATCAGAAAGACTTAAAAATAACCTGTTCAAGCAGGTGGGAAAACATAATTTCATTAAACAAAATGGAAGTTAGATCTGAAGAAAATCCAGAATCAAGCCAAGAGAAACAAATGCAAAAGGAAAATTTTATAAACAATGGGAAAAGAGAAAAAAAAAACAGTAAAAAAATTTATCCACCATATATTTAAATACTATGTGAATATGAGGCAAAGAGACAGTAGACATTGATAAGAGAATATGATATTCTCAATGGCAAGAAATACCCAAGAGATGCAGGAATGAAAACACACAATGACAATGTATATTATAATACAGGATGTTTTGTATTTAAAATCTACACATAGCTAAAAAAAAAAAAAAAAAAAATCTGCTAATAGCAATGAAGTCAGACAATGACTAGCATATTAAAGTCCTTGCACATTATCTAGGAAAAAAGATAAAAAGTACCAATTAATGGGCATTGCAAGGATTAATGATGTGACCTTCAGACTATAGGAATCTAAGACCGCTAACAGAATGAGAAATGAGATACTATCAAGGGGGAGGCAAAAAACAAAACAAACATAAAAAACAAACAAACAAACAAAGGTAGCCAGAAAGAAAAAGGGAACATGTGGCAGGCAAAACAAAACAAACCTGTACAATAAACAGATTTAAAATATAAACACAGGGGCTGGGTATGGTTCAGTGGTTAAGAACACTGGCTGCTCTGGCAAAGGACCTGGGTTCAGTTTCAGAATCTACATGGTGGCTTACAACCATTGTAACTCCGGTTTCAGGGCATCAGACACCTTCTTCTGGCTTCCTCAGACACCAGGCATGCCTTGTGGAACACAGATGTACATGCAGGCAAAATACTCACACATATTTTTTTAAAAACTCTTTAAAAAATCCAAATATAGTATCAACAAAATGTACATAGATGGATCAAATGTTCCTGTTAAAATTGAAAAACTGTCGGATACATGCTGTCCAAGGGCCATGTATAAAATATTATTCAAAATGGTTGAAAGCAGCTGGGTGTGGTGGCTCCCCTGTAATCCTAGTACCAGTGAGGCTTTGAGTTTGAAGCTATCCTAGACTACATATTGAGTTCCAGGCCAGGGTTACAGATTGATAATGTCTCAAACAAAAACAAAGTTAAAAAAAATAATAATGAAAAGCTGTAGGGCATGTACTCCTTAATCTCAGCACTTCAACACTTGGAAGGCAGAGGCAAAAGAATCTCTGTGAGTTTGACGCCAGCCTGGTCTGGTCTACAGGGTGAGTTCCAGGACAACCAGGACTACAAAGAGAGATCTTATCTCAAAATACTAAACATTAAAAATATAGCATAAAGTGAAAAGTGCCATTTATAATAGAAGTATATTTCAAAGTGACTAAAGCCAAAATTATGAAGATTATAGCATTTCCAATATATATCTATATCCATTTCTTAATGGCTTCAAAAGATCTGAAGTAAATTAGCAGCAGAAGTGGACAAAGCAGTAGTTAGCCCCAAGGAATTAAGTATTCATAGTAAAGTATAAGAGATCTAACAGATACATTCTTCCACAGAATTAAAAAGGACTACATCTCACTTTATTGGTTTGTTGGTTGGTTAGTTTGGAAAGTTCTGACTATGTAGCCCTGGTTAACCTGGATTAAAGGTATGTGCTACCATGTGCAGCCTAAGTGGTTTTTACACAAATTAGTAAACCACTAACAAGGTCATTTAAAGGAAGGACATTATAGGACAATTTTACACATAAATACAGCAAAAAATCTAGATGCATTACAAACTGAACTGGGAAACGAGTACTTAACATCAATAAAATTCACTGTGCCCTAAGCCAAGCATGGTAACTTAAGCCTGTAACACCAGTACTTCTGAAGCTGGGGTGGTAGATCACTGCAAATTCTAGGCCAGTTTGTGCTATACTGTGAAATACCTCAAAATGGCATGAAATACTTCAATGTGGATATATTAAAAACATAAAAGTTAGCATTACACCATAATAACAACTCAGAAAACTAGGAATCAAAAGAACATGCTTAATATCATAAAGAATAAAACTTCTATAGCAAACATCATGCTAAGTGGTGGTGGGACATGCTAAGAGTGATCACTACCATCCTTTTAATCAACACTGTACTGAAGGTTTCTTTAGAAAAACAAAGAGGAGATTCAAGGACTATAAAAGAACAAACAAATTTTTATTTTTAAATGATGCGACTAGGAAACCCAAAAGAATACTCAGAACAGTTATTAGAAATGGTGACTTCAACAAAGTCACTACATGTAAGATAAAAACACCAAAGTAAATTGTATATTTTATGTAACAAGCAACAAAAAATAAAACTTTAAAATAAAACGGATATATTTTAAAATGTTACATGATAATAGCTAAAGTTAAAGATATAATCTCAACATATAAAATAATAAAACACTTAAAAGAACTAATGATATAGAGAGATTATGTTCATGGGTGGGAAAATCAATACTGCTGAAACATCAAATCTCTAAAAAGCAATTTACACAGTGCAATCTCCAAAAACACACACACAACAAAACCTCAGGATTTTTGTGAAGGTGACTTCATATTTTGTGTGACAATATAAGTCACAAGTAGTAAAACTGAAGAAGATAGGCTGACTCTTTAAACCAGTTTATTAAAAAGTTGAAGTAAATGGGTCAACGAGGTGGCTCAGTGGGTAAAAACATCTGTGCACATTAGAGAAAATGAACAGAAGTCCGAATTCAAGAAGTGGCATGCATTTTATAGTGACTAAAAGTATATGTGGCAATATAAGTACTGGGGACGTGGTGAACCATTCAGAATTTCCTGTACACTGCTAATTGTAGTTGAGCCATTTTGGAAAATGTTAAAAGACATATCCCATGACGCAGAAATTCCACCCTTAGGTATACACTCTAACAAAAATGCACACACTGCCTATCCCCAAACAAAACCCTACTGCCCACACACAGTACACTGGATAAACTGTGGCACATACATTCTGGAACAGGATACAGCAACAAGAGTAAGCTGAGCCACAACTAAGCATGCCATGGATAGGTCTCACACACATAAAGCTAACATCAGATACAAAATAATCCATATTAGACAATTTCATATGTGGCTCAAAAACAAAACAGCACTATGCTCAAGGATACCAATTTTGGTGGCAAACAACAAAGAAAGGAAGAGGAGTATTTGCTGCAATAGTCATTAACTGCCTGGTCTGTTTTCTAGTACCCTGTCTTGATTTTGACTATCTTATACTGATAGCACCTACTGCACTTGGGAGACTCAGGAAAGAGGACTCTGAGTCAAAGTTGCCTGAACTATGCAGTCGGAAAAAAAATCAGAAACAGAGAGCTCTGACCAACAGATCTGGGTTAGAACGTACAAGGCTATCCCATAGTTGGTTTCTAAAACTAACAAAACACTGTGGTCCAAATGCTTTAATGTGAAGGATCCTAAGTGAAAATACCTTCTGAAAGTTTACCTAGCAGTTCAATTTTTCCTTAACATTTAAGAAGGTAACAATGAGGATGAATAGAAAGTATACTACAGTGCTAAAATGGTTATGGCCTATGAAGAGAGTCGGCTAAAGTTCATAATGATAAAGGCCACAGGAAGGAATAGTGAGACACAACACATGATATAAACTCAATATTGTCAATATAAACCTACATAGCTGAAAAATGATAATGAAATATGGATTTTGAGTATGTAGGAAGACACTTCCCACATGAGGAGGTATGATACTTTCTGATGATTCAAAGAAAGTCCATGTAGTGGGGGGTTGTCTGTGGGTTGACTATATCAAAAGGAAGATCTGTGTAACACCCAGATAGAACTAGACATAAGTAGCTGGAAGCACAAATCTTAGAATCTTAACAGAAAATTTACCCCAAACAGGGAAGGCAAAAGAAAGTAACAGATCTCTGTTGCTGTAAGTTGAGACACAAAAACAGGGAGAAACTAAACCCTCAGACTATGTCTGAGGGGCCTTCTTTTATAGAAAGGAATGGTCTTTTATCTAAGGTTTTTCTATCAGCCTTGTTTGGTAGCCTTACATAAAGTCCATGCTTTGTATAATACTGAGGGATGAGCTATCTACTGTAGTAGCTTTTGAGGCTGATTCAAAAGATGTATCCCAACACCTGTAACTATACTTCATCCCGTAATTAAAGTTAATAAAGGCATTAAATACAGCCTCTGTATGCTTGCATATATCTTCAGACTTTCTGTGTAGTAGAGTAAACCAGCCATGGTTCCTCCCACCTCCAGCTGAGACTTGAACTTTGGCCTCAAGCATGATCAAGGCAAGTACTCTACCACCACCAAATTATATTTCTAGCCTTAACATACTGGTTCTGAACACAGTTCACAGGTTTCCAGTAGAGGTGTGGAAGCATTCCCAAAGGACCCACAATGTGGACACTGCTTTTATAATAGTGCTAAGACACTTTTGCCCTTTCCACTTATTAACATCTACATTAACTAGTTAAAAGCAATAGTGGGTAAAAACAAGCTGCTGACAGCTCCACACGATCAAGGTAAATCTAGTATGACTGTCCTTCATAGTCTTTAATAGCATGTATTCACAGGTAAAAATTAGTTTCGAGCATCAGTTAAGTCATATCATTATTAACCCTTAGGGGCTAGGTTCGTTGTTTTTGTGTATGATAAAATGACAAGTGTGACATGCTGAGGGTTGTCCTAGTAAACAGTGTTTTATACAACTACCTGAATAACAAGCTGAACTTAGCTGCTTTTATCTTCAAACACTGCGATATTTGACAAAGTATAACTACTCACAGATGAGTATGTTGCACAGATTTTGTTTGACCCTATTTAAAAGGAACCCATTATTTCAAGTGAGGTGGTGTTTTTTTTTTTTTTTGTCATCAGTGACAACACTTTAAGCTTTTTTTTTGTGATTGTGATTTTTTTCTTTTTTCTTTTTTTTTTTTTTCCATTTCATATTTTATTTACATTTCAAATGTTTCCCCCAGATCTCCCTTTGGAACCTCCCCATTCCCTCCGCCCTCCCCCTGCCACTATGGGGATATTCTCTAATCCACCCTCCCACCCACCCACCCACCCACTCTCATCTTCCCTCCTTGTCATTCTCCTATACTTGGGGATCTAACACCCTCAGGCCCAAGGGCCTCTCTTCCCCCCGACGGATAACAAGACCCTCCTCTGTCACATTTGTGGTCAGCACCATGGGTCCCTCCATGTGGATTCTTTAGTTGGTGGATCAGTCTCCAGAAGTATCGGGGGGGGGGGGGTCAGGCCAGTTGCCACTGTTGCTCACTCCCTAGGGCTGCACACTCCCTCAGCTTCTTCAATCCTTTCTCCAAGCCCTTTATCTGGGAACTCACACTCAGCCCTACTGTTGCTGCGAAGTGACTCTTGGGAATTTCAACCTTTTGGGCTAATAACCACTTAACAGTGAGTACATACCATGTTCATTCTTTTGTGACTGCGTTACCTCACTCAGGATGATATTTTCAAGATCCATCCATTTGTCTACGAATTTCATGAAGTCATTGTTTTTAATAGCTGAGTAATATTCCATTGTGTAAATGTACCACATTTTCTGTATCCATTCCTCTGTGTAGGGACATCTGGGTTGTTTCCAGCTTCTGGCTATTATAAATATGGCTGCTATGAACATAGTGGAACATGTGTCTTTATTACATGTTGGAGTATCTTCTGGGTATATGCCCGGGAGTGGAATAGCTGGGTCCACAGGTAGTATTATGTTCATTTTTCTGAGGGTCCGCCAAATTGATTTCCAGAGAGGTTGTATCAACTTGCATTCCGACCAGCAATGGAGGAGTGTTCCTCTTTCTCCACATCCTCGCCTACATCTGCTGTCACCTGAGTTTTTGATCTTAGCCATTCTGACTGGTGTGAGGTGAAATCTCAGGGTTGTTTTGATTTGCATTTCCCTGATGACTAGGGATGTTGAACATTTCTTTAGGTGCTTCTCGGCCATTCGAGTTTCCTCAGTTGAGAATTCTCTGTTTAGCTCACTTCCCCATTTTTTGATAAGGTTATTTGGATCTCTGGAGTCTAGCTTCTTGAGTTCTTTGTATACAGTAGATATTAGCCCTCTATCAGATGTAGGATTGGTAAAGATCTTTTCCCAATCTGTAGGTTGCCGTTTTTGCTCTATTTACAGTGTCCTTTGCCTTACAGAAGCTTTGTAATTTTATGAGGTTCCATCTGTCAATTCTTGATCTTAGAGCACAAGCCATTGATGTTCTGTTCAAGAACATTTCCCCTGTGCCCAAGTGTTCGAGACTCTTCCCCACTTTCTCTTCTATTAGGTTCAGTGTATCTGGTTTTATGTGAAAGTCCTTGATCCATTTGGACTTGAGCTTTGTACAGGGGGATAGGAATGGATCAATTCGCAGTCTTTTACATGTAGACCGCCAACTGATCTAGCACCATTTGTTGAAGATGCTGTCTTTTTTCCACTGTATGGTTTTAGCTCCTTCGTCGAAGGTCAAGTGACCATATGTGTGTGGGTTCATTTCTGGGTCTTCGATTCTATTCCATTGATCTACCTGCCTGTCACTGTACCAATACCATGCAGTTTTTATCACTACTGCTCTGTAGTACAGCTTGAGGTCAGGGAGGCTGATTCCCCCAGAAGACCTTTTATCGTTGAGGATAGTTTTTGCTATCCTGGGTTTTTTGTTATTCCATATGAATTTGAGAATTGCTCTTTCTAGGTCTATGAAGAATTGAGTTGGGATTTTGAGGGGGATAGCATTGAATCTGTATATTGCTTTCGGCAGGATGGCCATTTTAACTATGTTAATCCTGCCGATCCATGAGCAGGGGAGATCTTTCCATCTTCTGAGGTCTTCTTCGATTTCTCTCTTCAGAGATATGAAGTTCTTGTCATACAGATCTTTCACTTGTTTGGTTAGAGTCACACCAAGATATTTTATATTGTTTGGGACTATTGTGAAGGGTGTCATTTCCCTAATTTCTTTCTCAGCCTGTTTATCCTTCGAGTATAGGAAGGCTACTGATTTGCTTGAGTTAATTTTGTATCCAGCCACTTTGCTGAAGTTGTTTATCAGCTGTAGCAGATCTCTGGTGGAGTTTTTCCGGTCACTTAAGTATACCATCATATCATCTGCAAATAGTGATATTTTGATTTCTTCCTTTCCAATTTGTATCCCTTTGACTTCCTTTTGTTGCCTGATTGCTCTAGTTAGAACATCAAGTACTATATTGAATAGGTAGGGAGAGAGAGGACAGCCTTGTCTAGTCCCTGATTGTAGTGGGATTGCTTTGAATTTCTCTCCATTTAGTTTGATGTTGGCCTCTGGTTTGCTGTATATTGCTTTTACTATGTTTAGGTATGCTCCTTGAATTCCTGATCTTTCCAAGACTTTTATCATGAAGGGATGTTGAATTCTGTCAAATGCTTTTTCAGCATCTAACGAAATGACCATGTGGTTTTTTTCTTTTGAGTTTGTTTATGTAGTGGATTACATTGATGGATTTCCGGATATTGAACCATCCCTGCATCCCTGGGATGAAGCCTACTTGATCATGGTGAATGATTGTTTTGATGTGTTCTTGGATTCGGTTTGCAAGAATTTTATTGAGTATTTTTGCATCGATATTCATAAGGGAAATTGGTCTGAAGTTTTCTTTTATTGTTGGGTCTTTGTGGGGCTTTGGTATCAGTGTAACTGTGGCCTCATAGAATGAACTGGGTAGTATTTCTTCCGTTTCTATTTTGTGGAATAGACTGAAGAGTATTGGTATTAGGTCTTCTTTGAAGGTCTGATAGAATTCTGCACTGAACCCATCTGGTCCTGGGCTTTTTTTTTTGGTTGGGAGACTGTTAATGACTGATTCTATTTCCTTGGGGGTTATAGGGCTGTTTAGTTGGTTTATCTGATCCTTATTTAACTTCGGTAATTGGTATCTTTCTAGAAACTTATCCATTTCCTCCAGATTTTCCAATTTTGTTGCATATAGGCTTTTGTAGTAGGATCTGATGTTTTTTTTAATTTCCTCAGAATCTGTTGTTATATCTCCCTTTTCATTTCTAATTTTCTTAATTTGGATACTGTCTCTGTGCCCTCTGGTTAGTCTGGCTAAGGGTTTATCTATCTTGTTGATTTTCTCAAGAACCAGCTCTTGGTTTTGTTGATTCTTTGTATAGTTCTTTTAGTTTCCACTTGGTTGATTTCAGCCCTTAATTTGATTATTTCTTGCCTTCTACTACTCTTGGGTGTATTAGCTTCTTTTTGTTCTAGAACTTTCAGATGTGCTGTTAAGCTGTTAGTGTATGCTCTCTCCAGTATCTTTTTGGAGGCATTCAGAGCTATGAGTTTTCCTCTTAACACTGCTTTCATTGTGTCCCATAGGTTTGGGTAAGTTGTACTTTCATTTTCATTAAATTCTAGGAAGTCTTTAATTTCCTTCTTTAATTTTTCCTTGACCAAGCTATCATTGAGCAGAGCATTGTTCAGCTTCCATGTGTATGTGGGCTTTCTGTTGTTGTTGTTGCCATTGAAGACCAACCTTAATACATAATGATCTGATAGGAGGCATGGGATTATTTCAGTCTTCCTATATCTGTTGAGGTTTGTTTTGTGACCAATTATATAATCAATTTTGGAGAAGGTGCCATGAGGTGCTGAGAAGAAAGTATATTCTTTTGATGCAGGATGAAATGTTCTATAGATATCTGTTAAACCCATTTGGTTCATAGCATCTGTTAGTTTCACTGTGTCTCTGTTTAGTTTATGTTTCCAAGATCTGTCCATTGTTGATAGTGGAGTGTTGAAGTCTCCAACTATTATTGTGTGAGGTGCAATGGTGTGCTTTGAGCTTTAGTAGAGTTTCTTTTATGCAAGTGGGAGCTCTTGCATTCGGGGCATAGATGTTCAGAATTGAGAGTTCTTCTTGGTAGATTTTTCCTTTGATGAGTATGAAGTGTCTTTCCTCATCCTTTTTGATGACTTTTGGTTGAAAGTCAATTTTATCCGATATTAGAATGGCTACTCCAGCCTGTTTCTTGGGGCCATTTGCTTGGAAAATTGTTTTCCAGCCCTTTACTCTGAGGTAGTGTTTGTCTTTAACACGGAGGTGCGTTTCCTGGATGCAGCAAAATGCTGGGTCCTGTGTATGGATCCAGTCTGTCAGTCTATGTCTTTTTATTGGGGAATTGAGACCACTGATGTTAAGAGATATTAAAGAATAGTGATTGTTATTTCCTGCTATTTTTGATGTTGTTTATATTGTTTGTGTGGCTATCTTCTTTTGAGTTTGTTGAAAGATTACTTTCTTCCTTTTTCTTGAGTGTAGTTTCCCTCCTTGAGTTGGAGTTTCCCATGTATTATTCTTTGTAGGGCCGCGTTTGTGGAAACATACTGTGCAAATTTGGATTTGTCGTAGAATATTTTGGTTTCACCCTCTATGATTATTGAGAGTTTTGCTGGGTATAGCAGCCTGGGCTGGCATTTGTGTTCTTTTAGAGTCTGTATGAGATCTGCTCAGGAACTTCTAGCTTTCATAGTCTCTGGTGAGAAGTCTGGTGTAATTCTGATAGGTCTGCCTTTATATGTTACTTGCCCCTTTTCCCTTACTGCTTTTAATAGTCTTTCCTTGTTTTGTGTATTTGGTGTTTTGACTATAATGTGATGGGAGGAATTTCTTTTCCAGTCCAGTCTATTTGGCGTTCTGTAGGCTTCTTGTATATTTATGTTCATCTCTTTCCTTAGGTTAGGGAAGTTTTCTTCTATAATTTTGTTGAAGATATTTACTGGACCTTTAAGTTGGGAATCTTCACTCTCTTCTATACCTATTATCCTCAGGTTCTGTCTTCTCATTGTATCCTGGATATCTTGGATGTTTTGGGTTAGGAGTTTTTTGCATTTTGTGTTTTCTTTGACTGTTGTGTCCATGTTTTCTATGGTATCTTCCGCACCTGAGATTCTCTCTTCCATCTCTTGTTTTCTGTTGGTGATGCTTGCATCTATGACTCCTGATTTCTTTCCTATGTTCTCTAACTCCAGGGTTGTCTCCCTTTGTGATTTCTTTATTGTTTCTATTTCTGTTTTTAATTCCTGAATGGTTTTGTCTATTTGTTTGATTGTGTTTTCCTGTAATTCTTCAAGGATTTTTTTGTGTCCTCTTTAAGGGCTTCCAGTTGTTTACCTGTGTTCTCTTGTATTTCTTTAAGGGAGTTATTTCCTTCTTAAAGTCTTCTATCATCCTCTTGATAAGTGATTTTAACTCTGAGTCTTCCTTTTCTGGTGTGTTGGGGTATCCAGGGCTGGCTGTGGTGGGAGAGCTGGGTTCTGATGAAGCCAAGTAGTCTTGGTTTCTGTTCCTTGTGTTCTTGCCCTTGCCTTTCACCATCTGGTTATCTCTGGTGTTAGCTGGTCTTTTTCTCACTGGCTGTGGCTTGTCTTTCCTTTAAGCTCAGATGTCAATATTCCTGGGAGACCAGTTCTCTCTCCCAGCTGTTCTTCAGACCCTGCGTCTGGAGCCCGCCTTCCGCTGGCTCCTCAGCACAAGTGGGCGGGTAGCTTTCTCTGTGCACTGCTTGTCTATGGAGGCCTGGTGGCCCAGGCAGGGGTCTCTGGCCACAGGTGGAAGCAGGCAGGCTCTTACCTCCCGGCTTTTCCTCAGTCCCTCCACTTTAAGCTTTCTAAGAAACTATTAGAGGTTTTGGGAAAGTTTTTGAAAACTTGTAACTGCCCTGACAGCTTCCTACACCATGTCAATGCCATCAGTCAAAATTTAGACAGAAGATGCTGAATCCCAATCCCTTTAACAAACCTCAATCTCCAAAAATATTACATTATGATTCTTAAAAGCAAAATTATAGTTATGAAGCAGCAACATAATAGTTTTATGGTTGGAGGTCACCACAACATAAAGAACTGTATTAAAGAGTTATAGCATTAGGAAGGTTGAGAACTGCTGCCTTAAATGGTACTAACAATGAAAGTAAGGGAGTCTGGTCTGTCAGAGGAGAGTGAATTTAGGGCTATCTCTCATCTTCAGTTAGACTGCTGACTGTAGGGTAAAACAGTCAAACAGAACTGCTACCCAACACTGGAACAGCATGTAGAATTCTGTTTACCCTACAACTCCCCAGTTAAAGGTACAGTCTCTAGGGAAGTGAGAAGAGTATAGGATATCAAGGTTATGACTGAAATTTGAGTATATAAAGTGTACTTCATCTTAAAGGAGACAGAAGCATTGGAAAGAAATGTAATAGTGACATGTTGCTAGGTTGATGTTCATAGGAAATGGCAGCTTTATTATAGAATTGACAGTTACTACACAATTAGTTACTAATGAATGGTATCTATATTTATAGATCAACAAGTACATACAGACAGGTATTCTAAAATTAGTTTCCACAAAGCTTGTTGTGTTAGCTTTCTACCTTTCCATTTCTCCTTTGTATAAACACTGTTTATAAAGAGAGAGCAAAAACAAAATCCTGTCTGACAAACATTTAAGTAACTCAGGGCCATATTTCCACATCTTAGAAGATACCACCAGAGTCACAGTTATGAGCAGATACATAAGCATTATTCACGATAGACACTGAAAACCGTTAACTGGTATTTCAAATAATAAAGTGGATTTGCTAGGAATGAAGGTCATAGAGCAGAATGAACTTGATACCGCAGTATCTTTGACCCCCACCTTTAAAGATTCAACCAAAACAGAAACTCTAAAAGAGGAGTATCTGACAAGGAAAAATAGCGTATTTCAAATGAACATTGTTCACCTGCATAACACAAGAAAGGAAAGTGAAGGATCTAAAGAAAGAGATTAAGAAAAAGGTAAGTGAAGACTGATCAAAAAGTGGGCCCTGAACAAAGTTTGAACATGTAAGGCAGACAGGCACGGATGACTGACAGAGCAGAACAATTCCTGGATGAATGAGACACATGATGTGAAGTGACTGTGACACATTGCAATATTAATACATACCGAGACTGAACTGCGGGTAATGCTCATAAATCTAACTGCAATTAGTACAGGTTTCTGGATTAGGAAGGACATGAAAAGGAAAGCAGAAGGTTAGAACGTACATGTCATTGCCCCACTAAAGAGAAGGCTAAATCTGTCAGTGGAATGAATGTATCCATTTTCTGCAGTACTGAGGAGGGGATGCACAGCTTTGCCACTTGCTTTGAAATAAAGTTTTGCAGTAAAGAAGCTCTTCCTTTCCTTCCTAGGTAGGCACTAATAAATCAGACCTCTGAATACTGAGCTAAAATTCTTAATACAGAAGATGTTTCTGCTTGTTCACAGTCTCAGGGATCAACCTTGTCTTAAAGACAAGCACTCTACCTTAGGCCCAAATTTCACTTTTAAGTAGTATTTTCATTTTTAATGACTTGGGAAGAGATTTAGATAGTATCCTATGATGAGTGTGCTGGCTAGTTTTATATCAACTTGACACAAGCCAGAGTAATTTTCTTTCTTTTTCTTTTTTTTTTTTTTTTGTTTTTGTTTTTGTTTTTGTTTTTGTTTTTCGAGACAGGGTTTCTCTGTGTAGCCCTGGCTGTCCTGGAACTCACTCTCTAGACCAGGCTGGCCTCAAACTCAGAAATCCGCCTGCCTCTGCCTCCCAAGTGCTGGGATTAAAGGTGTGTTCCACCACTGCCCAGCTCAGAGTAATTTTTAAAGACAAAATCTCTATTGAGATATATGCCTCGTCAAATTGGTCTGTGGGCAAGCCCGTGGTACATTTCTTAGGACTGATGACTATATGAGAGGGCCCAGCTCTTGTGGCTAGTATTACTCCTGTGTAGATAGTCCTGGGCTATTTACAAGGCAGGCTGACCAAGCCATACGGGGCAAGCCTGTAAGTAGCACTTTTCCCATAGTCTTTTCTTTAAGTTCTACCTTTAGGTTTCTCCCTTGACTTCCCGGAATAATGGACTAGAAAATCTAAGCTGAAATATACCCTTCCCCCACCAATTTGCTTATGGTCATGTTTTTTGTTTTTTTGTTTTTTTAAAATCAATAGTAATGGGGATCCTAACTAAGACATAAGCTTTATTTAATGCCTGGGGAAGGCTATGCTTATGTTTGTTTTTAGAGATCATCCACTAACCCTACCAACAGACCTCTGTGGAACATCTGGTCTGTGCAAGGAAGCTTAAATAGGAAAGGAAGAAGCAGAGTTATTTCAGCGTTAGTCTAAATACAGGGTATAATGGCATGGAAGAAGCACTTCTGGGCTCTAGAAAGCTGGTGTTTTGAGAGATTTGCTGGGGATCTGAAGTACGGGCCTACTGCAGTAATGTCATCTTCTTGAAAGGAGGGAGTAACAAGTAGGTAAAGGTTAAATTTGAATCCATCAGTTGTTTACCAGAACCTCAGATCCTACTTAGTTAGGTAACTGGAGTTATCTATATAATTGCTGGTCACTAGTTTCAACAGAAGACACTAAATACAAAAGTCAGTAAGTGAAAAAAAAAAAATCACTTAGTAGGCTCATCTCAAAACCCAACAACAAATCCTAAGTAAAATCTTTATTTGATCATAGAAGACTCTTAAATGGAATTCTGCTTCTGTATGAATCAAATGTTTTAGTTCATATTAAATTCCAAATGATTAAGTTCTCTACTAAAAGGAATCTTGGAAGGACCACCAAAATTGATATGGCTCAGAGTAGGAAAAGATAATGGAAGGATGTAAAGATAAAGTTAAGTTTTCATGTCATGGATAGGTAAGGTAAGCACAGAAGATTATAAGCCACCAACATTTTTTTCAAAATATTTTAAAGCTCAGCACATTAAATAAACTCTGTACACATAGCTAAAATAATTTAAAGATCATCAGATCTTCATAGCACCTGTGTTCCCTCTGAGAAGTTCCTCTGTGCATAATCCATATATGTCACAAACACATACTTAAAAAGAAGCCATAAGAAGCCTCCCTCTCCCACCTTTTCACTGTGCTCAATATTTTGCATCTTACCATTGATCTACGAATCAGTGATAGTCTGGTCTTTGCTTTATTTTCAGCAAACTCCAGGCTACTGATGTCTTTGAGACGAGCCTTATATTTATTCATTTGTTCTACGACTATCAGCTCCACACATCTAAAACAGCAAGAAAGAAAACACTGTTACAAGCAGAAGGAAATCAAATGAAGTATCTCTAGACTACTTTGTAACTAAGTGTCCTAGACAGTTTTGGGATGAAGGGAACATCCTTTATGAGCTCTCAAGAAATTCAGAATGGTTGTTGACAACTCTGTCTGCATTTTAGAAACCAACTCAAAATAGTTATAAATCCTAACACTCAGGCTATAATCCCAGATCAATTAATAAATCAATTAATGAATCTGGGGGATAAGACTCAAGCCCTTATATTTTCCAAAAGTTCCTGCTGCAGTCAGATTAAAAGAAAAACAGAAATTAAAGAAAAAAGTTTAGGGTAAAATATGGAAATACTGAACTATTACAACCAAAGGAATTGAGCGGTAACATGCTTTATAGGGGGAGAAAGGGAAAGAGAGGGAGGGAGGGAGGGAAGGGGAGAGAGAGAGAGAGAGAGAGAGAGAGAGAGAGAGAGAGAGAGAGAACTTGACAAAACAGAAATCCATTTAAAACCCAAAAGCAGTCCAAAATTGAAACAAGTCTTAGAATAAGCAAGAATCTTATTAAATGCACTGGAACTTATGAAATCATTTACTGTGTTTGATATCTGGATAAAATGGACTACACCGACTAAGATCCTATAGAGGTGAATGTGGCTGGCCTTACGTGGTAGTCTTACTGATATCTTGTACACTTTGTAGTGGGTCAGTAGTGTCAGGGCAACGGAGAATGCAAGGTGCAAACACAATGGCCAAAGCATTAGCAGACATTCGATTAGTGTCTTCCTGTAGAGCAATCCTAAGGAATAAAGCAAAACCAACACAAGTGAGAAGAGGATAAAATAACGTAATAGTGGGAAGGTATGGAAGAGAGGACAGTATGCCGTCAACCCCCAAGTACTGCACGGATAACCGCCTAAGCTTAAGGAAGACACTGTAGACTTCCCAGAGCTATCCCTTTACCCAGAAAATGGACTTTTACTACTCCCTTAAACAGTCTGGGCCATAGGTCAACGCATAGCATATTAAGAAAAGTCTGTAACTTGCTGCTTAAGCCCAATATCATTGCATGTCTGCAGATGCAGAGTCGTGTGGGGTTTTTTTCTTAATTTTTAAAAAGTGATTTATTTTATGTGCATTGGTGTTTTGCCTGCATGTATGTCTCTGTGATACTGTCAGATCCCCTGGAACTGGAGTTATAGACAGCAATGAGCTACTGTGTGGGTTTCTGGAATTGAATTCATGTTCTGTGGAAGAGCTGCCAATGCTATTAACTTCTGAACCATCTCTCTAACCCCTGGAGTAGATACTTTAAGGCATTTCCAAACATATCCCACATCTGACCAGAAAGAGGGTTGTATTCCCAACTATTTCAAATATTTATACAGAGAAAGATATCTACTCTTGAAGCCTCTAGTCAGTCAATTCCTGAGTATAATCTGAACCCACTTCTCAAGAAGTAGGTTATGTCTAGAGACAAAAACTCTTCTAGTTTAAATGTCAAAATGGCCGTTACTTAGTTGCCACCATGAGGTGTGAACTGCTATATGCATTACTCTAACAGTCACTCGATTTAGCAGATCTCTGCTCGAAGGAATCCTAACCTATTTACGGCACAAAGTCTAGAAAGGCAGAAACGTATTTCATTGGAGGTGAGAGGTGGTGTTTTTTAAGCATCGGTAAAGACCAAACCAAGGGCTTTGTGCATGCTAGGTAAGCACTCCACTGCTAAACTGCATTCCTAGGCATGGCACTGTCTTTATATATTCAAGTTCTTCATTTAAATGGAATCCTGACCACAACCGTCAAAAGACCAGACATATTGGTACATGCCTTTAATCCTAGCACTTGAGAAGTAGAGGCAGGAAGATAGCTATGAGTTCAAGTCCAGACTGATTTAGACAGTGAGTTCCAAGACAGCCAGAGATACATAGTGAGAACCTGTCTTGAATAAGTTACCTAACTAGATGAAAGATAAGGCGTTCCAGTGTATTGAGATGAGTTCGGGAGAGCTGATCAATTACAGAGTACACACCACGGATTGTCTCCTTTCTTTCCTGGAGGCCTAAGAAAAATGGTAAAAATAGCAAGTTATACTGAATATCCCCATTACATGCTATATCTTCTTCCTGGATGGAAACTCTATAGTAGAGAATGATGGCTCCAGCTTGAGGAGGCAGAACCATGGTTCTAAGCTATTGGCTTTCTGTATTTGAATTTGAATTTGTTGATTAAAGTTGAATTTGTTCCCCAACAGCCCTTGATGATAGCAAGGACACAAGTATTCTAGTATTTTGGTCATTATGTGATAGAATAGTTTCTCATTAAAATTAACTGACTGTTCTATATAATTGTAAATTCTCAGGTCCTAAATACCTCTACGCAAATTTTTACCAATACAGCTAAAGCACAGAGCCCATCTGGTATAAAACAGACAAGATGTTAGCTTCAGACACAGTTCTTGCTTAGATTTACAACTGAATGAATATGTTAACCCATTCTGAAATCTCCCACTTGATATTTTACTGTTTTGATACCCACACCTTTCAGTTACTTATGAGAAGCAACAAAGTGGCTTATTCAGAAACTTTTAGAAGAGTCTATAAAAAGTCAACATTTGAATAGGTAGTAATACACTGGCAGTTTTGTATTGACTGTCACAAGCTTAATTTAGGACCCATAAAGGCTAATCTACCATAGGAGGCCTTAATAATGAATACAACACATGGCATTGCTTTATCAAGTATAGATCTTTCCTTTAAACCCAAGAAGTTTGTGCTTACCCATAGCTCGAAGGAATTCTTCATAGAGTTCAAAAGTCATGAGTGGATTGGGCAAATCACGAAGCCATTGTTTGAATACACTTGCAATGACATGTATGTTATAGTCATCTAGGTTTACACTTTCAGCATCTATTTAGAGACAAGAGTTAGGTAACAAAGCAAACATGCAAAAGATTTAAACAGTACATTTCACAAAGTAAACCTACTAAAAGAAGCCTTCATGTTTCTTAATTAAACTAATGTATACTTTCTACAATTTCATTCCATGCTTGGAATTACCACTTCTAACCATGAAGGAATAGTGCTGGTGTCTGTGTTTTCTAAATATGTTGTGAACACAAATGTAAATGATCACGTTTTCATGAAGGAAGAATAAAATTGCTGCAGAAGTGTCTATTTGCTTGCTTTTGATTTTTGTCCGTGTCTTGTAGATTGGACTATGTACCACACTCTTGAGTACCAATGCTTCAGAAGCCCAAGGGGACTAAATGCAAGGCTGACTTGGTCATTCTTAGAGATGAGAAGGCAGGAAAACATGGTGGAAACATCTTCATCCTGTTCTGCTGTTGCACAGCCCAAGAGTGAGCCAAACCTGACAAATGCCCCAAACTAGTGAACACAAAATTCGTTCAGTCAGAATTTATCAAGTTTTATCAGGCATTTCCTGTTATTTTCATAATAATTCATTTCTCACTGAGGGTGAGAAAAACCATTGGGGTTCTTAGTCACACAAAGACAACATTTGCATCTAAGTTTGGTTTAAAGAGAACTATTTTCTCCTAACAATGATAAAGAATATATTTGGTTAATTAAACCAAAGGCAAGCCCTTGTATATGCTCTGGGACTAGGCTTTACACTTGTTAAGTACTCAACTCACTATTAGTTTAAATAAGTCCTCAATCTACATGGGCAGGCAGGAAAATCTACTTCAAAGAATCCCATTTGTGGTCAGGACCGTGAAGACTAACAGGCAGCATTTTAAATTATGGATTCAGAGAGCACAGGATTAAATTCCAACATGGTCACTGGTTGGTGATAAGCAGTTAGATGAATTCCTCTGCCAGCCTGGTTCCTTATCTGTAAATGCAGATAAATGATGTCCTTGAGTTCTCAAAACTGTTTCTGAGAATGTTTGTTGCCTTGGATCAACGTTCTATTAATTTCCCTGAACCTACATTTTCCTCCTCATAAATTAAGGATATCAGGATCTAATTAGTCTGTTAAATAGATTAAGATCTTTTTCAAGTACCTAACAATACCCTCTATAACTGATACTGCCGATACATATTTGATGAATTGACTAAATACAGACTCAAAAGACTCAAACATGGCAAAGAAGCACCCCCAAAAAAGTTCTGGCCCTACATTTAGAGAAGCAATATATAATAAAACTGAAATAATTTTTAAAATTAAAGTATTACGTCTTGATTCGGGACACACTCTCTTACCTGTGTCTAGACCTTGTCGAAGCTCCTTGATTTTATTAGTTGAACCAGACTTTCGGTAAATCCCTTCGGTATAAAGCCCATGCATTTCAATGTAGTTTATGAGCTTCTCTACCACTAAAGGAACAGCTCGGTCTTCACTAGTCAAACGGGACAGCTCAACCCCAAACTGCCGAGATGAGAGCTCTGGATCATACTAAATGAAAGATAAATTTGTTTCTAAATGCATTCAAACACTATAGAACATGTTTAGCCAATTTTATTTCCCTAGTTTTATCCACATAACCCTAGGAGTTGGGAGGAAAGGGAATTACAGTTTAAAAAGTACAAATTGATGAGCTAATAGCTTTAATTATCTTCTGTTGAAAATCCCCACAGAAAACAAGACTAGAGGCAGTGGCAGTGGCTGAGACGTCCTTCCTGCCAAAACTGAGTTCCAGCAGAAGCTGATGTTGGGTATAGGAGAAGGGTATTTGGGTCTGTATGTAAAAGAAAAAAACAAAACAAAACAAAAAACCAAACTTTGAATATTTACCATATACTTTGGGAAAAAAAAATCACTGAATTTTTAAAAATGAATTAACTTGTCAGTAATTTCTGAAACACAGAATATTTTGCCATTTCAAGGGTAAAACTTTACTAAAAACCTTACAGCTACTTTTTAAGCAAAGGCTCAAGGTCTGGCCCACGATCAGTGTTAGCGCCCCTTCCCTCACTTTAGTGGTGTATCTAATACCTGTAATTAGTTCAAGTGTCTGCAGTTCAACCGCTTACCATTGAGAAAATGTAAGTAAGTCACACGCACATGCCAACTTCGAGATCTCTAGGAGCTGTTTGTCTAAATCTTCTTTCCTTCTCTTTTATTTGCTTCCTCTAGCCTATTAATCGCCTTCAGCCTTCATCCCCACCAGCCTACCCTCTCTACTTTCACGTCTCAGTTGTGTCTATCACCCTCTTTTCACCTATGGTACTGCTCATTTGAACTACTCTAACAGTATCAAGACTAGTCTCCCCATGTGAATGTTCTCCTCCTTTAACATCTCCCTTACTAGCCTCGGACGTTTTCAGTGGCTAGCTAGTATAGACACAAGTGAAATACATGCATTGTTGAGACTGATACTTAAGGCCTTGAATTGATTTTGATTTCTCGTCTTAACTGATACATTTGTCATTATGAACTAGGTACCAGGGAAACAAAAGTAAGAGAGAGCATTTCCCCTCAAACGAATGCTAAAATATTGAACTAGCATGTGGAAATAAGTAAAGTAACAGATTTACTGGGTAATTATAGAAACACAAGATACAAAACAGGAAAGTCTGGGCTGGGCAGTAGCTCAGCTAGCAGAGTACTGGCCTAGCTTGCTTGCAGCCCCATGTTTGATCCCCAGAACTTGAGAGAAAGAAGCAGGAGAATCAGAAGTTCCAATTCATCCTAGGCTATACAGAGAGATAAATGAAACCTGATCTCATAAAAACCAAACCCAAATTAAAACCAACCACCCAAAACTACCACCACCAACAAAATAGCAACTAAGGACCTCACAAAAAGATCTGATGCTTAACACTGATGTTAGGAAGCAGATGATAGCTAAGAAGGCAAGAGGCTCAGGAAACACAGAGCCATGGCATCTGTGATACTAAGTCATTTGGTATGGCTAAACTAAGAATGAATTAAAAGCTAGGCAAAGGCTATAAAGTGCACTTGGACTTTATTGTGACAGCTAAGAGACACTACAGGAGCATTTTAAACAGCCACAACAAGAGTCAGTTTTCTGTTATCGTCCATTTATACATTTTACATGTCAGCAGTTAATTCTTAGAGAATTAATTCTAAATTTAATTCGAAGGGTGTTAAACCAGTATCAAATAACATCTCTACTACTACAAGTAGGTCTAGGGCAGAATATTTAGAATATTTAAAGGATGCATATTAAATTTTAGTACTTTCACTTCATCAACTTGGCTAAACTTTTGCAATAAACTATTATATTCTACTTAGTTTCTAAGTATATATTGCATGGTACCACCTGATATGGAGCAAATAATAATTTATTAAAGGAAAAATGTAATAATGATTACTGAAATTATTTAAGCAAAAATACACATTAACCAAAAGTTTTGCTATTAATGAGATACATGCATCATACATATACTTATCATCTTTTAATATGTTCAGGCTCTTCCTACAGCATCAAAGAGTTAATGGCTGAAAACTGAAAGAAAAACTAAAAAATAGTTGAGGCTACTAAACAACAACTTGAAGTGCAGCTAGGTTTGGACCCAAATAGCCTGAAACAAACAAGCCCCAAACTAAACATTCTTGGGGCCTGCAAGAGGGCACAGGGGAAAGGCACTTGCTAAATTGAACCTGAGCTGAACTAGGACTGGCACATGCAGATTGTTCTCTGGTTTCCATATGTGTGAAAAGCATGTGAAACAGGCTGCACCCCCCCACACACACACACAATAAGTAAATGTAAGGGGAAAAAAAGTTACATTTTAATAATTATTTTTTCTTTATTATTTTGCTAAAGTTTATCTATTTAGTCGTTCTAGAAGCTACGACTTTGTTGTGGTTTTCTATTGTACAGACTGCCTTTGATTTCTCTTTATTATTACTCCTTCTGCTGCTTTTGAGTATAATTTGCTGAGCTTTTTCCTCCATAAGATGGAAGTTTAGTCACTTCTAACTTTCCTTCTAATGTATGGATTTTTTTTTTTTTTTTGGATTTTTTGAGACAGGGTTTCTCTGTCTAGCCCTGGCTGTCCTGGAACTCACTCTGTAGACCAGGCTGGCCTCGAACTCAGAAATCCACCTGCCTCTGCCTCCTGACTGCTGGGATTAAAGGCGTGCGCCACCACTGCCCAGCCTAATGTATGGATTTAAAGCTATAAAATTTCCTCACTATTTTCTCTATGTCACAGAGTTCTCATTAGTTAAAAATAAGGAGAGGCCCTTGGGCCTGAGGGTGTTAGATGCCCCAGTGTAGGGAAATGCTAGGGAGGGAAGAGGAGAGTGGGTGGGTGGGGGAGCACCATCATAGGGGCGGGGGGGGGGGGGGATCGAATAGGGGGTTTCCAAAGGGGAAAACATTTGAAATGTATATAAAGTAAATATCCAAAAAAAATACTTAAGATATTTTTTCCATTTGTATTGTAATCTGTTAGTACAGACCTGCAGGGCTGAAATCTCTGTTTTTATCGGTTTAAATAAGTCTTCTCAACACTTTCATTTTTTGCCTTCAGTACCAAATGACCAAAACCCAAGGCTTTACACACATTAGGAAGGCATTCATTCCATCACTAACAGGCTAGCATTTTCACTTCTGAATAGTAGTTTCACTGAGTATGACAAAAAAACTTCACGTGGCTCTCTTTTCTTGGAACACTTAAGATTACCTTGCTATGAGCCACTGGCTTCCATTATTTCTGTTCAGAAATTAACTGTGCTTTATTTCATTGCTTCTTTGGATAATTATTTTAAGAAACTATACTTTTGTTTGGAGTAGTGAACTGTTGTTTCTTTGTATTTATCCTATTTTATGTTAAAAAGTGCTTTACACTTTATGTATATTGGTTTGTAGCTCTGGCTGTCCTGGAACTTGCTATGTAAAACAGGTTGGCCTTTAATGCATAGAGATCTGCTTGCCTCTGCCTCCTGAGTGCTAGGTCAAAGGAGTCTGTTACCCTGCCTGTAAAATGCTTTTAAACCCTTCTATGATATGCTTCCCAGTATCTCCTAAAATACGGTGTCTACTTTGTTATTTTTTCCTAGATTTTCATATATATATATATATTTCATAAACCAAGCAAGGTGGTATACATTTGTTTTTGGATTTTGGTTTTTTTTTTTGACTTTTTTTTTTTTTTTTCCAGACAGGGTTTCTCTGTGTAGCTCTGGCTGTCCTGGAACTCACTCTGTAGACCAGGCTGGCCTTAAACTCAGAAATCCCCCTGCCTCTGCCTCCCAAGTGCTGGGATTAAAGGCGTGTGTCACCACTGCCCGCAGTGGTGTACATCTGTGATCTCAGTACTTAGGAGATGAAGATAGGAGGACCTGCAATTCCCTACCCTTGGCTTATGTAATGAGTTAGAGACCAACCTAGGGTAATAGGGACCCTGTCTCAAAAATAAAAACAAAACAAAACAAACAAAAAACAGGATCTGGAGAGATTGTCCAATGAAGAGAGTACTTGTAAATTACAAGCATGCATACTGAAGGTCAGATCCAGAGAATCCATGTAAAAGCTAGATGAGTATGGTGGCCTGCCTAAAATACCAAGGGCAGAGACAAAAGACTTCCCTGGGCAAGTCCCTGGCTGGGTCTGTGAGATCTGAGTTTAGTGAGAGACTGTAATGCAGAGGGTAGTCAAGGAGGACACCTGAAGGTGGCTCTCCACATACACATAACCACACATAGCACCTCATCTTCCCTTACACTTCTCTACTTTCCCGTTCTTTTGACTATTCTCCCAGCCTGGATATATATGAAAATCTAGGAAAAAAATAACAAAGTAGACACAACATCTTAGGAGATACTGGGAAGCATATCATAGAAGGGTTTAAAAGCATTTAACAGGCACGGTAGCAGACTACTTTGACCTAGCACTCAGAAGGCAGAGGCAGGCAGATCTCTGTATAGGCTGCTAAACAGCATTGAGTTTCAAATTTAACTGCACTTTTTTCTAGAATCTCCACTTGATTCTGTTAAAATCTATACTTAATATATTTTAGTTCATTGGTGAACTCCATCTTTTTATCCAGTTATTTAAACATATCCATTAAAGTTTAAAGCTATATACCTAATACTTTATAACTACTGAAATCTATTTTATTGACTATTTAGTAAGTAGTCCAATTCCTTGTGTTTAGTATATTTGAAAAAAATTATAATAGTTCTGAGTGATGTTCTCTTTCTTTGGAGAGGTTCCTCCTCCTCTCTTGTGGGTGGTCACAATAAAGAAGTACCACCATAATCTAATTAAGGACCACCTCAAAGCTAATTGGTAAATTTGTTAAGCTTGGTCTATCAATGATTCACTCCCATTCATAAGGTGTATTTCTTGAGACGGCTCTCACTGAGAGTCTGGAGAACTGATTTCTCTTTGATTATTACTCCTAAAATTTAAAATTCTCTTTACTCTCCTAAGCACTGACACTCTGGAAAAATCCTATTCTAATTAGCTTCTTAGCCATCTATGTTAAATAGCTTGGAAGTTAGCCAGGCAGTGTTGGTGCACGCCTTTAATCCCAGCACTTGGGAGGCAGAGGCAGGTGGATTTCTGAGTTCGAGGCCAGCCTGGTCTACAGAGTAAGTTCCAGGACAGCCAGGGCGACACAGAGAAACCCTGTCTCAGAAAAAAAAAAAAAAAAAAAATCGTGAAGTAAAATATTTCTAAATTTAGGCTTATTCCTCTAATGAACAAACCATGGTGATTCAAATCTTGACAGTATGGAACTCTTTCCCACGTTCTATAGTCCTAAGAGATGGCTAAAACTTCACCCATCTTCTCCGACTTTTCTATGTAAGATCTCTACACAGTTTGGTAGTTGTTTTCTCTGTTAGGTTTCTATTGCTGTGATAAAACACCATGACCAAAGAAACTAGTGGGGAAAGGGTTTATTTTGTCTAAACTTCCACATCTCAGTCCACTATCAAAGGAAGTTAACGCAAGAATTCAAGGCAGGATCTAAAGCAGAAGTAATGGAGAAATACTGCTTACTGGCTTGCTTCTCTCATGGCCTGCTCAGCCTGCTTTCTCAGGACACCACCTGCCCAGGGTTAGCCCTGTCCAAGGTGAGCTGGGCCTTCCTATTATCAGTTTCTAACAATTTTTTTAAAATGGCCTGGCATGGTGGCTCATGCCTTTAATCCTGGAATGCCAGAGGCAGAGGCAGGTGGATCTTAAGAGTTCAAAGCCAGTCTGATCTACATAGTGAGTTCTAAGACAGCCAGTGATGCATAATAGAAAGACCCTGTGTCAAAAAACTAAAAACAAAAACAAAAAAAGGTTGTTTCCTTGAAGATACATGTTCAGTACTTTTTAGACTTATGTACACAAATACAAATAGGCATTCGAAAATACCAGCTCTCTTAGTATACACTGTTGTTCATGGCTAATTAAATGTTAATAGTGAACATTAAAGATAATTCCTCAGAAGAACTTAACAGTGCTTAACACAGTAGAAGCATTTTTTTTCAAACTGTAACTTGTGAATCACCTTAGCAGCCTTCATAAAGTCAAGATAAAAGGTTTCAAGAAAATTAATTCAGTCATATACATACATCTCCACACACGTACATTGTATTGTGACAAAAACCAAACGTGTTAATGTGATTTGAGGTCATGGAGTTTGAGAACCACCGTATTACAAAGCTGCTAAAGAAGCCCCAACTGCTCCCACACGGTGTGCTCCTAAGGGGCGGGGCGGTAACCCTTACCTTCTTAGAGCACCTGGCCGTGGTTTTCAGACAGCACTTCCTATGGCAAGCATACTTACACACTGGAAAACAGGTTAAGCATAAACAACTTTAGTCGGCAAGACCTTACCAAGTTCACAACCTTGTTTTTTGAGGCTGACTCTGCTTTAAGGTAACTGAACACATTTTGTTCTATGCTACCTCTGTTAAGGGAAATGTTGAAAACATGCCTAACATTTTCAGTCAGTGTCAATGAACAAGCTTTCTCTTCTTTCGAGGGTGCCTGTCTTGCTGCTGCACTCATGTCTCCTACCCACATACTCAATTCCAACAGGTTATTTATCTATCTGTATAGTTTGATTCACAAATTAGTATGTATGTTCTCCCAGGTACTCTAAAACCTGTTAAAGTCCCAGAAACTCCAATTAAGAATTATAACTACAGGCAAAGAAGGGACTGTTGTCAGGCAATGCTTACTGAAATAAATTGCAATTGGCAGTACATTAAAAAAAAAAATAGAAGAGAGTTTATTTATTATCCCTAAAGGACCAGAATAGACCTCTTAGAAAAATAAAATAAGCACAGTATTAGTTATAGTGGAGAACATAAGGTTAAAAAAATGGAGCAAAATTAATTTTTAGGCAAAAAATTAATTTGAGAGGCAAAAGTAGGCAGATCTCTGACAGATTGAGGCCAGCCAGGGCTACATAAAGAAACCCTATCTCAAAGACAAAACAACAAACAAACAAACACAACTTCTTAGAGTGCCCAGTAACAAGTTGGCCAGACAGCTGGTGAAACAAGACATTCGCTTAGAACAATGCTGAGAGCAAGGTGACTTCTGTCATTCTGCTCTACCAGTTCTTGTAAACTAACAAACTATTATTCTTTCTTAGATTTTTAATCTTTTATGTTTTCAAGGCTAGAACAAGTAATAGAGGCCATGCTATTATAATGATGAGAACACATAGACAGTCATAAAAACAATTAATTCTATAAGAAATCAATCTAAATCCACATTGGCCATAAAAAAGCAAATTCTCTAAATCAATGGTTCTCAACCTACGGGTCTCAAGCCTTTGGGGGTCACATATAAGATATCCTGCATATCAGATATTTACATTATGATTCTTAACAATAGCAAAATTACAGTTATGAAGTAGCAACAAAAACAATTTTGTGGTTTGGGGTCACCACAACATGAAGAACTGTATTAAAGGGTCCCAGCATTAGGAAGGTTGAGAACACTGCTTAGCCTAAAACGATATTGTTTGAATTGGGTGCATTTATGACTATTTCCCACTATCAATATTATAATAATTTTTAAGACCACTGATAAGAAAATGAAAGAAAGTTCTTGCTTCATTCAAATTTGAATCTGCAATCTCCACAGGATTATTGTTTATTCCCCATCTATGGCACCATTTTGGGAAGCCCGTGGAATCCTTAACACAGTGGAAACTCACTAGCTGAAGTAGGTCGCTAGAGGTGTGGGCATTTGAAGGTTACATCTTGCCCCTCATGTAGGTCAGAATCTCTGCTTTTTTGGTTTGCCTCTACCACAGCCCACTGGGCATGAAGGACTAAAATCTCTGAAGACATGAGCCAAAACAAATGTTTCTTTCCTTAAGTCATTTCCATCAGGCACTGTGGTCACATCAAGAAGTGGGGTTGTAGTCTTGACTAAACTTGACAAAGTCATTTTAAGCCTTTGAAACTGATTTGGGAGAGGGCTATGGAAAAGTATGGGACTTGAGGGTAGAAAAGCCCTAGTCCTAGATTTCTGCAAACAGACCTTGATGGGATAGTGTGGACAGAGGCTGGAACACCAGACTGCTAATAAGGATGGGGACACTGGAGAGCCAGGTTCATACACTCCACGTGCGAACAGTGACCCTATAGGGAGTTGGACTTGAGGTCATTTACATTTTCTGGCAAAAAAATTATCTACATTGAACTAGGTTCTGAAAATCTGAATGAGGCTGAAGTAATAAAGGACTAAATAATGTGGTGGAAGAAATTTCAAGAGAACACAGCATTCAAGTTATAGTGTGATTATTGGGGCTACATTTAGCAAATTTTATAATGATAACTTGAAAATGAAATTAAATACATATTCAGTTTGGCTGGGCAAGGGATACATAGGTATGGACAAAAAGACCTTGGTTGCTATAGAGTTTTAGCACCATTAAAAAGAAGATGGTAAATTTGCACTGGAACCATAGGAAGGGATCTTTGAAGACATTTTGGACAGTCATGACAGACTGCCCAGAACAAGCTTCATGGTGGCATAAAACTGCAATTCATTTGAAAGACTGCATTAAAACAAGGGTACAAATCATAGTGTTAAACTCACAAAGGGCTTTCACTCACTAGCAAAGTGTTTTCCAAAATTCAGCTACTTAGGCACTAGGAAGCACTGCAGTTCATTATTCTAAGTGGGCATAGAACGTGACACGGACATGTACGAGTTTTGCAGACAAGTGAACACAAGAGAGGACAGTGAAAGCTTTTCCCTCAAAGATGTCCAATACTTACATTTGCAAACAGAGGCTCTGTCCATTATCCATATCAAGGAAGAACAGTATTCACAGTATGTAGGGATGCTATACTGGGTGGCCTTAAAGATGTGCCCATTGTGCTCTTCCACCTGGACAAAGAACCGTCACTAGTTATACTATAGCCAATGAAGTAAATGCTTCCCTGGCACGGTTGATAATGGGAAATCCTCCAACCTCTTGCTAAGACTTTACTGGGTATCTATTCCAGGTAAAGAATTATGATCCTCCAAGATATAATGAAAATAAAATATAGTCTGCCCTAAATTTAACCAACAATGTAGATATTATCAGTATCAAAAACAATGCAACTCAATAAGCATGTGATGGCTGTCTATGACTCAGTTGCAAGGTAAATTGAAAGCAGCAGTTCTAAAATATTTTTCACTTCCAGGAATATTTTACATTATTGAATACCAACCCTGACCCCAAAAGTCTTCTGTTTTCATGAGTTATACCTGTTGCTATTTAGAACCTGTAAGCCAGCTCCAACTAAATGTTTTCCTTTATAAGAGTTGCCTTGGTCGTGGTGTCTCTTCACAGTAGAGGAAACCCAAACTAAGACAGCTCCTTTTGAGGAGCTACCATACTAAATTCCATCATGGCTGTTTACATTTTCACAAGTAGTGTACAAGGGGTCCTCCTCTTTGCACATATCCTTACTTAATGACAGCCATTCTAAATGGGTTAAAGTAGAATCTCAAAGTAGTTTTAACCTGTATTTCCCTGATGACTAAGGGTGCTGAATATTTTTCAGGTGTTAACTTTTTTTTTTTTTAATTTATTTTAAACTCCAAATCTTATTCCCCTCCCAGTCCACCCTCTGACTGTTCTACATCCCATACCTCCTACCCCACCAGACTTCTAAACTCCCTGGGGCCTCCAGTCTCTTGAGGATTAGGTACATCCTCTCTCACTAAACCCAGATCCAGCAGTCCTCCACTGCTTATGTGCTGGAGGGGGTGGAGGAAGGGTATCAGCTGGCATATGCTGCCTGGTCAGTGTTCCAGAATCTGAGGGATCTCCGGGGTCCAGGTTAACTGAGACTGCTGGTCCTCCCACAGGGCCACCCTCCTCCCCAGCCTCTTCCTCTTTTTTTTTTGTTGAGAAATTACAGTTGACTATTAATTTGAAATATCTTGTTTTGGTTTTTAATTCTTGAAATAATTTACTGAGTCATATATCAGATGTATAGCTGGCAGGTCCCCCTTTGTTTTCATTTATGATGTTTTCTTTTGTGTTGTATAGCTTTTTAATTTTGTGCAACTCCATTTTGAAATTCTTGGGATTATTTCCTGTGCTATGAGTCACTGTTAGAATGTCCTTCCCTATGCTTGTAATCTTGAAGTGTTTTACCTATGATTTCTAGCAGCTTCATACTTTCAGATTTTATATTAAGGTCTTTGATCCATTTTGAATTGATCTGTACAAGGCAACAGACATTTAATACTGATCTTCTATTGACCTAACAAACCTATTTTGTATTGGTTCCATGTTAGTTTTGTTACTGTCGCTCTGTAGCACAGTTTGAGCACAAGTATTGCCAAACCCCAGCACTGTTCTTTCTTCTTAGGACTGCTCTGGCTTTTGAGGTATTTTGTGCATCCATTCAAATTTTAGTCTTTTTTTTTTTTTTTTAGTTCTAAAAAAGAAGTCATCAGAATTTTGAAATAAACTACATTTAATGTGTAGATGTTCTTTGGTAATACAGTCTTATCTTCACAATATTAACTCTATCAATCCATAAGCACAGGAGATTATTTTTCATGTTCAAGTATCTTCCTCTTTGATAAGGTCTTTTTTGTGTTGTTGGGTTTTTGTTTGTTTGTTTTTAAGCTAATATGAGTAAGATTTTTTTCTTAGCAAGTTCATGACTGGCAATAAAAACTATTTTATGCTAATCATTATCTTGTCATATTGCATGAAGTGTTTCCCACATATAGCAGGTTTTTTGGGTAGAGGTTTTAGGGTTTTGTGAGTATAGGAACATGTCGGGATGATCTGACTTTTTGTTTAATTTGTATTCCTTTATTCTTATCCCCTTGTCTTACTGCTCTAACTACAATTTTGAATACTTCATGGAATCGAAGTAGAGAATAGGCATGATTGTTTTATTCCTGGTTTGCTTCCAGGAAATGCTTTCAGGTTTATCATATATTCCATTTATCATGTTGAGGTATCTTCTGTTTCCAGCTTCTTTAAGGCTTTTATCATGAAGGGATGTTGAACTCTGGCAAAGACCTTTTCTGCATCTACTGATACAATCTAATCTGGGTCCTTAAATATATTTATGAGTTTAATTAGATTTATTGATTTGCATATGTCAAACTATCCTTGTATCCGTTCATGGTGCATGGTCTTCTTACTAAGTTCTCAAATTCTGTTTGCAAGTGTTTTATTGATCTACACTTTCATTTTTGTTGTGTCCTTTTCTGGTTTTAGTGTCAGGGTGATACTAGTTCCAAAGGTTTGATGAAATTGAGCAGTGTGTCCTTCTGCTCTTCAATTTTACTTTATTGAAAGATTGTTTCTTAAATTAGCTACAAAGCAGTAGCTTACAAGTGTGTGTGTGTGTGTGTGTGTGTGTGTGTGTATTTCCTGACTGCTATTCTGACTGGAGTAATATATGGAGTTTCTGAGTAGTTACAGCATGGCTAAGAATGTTGATGCTTTCAAAAATATCTATTGCTCATTTGAATTTCTTCTTTGAGAACTTTATGTCCAGAACATTTTTTTGACTGGAATATTTGTTTTATTGCAACACAGAAACTTTTCAATTTCATAAGATTCTATCTGTCAATTGTTGCTCTTTTCTCTATGGAAAGTCCTTACACTTGCCCACATCTTGAAGTGTTGTCTCAACTTTATTCTCGAGAAGTATCAGGCCTAATGCTAAGGTCTTTGATTCATCTGGAGTTGATTTTTATACAGACAGAGATAAGAATATCGTTTCATTCTTTACATGTAGAATACTAGCTTTCTCAACACCACTCTAATATATTAAGGTTATAATTCAATAAGGAAAATCAACTTAAAAATAAATGCTGAATATCTCCATCAATGAAGTACAAATGACTAACAGACACAGGAAAAAATATGTTGAACATCATTAGACATGAGGGAAATGCAAATTAAAATCACAGTAGGGCTATACAACCAAAAGAATTTCTGCAACAAAAAGATTCACAGTAATGTAGGGTGGTAAGTGTTGAGATTAGAACTCTCTCAGCATTGTTACTTACTTGGAAAACATGTTAGCAGATTCTGAAATTTTAGCTAAAGTTAAAATTATATGACCCAAAAATTATACCTTGAAGATTATTATAAAGAAATCATAGCATACATCCATAAACCAACCCAAAACCCTATCAAACAGTAAATAAAATGTGAAGGAAAAGGTTAGGGGTATAACTCAGTGATAGAATAATTACCTAGCATGGCCAAGGTCTTCAGCATAATCCCCCACAAAGTGATATGTCAACAATGTAATTCTACTGAATACTCAATGTAGCTGACTACTGATACAATATTATGGATGAATCTCAAGAATATCATGCTAAGAAACCATATTAAAAAACAAGGAATTGTACAATTCCACTTTCATGAGATGTTCACAAACATGTTAGAAACAGTTATTTACACCATTTTGAGAAATTCCATTTTAAAAAACTACTTTGAAAGTACATGTTCATGAAATTTCAGGTCCATTGTTATTCTTTTTTAAAGGCATGTGAGTATGCCCAATGGATCTGGTAAACTAAATCTATCTATGGGAATAAAAGATCTGCTTTAACCTACTGAGCTGGAAAGTATTATACCAATGGTGTAACTTACCACATCAGTTTCCTTCTTCCTCCTTTTCTTTCTTTCTGTTTTAAGCACCTGGCAGGAGGTGAGGAGAAGCACAAATTAAGATTACAAAGACTAACATATAACATACTCTCTTCTTTGAAAATGCTTGAGCAGCTTTAACAGATAATAAAAAGTTCTTTATTCTTCAAGAGGAACTGTGCAGAACTGAAGTAAATTTGAGAAAATAATTTTAAGTTTGGTAAAATGAAGTGCTAATAAAGTCAGAAGAATGGGTGAACTCTTTAGAGACTTATTTCTTTTTAAATATCTGTTTTAAATAGAACACCATAATTAGACATTTAATCATTATCCAAATTATGGTCAACTATAAAGGTTTGCTATATATTACAGACATAAAGGGGGGCCACGTGGAGCATGGGAAAACTCTGTAACAGACAGCATCTCCTGATGACACAGAGCAGATCAGCTTAAACCTACCCTTTAACAACCATCAATTTATGAAGCAGCAGCATAAATCTAGTAAGAATCATCTGCATAAAACAAGCCTGATACCTACAACACAAGAATTTCTAGAACTTGTTTACTTTAAAATGATTTGAAATGGTTTAAAATTTTAATTCATCAGCTAGAATAAGTAAAAATAAAACAGCGTAATCAACACTAAGACATTCCTGAACAAATAATAGTGTTACATCTGTTGTAATGAAAAGAAATATACTGATATCCTTGTTTAGACAGCTATCTCAGCTGTCTCTTTAAAACACACACACATTTTTGTTTAGGTTTTTTTTTTTTTGGTTAGAATTTCTCTATATAAAATAGGCTGTCTCTAACCACTTTATCCTCCTGTCTCAAGTCTCCAGAGTGATGGAATTAAAAGTATGTGCCACCACATTCAACTTAAAAGTATATAGTGTTTTCCAGGCTGGCCTCAAACTCACTGTGTTGCCAAGATGAGCCTGAACTGAGCATTCTGCCTCTACTTCCAGAGTGCTGGGATGATGATGTGTACCACCAACATTTTATATGGTACTAGAGCTCAGATGTGGGCTTTATGAATATATGTCAAGCTATGTTCCTAACTCCTACCCAACTATAAAATATTTGATAGCTTTAAAGCAAGATTTAATTAAAATATCAAGCAGTACAATTCCCAGCTCTTAACAGAACCAAAAAGTGAAGGTTAGTATTACTGATGTTTATATTTCCCCAAAAACACATTTTTCCTAAAAACTAATTCAAGAGAGATCTAATTTGTAGGTTCTTAGATAAAGCTAAGTGATATATAATTCATTTGACCTTTAACCATTATTTTCAGAAGTCAATTTATATATTAATCACCATTAAAAGTGGAAGTGTAATATTGAGGGCACACTTATGTTTTAACTGTGAAGGACATATTCAATGAAGCAAATTCAGAGAAAATACATGGCAAAATTATTAGAACAGAGTTCAGAGGATCTAAAGTAATGATAAATTGGTATGGTCTCTGTGGTATTTTACTGAAATACATTGTTTTACTCTCAGTCACAGTCCAGGCTGGTGTTGAACCCTCCTACTACATCCTCTACAGTATTTGACTGACTACTGGCATGTGTCACCATGAACAGCATGATCAAAAATACATTGTAGAGATGTAGAAAAGTCATAATGAAACCTACTTTGCACAAGTAAAGTACACTAGTATTAATTTTTAAAAAATGTTTCCTAAACATATTTCCTTACAAAGCACTCATAATTTATTTAATACTTCTAGAAATCTAACTCATTTACCTTTGGGACTGTGCTATCCAAAGTCTTGAATTCATTCATGTATTCATCTAAAAACACCTTAAAAGTGTTAACCCAAACTCTCACTGGAGATTCATTCCAATCACGCTGCTCAAACCTCATAGTCTTTTCCAGAATCTGTTCAAATAGTGCATACAGGTCTTTGTAGCGGATGCTTTTCCCATCATCCATCTAATGAGAAGGAAAAAAAAAACTGTTAAGTTTTATGGAAACATTCTTTAAAGACTGAGTCAACTTGTACTGGGGAATATAGATTACAATCTTAATATAGCTTATAATGAGCCAACTCAAGGCATTATCTAACATTTGCAAAATCCCATCATAGTATAAAGTGTAGGCAGGATAAACCTACAAAGTATCAGCTGAAAAAGTATTAGTTGAACTGATACAATAATTAAGAACTGTTCCCTTGAGTTTGGCTTTAAAGATTATTAAAATTACAAACAACGTTGCACTGTATCTCCTAACATGGCCTAAGCTTACCGCCAATGCAGATGAATAAGAGCTGAAGATATTCTGCCGAAATTCTTTCAGGGCTTTTTTAAATACAACATCCACTAATGTATCCTTCTTGCTATCTTCATTATCTAGGTCATTCATCTATGGACCGACCACAGAAAAGGTTGTTATACACAATTATCACAAAGATGCAAATGCAATGGCTGAAATGTCTCTTCGAAATGAGTGTATTCTAAAAGTACAAGCCACTGGACATTACAGGACCTAAGAAAAAGACAGTGCACTTCATCACATCTAAGTTCTCTTCTAACATTTTGACTCTGTGGTTCTGTTGTCAGAACAGCTACAATTGTGCAGTAAGCCTCACCTTCATATCTGACACTTATGAAATCACAGAGGAGGCTAAAATTCTGTCTCCTTTTGAGTATCCTACTGTATGAGCTTTTGACAACAAACCCACTGCCTGAGTTACGGAAGAAGTTTTAACCCATCTAATTGTAACAGCATATCCTATAATAAATGGTCTTTAGTCAAATCTCAGAAGCTAACTCAGCCAGCAAAGTGTACCTTTTTCAGAAGAAACTCATCCATACTTTTTAAATCGCTGGCACTTGCTATGATTTGGACAGAGTCATTTTGCCAATGCATAGAGTCCAAGGCCACACTGCTGATTTTCACACCTCTCTTTCGTTTTGCCTTTGGAGAAGGTTCCTTATTCTCTTTGAACTCTTTTCGACAATTCCCAGGCAGTTCTGGACTCAAAGGAGGCGTTGGGTGGTACTGAGTTAACTCTACAATTCAAAATAGGGTAGTAATAAGTAAAAAGATATACTTAGTAAAAAAATATTGAAAATCTCCATCCTTATTGTAAAATCCTCAGTTCCAAAGATGAACAGAAATAATAAGCAACAAGCTTATTATTAAATACTGTTATATTAAATTATATTAAATACTGTTCATCCAGTTGCAACTTTGTTATACTTGTTTGAAGGAATGTCCAATTATATCTAAGTCTAACCAACCAACAAGAAGAATTTGATAGTTATAATTTTTACTGTAGTCTACAACCATGAACACATCAGCAATACTGTCTGCTGATAGTTAACAACTTGTTAGGGAGTCAAGTAGCTCATCTTGCTTGCTTTTGGTCTAATATTTTATTTAGTGTTTTCTTATACAAACTCCTTATAACCGTCTAAATTCTCATAGGATTTGTGAAGTAAACAGGTAGTATATATTACAGAGCAAAACACCATGTTTTGCATTTGTTCACACTAGGGAATAAAATTCTATGTAAACCATTACAATTTAGAACAGAACTTTAGAACTAGATCAGACTTGCAAAGCCCTATCTGAAGCCTGAGGAGAATATTGATATAAACTGACTTCATTTTAACTTACTAAGTAATTACTTCATTTTACAAAGTTATTATCCTTCTTAAAATGAAATAACAATATTCAGTAAGTTATAATCTCAGTTTAGCATTAAAAACAAAGGCTACCTGTACTGGCTAGTTTTGTGTGTCAACTTGACACAAGCTGGAGTTATCACAGAGAAAGGAGCTTCAGTTGAGAAAATGCCTCTGTGATCCAGCGGTAAGGCATTTTCTCAATTAGTGATCAAGGGTGGAGGGCCCCTTGTGGGTGGTACCATCTGTGGGCTGGTAGTCTTGGGTTCTATAAGAAAGCAGGCTGAGCAAGCCAGTAAGTTACATCCCTCCATGGCCTCTGCATCAGCTCCTGCTTCCTGACCTGCTTGAGTTCCAGTCCTGACTTCCTTTCGTGATGAACAGAAGCATGGAAGTGTAAGCTCAATAAACCCTTTCCTCCCCAACTTGCATCTTGGTCATGATGTTTGTGAAGGAATAGAAACCCTGACTAAGACACTACCTTACTAAACTTTTATTCAAACATAAATAAAAAGCCATAATCCTAATTTTTATGAAGGTCCTTATAACATCTGCTTAAAATGTGTACTTTCAAGTAATGAACCTTATCACTTTTTAAAAAAAATTATATTAGAATATAATTACTGTGGTAAATTTAGAATGATTATTGTCAATTAGATAAGATACTAAGAAAATGAATACTTGAGAAATGAAATGGGGAAAGTTAAGTTTTTCTAATCTCACAGTTAAATTAGGGTTAGATAACCACAGAATTACTATTATCAGTTTTATCTGTATCAGCTGGTCAGTTGACAAGAATAAAGCCACAAGATACAAAATGAGGGGTTAATTTCATCTCTACCATTCTTTGAAGTGCTAGTTGTTTCTCTTGAATACTTTCAAATGTGTTATTGCTATATCTTAAAAATGAAAAGAATGGCTACCTTATGAAATGCAAGGCATTACTGTATAGTAGATATGACAGTTGATACTATTAACTTGACAGGATCTAATATCACTTTGGAGACAATCTCTGGACATGACTGGGAGGGATTAGTGAGATTAAGTTGAGTAGGAAGACCACTATTAAATATAGGTAGTTCCATGGGCTAGGGTCCCAGACTGCATTAAAAGGGAACTGAAGCCGGGACAGGTTTGTCTCAAATCCAAGGCTAGTTTGGGATAGAGTGGGAGGGGAAGGGATGGGAGGGGAGGAACAAACAAACAAGTCAGGTGAGCTAGTCCTGTCACCTCACTTGCTGTAGTACTCAGGAAAGTAATGTATATTACAGAGAAAAGTACCACATTTTTGTATTTGTTCACACTAGAGAATAAAATTCTATGCAGACCATTACAGTTCAGAAAGAGATTAGACTTGAAAAGCCCTGAAACTATAAACCAAAATAAACTCTTCCATTTTAAAGTTGCATTGATAAAGTATTTTGCCATAGCAATGAAGACTGTAACTAACAAAGTAAATACCTGATGAGTATTATAATGTCTAAGCATGGTAACTCATCCATATAATCTCAGCACCTATGAAGCCGGGGCAGGTTTGTCTCAAATTCAAGGCCAGTTTGGGATATAGTGGGAGGGGAGGGGAGGGGAGGGAAGGGGAGGAACAAACAAACAAGTCAGGAGAGCTAGTCCTGTCACCTTGCCTGTGCAACACAGTAGAGCTGGCCCTGGTGGTGAAGGCTTGGTTGGGTGAGCCAGCCCTGAGGGTGTGAGGCAGGAGAGTTGTCCCAGCCCCTCATAAACTGCAGCACCTGGGAGAGTGGGCCCCACACCTAGACTGAGTGGTATAGTGGAGCTGGATCTAGAGGTATGGGTGTGGCTGAGGAGGCCCTGAGGACATGAGAGCAGGAGGGCTGACCCTGCCTCCTGATGATCCCAGCATTGGGTGGCCTAGCAAGAGGAGTGCTGAAGAGTTCACCCTGGCAGAGTGGATAAGGGAGAGCTAACATCCTGACCAGCTCAGCTACCACCCAGGCCCAGATGCTGGGCTCTTGAGTTGGCCCACCCTAAAATCTACATTATCTGCAAATGGATGGGATATGTAAAAGGGCCAGTGATGCTGATCTAAAGCTGCAGAATCTCTATGACACACAGCAACAACAGGGTAACCAGGAAGAGTCCTGGTGATGATCCAATATTGATGGTATCACAGAAACCAGAGACCATGAACCAAACCAATGACTCACTACAATGAACATTTGCAAGTGAAGATGTGTGGACAGAGGGATAGACTGTGGGACACACTGTGACACACTACAGTACCCACGATGAGATATTGTCTATGCTTTGTTTTCTTTGTTTGTTTACGTGTTTTTTTTTATTTGGGGGGTGGGAGGTTGCAAGGGCAAATGGTGGATATGAGGGGATAGAAAGATGAGTGAGACTGGGATACATGATATGAAACTCACAAAGAATCAATAAAAATCTAAAAAGAAAGAAAGTTCCAAGACAGACAAAGCTACAGAGAGATCTTATCTTAAAACAAAGGAAAAAATAACAAAAAAAACCCCAAAAAACAAAAAAAAAAAAAACCCAAAAATGACAATAACAAAAACCAATGTCAAGTCTGGAGTTTAAATGCTTGAACTCAAGTCCAAATCTTAGGTCTTCTCATTTCAGTCTTCTCATTTCATTTCAAACTTGTTATACTTTGGTGTTCTCATCTATAAACCACGAATAATAATCGTACTAGTACCAGAAAAATTATTCCTAAAATCAATAGATATATAATTATATAACATGTTTACTATGGTTTTACATAGCACTCAATGAGCTAATGATATGAATTACTATGAATATTATATATTTATTAAATAAATGAATCAAGATCAACCTTTACAATTTAGAAAAAAAGGCTAGCAAAGATTCAGCATCACCGAAGTGGCTGTGACTCACTGTTCTGTGCCGCACGCATGTTCTTGGAGCATCTCATCCAACTAGAGTATGCCTTGTTTTATTAAGGAAGCACTTACCAATCCTAGCCTATCTTATGAAAATATCATTCCAACAGGAATGTCATTCTGAAGAAGAAAGACACAGTAAGCACACTTTCAGAATGAGTAACAGAAAATAAGCTCCACGCTTTGTCCATTTTTACCATCAGAAAATGGATGAGCAGGTGTCACATCTGAGCCGGCAGAGAGTGGCGCAGCCTCCGCCTGGGGAGCAGGTCTTACTCTAGTAGTCTTCTTCTCTCCTTGTTTCCCTTTGGCCCAGAATCTCATCTTTGCTCTCTGGGGTCTGTTTTTAAAACAAAATAAAGGTGAGATGGAAACCAGATGCCACTGTACTATTTGGGTATCCTCTTTTAAGCTTTTACACACGTTTTAAGCTTTATATGCTTGTCATATGTAGTTATCTGTTTTAACTTCGGTGCATATGAGGGGTACACTGCTGGACACATGCTAGGCAACACTCCACTTCGGAGCCATACTCCCAACTCATCTTGGATATAAAATGCAAAACTCTGCAAGTTTAAATAATTTGATAAAGCAGCCTCAAAGCAGTGTAACAAAGAGTCTAGCTTAAGCTTACTGATGGCAAACTGCCATCTTTTCATTTTTATATCTCACATGTAACTTACAATAAAGAAAACTTTGTTTATAGTTTTGCACCACTTCCTATCCACTCTCTGCTTCCTGCTTGCTGTTAAAGATGTGAGTAAGAACTTTTCTGATCAAGCTGCACACCTCCTCTCCCTTCCATGACGGACTCTTATCCCTTAGGAACTGTAAGCCAACATAACCGTTTCCTTCCATAAAAATTGCCTTAATCATGGTGTCTTATCACAGCAGCAGGAAGTAACTAATGCAACACTGAGCTCCACCTCTGTCCCTCTTTTGTTCTTTAATTTTGACACAGCATCCCTAGCTGACCTTAAGCTCTATAGGTTCAGGCACGCCTTGAACTTGTGTTCATCCTACCTCATCTTCAAATGACTGGGATTAATGGTCTGTGCTATCAGGCCGAGAAGTTTGCTACACTATAATGTCTCTTCTTAGTGATACCTACAGTCTCTTTTTTCATGAAGATCAATGGAGTACATTAAAATAGCAGCAGCTCACATAGCCATACACTATGTATTCTAACTTTGTACTGTGGAAAGGGGGTCACTAATTTGTATATTAATTTGTGAATGAAAATACAGATTGAATTTGAAAATTTTCAATGCCTACTAGGTAACAAGTCTACGTCTTGTTCTAGATTTTAGTAGAATTGCTTTGAGTTTCTCTCCATTTAATTGGATGTTGGCTATCAGCTTGCCATAAATTGACTTTATTATGTTTAGGTATGTCCCTGTATCTCTGATCTTTTAAAGACTTTTATCATGAAGGGGTGTTGAATTTTGTCAAGAGCTTTTTTAGCATATAATGAGAGATCATGTGGTTTTATTCTTTCAGTTTGCTTATATGCTTCTCTGGGATAAAGCCTACTTGATCATGATGGACGATTTTTTTGATGACTTCTTGGATTCAGTTTGCAAGTATTTTATTGAGTATTTTATATTAAGGTTCACAAGAGAAACTGGTCTGTAATTCTCTTTCTTTTTTGAATTTTTATGTGGTTTGGGTATCGGGGTAACAGACCTCAAAAAATGAATTTGGCAATGTTCTTTCTGCTTCTATTTTGTGGAATAATTTGAGGAATATTGATTGGTATTAGCTTTTCTTTGAAAATCTGGTAGTACTCTGGACTAAAACTGGCCATAGGCTTTTTTGGGGGTGGGGAGATCAGGAGGCATTTAATAATGGCTTCTATTTCCTTAGGGGTATGGGTCTTTATTTAAATTGTTTATTTGACCTTGATATAACTTTGGTAAATGGTATCTGTCAAGAAAATTGTCCATTTCTTTGAAGTTTTCCAATTTTGTGAAGTACAAGTTTTTGAAGTAAGAGCTAATGCTTTCTTTGAATGTCTTCCATTGCTGGTGAGACTGAAAACAGCCATTTTGGAAATCAATATGATGCTTGCACAGAAAATTGGCAATGGGTCTACCTCAAGACCTAGCTATATCACTGCTGGGCATATACCCAAAGGACATTCAATCCTACCACAAAAACACTTGATCATATCAACTTTATTCATAATAGCCAGAAACTGGAAACAATCTAGAAATCTTTCAACTGAAGAATGGTTAAAGAAATGTGATAATTTACACAGTGGAGTTTTACTCAGCTGTTAAAAAAAATAACATCATGAAATTTGCAAGCAAACAGATGGAACTAGAAAAAAAAAATCACCCTGAGTGAGGTAATCCAGACCCAAAAAGACAAACATGTACTCACTTATAAGTGGATATTAGCTGTAAAGTAAAGGATAATCATGCTATAATTCACAGACCCAGAGAGTTTAAATAACAAGGAGGGCTTGGGGAAGGGCAAGAATCTTTCTGAGAAGGAGAAACAGAATAGAAATCATGAGTAGACTGCAGGCCAGTGAGGACATTAACAGGAGGGATCAGATGTGGAGGAGATGGAAGGAAGGAGTACTGGACAGACAACTGGAACTGGGGGGCATTTCAGGGGCAAATAAGAAACCTAATGCAATAGGAATCTATGAGGATGACTCTAGCTAAGACTCTTAAGGGGGGTAGGTGGGGTAGATATGGAGCCTGAACTGTGACCAGGAAAGACTTCCAGTAGAAAAATTTGGACACCAACCCAGCCTCAAAACTTTCAACCTACAATTTGTCCTGCCTACAAAATGCTCTGTGGTACAGGTGGTACAGAAATTGGAGTGGCTAACCAGTGACTCATCCAGATTGAGACCTAAACCAAGAGAGGAAGCACACCTTGACACTGCCTGGAGGGTCAGGAACAAGAGGCTGGATTGAACCAGAGACCTAGGATTGAGTCAAACACAACTGGCACTCGTGCATACAGACACACACACATACACACAAACACAATCATGGAAATTATGCTAATGTGCTATACTCATAGATTGGTGCCTAGCCCAATTGTCATCAGAGAGGCTTCATCCAGCAACTTACTTAAAGAAGATGCAGAGACCCACAGGCAAACATTATACAGAGCTCTGGGAATCTTGCAGAAAAGAGGGAGAAAGGATTTGTAGGAGCCATGGGGGTGTGGGGGGGTTAAGGGTATCACTAGAAAACCCACAGAATCAACTAACCTGAGCTCATATGGGCTCTTAGAGCCTGCCTGGGACTGACCTAGGCCATCTGCATATATGTTACAGTTGTGTAGCTTGGTCTTCTTACGGGACTCCTAACAGTAGGAGCAGGGGCTGTCTCTGACATTTTATTTTTGCCTGCTTTGGAGACCCTTTTCCTCCCATTGGATCACCTCATACAGCCCTAATATGAGGGAGGTACCCAGTCTTCTTGCAACTTGATATGCCATGTTTGGTTGATATCCTTGGGAAACCTGCCCTTTTCTGAAGGGAAATGGAAGAGTAGACAGGAGTTTAAAGAAGGGTAGGGAAGGATCTGGGAAGAGAGGAAGGAGGGAAACTGCAGTTGGGATGTAATATATGAGAGAGAGAGAGAGACAGACAGACAGACAGACAGAGAGAGAAGAAGAGAAGACCTACTTTCATTGTTATACAGTACAAGTCTATTTTTATCCAATATGCTGTGCAATCCTTGGTGGGGCTTCAGTTGTAGAACATTTGGTTGTGCTGTGTTGTTCTGGAGGCAGAGTCTCACTGTGTTGTCCAGGTTGACCTCCAACTTTCAGTCCTCTTTCCTCCGCCTCCTGAGTGCTAGGATTACAAGTGTGTGTCACCACACCCAGCCTGAACTGTTTTAGTAGTACTTTGCTCCTCTACATCTTTTTCTTTATACTGAGTAACTCATCTTTTAAACTGGTTCTAGAATTTCCTTTTCTCATCCATCTACTTTTCTTTTTTACAACTTTCTGAGATATATTCCTTATTACTCTTATTATTATTACTAGTAGTGGGGTGTGTGTGTGTGTGTGTGTGTGTGTGTGTGCATTGCCAAGTAATCTCAATTACTCTCCAACTTCCTGAAATGAAGTCTCTCATTGAACTTGAAGTTTACCAATTTCACTAACGTGGCTAGGCAGTAAGTTCAAGGGATCTACCTGTCTCTTGCCTCAACTACTGGAGTTCCAGGAGTGACAGAGATCTAACTCAGGTCCTCATGCTTGCTTAGTAAGCATTTTATCCAATGTTTCTTTTTCATAAACTTTGGTTTCAGTTATATTCATTATATATAATTTTCATTGTTAATTGTATTTACTGGTTTTGACGTTTTCTATCTTGTGTATTTCCTACATATTATCTGTTAGTTTTGGCAATATAGTGTTCTCTCAAATTTATGGTGATCATTGATATCTAATTGTGATTTCTATTGGGTATAAGTGTTGCTTAGAAGCTCTAGCGTGCATTAGTGGAACTTGTGAACTACAGTCTTCCTTATAGGGTTATCTGGCTGGGCAATTCTGCAAGGAAATCTCTTCTAATCTTTCCTCAATAGATGAACAAAGTCCTAAACATTCTTTGAACCATCTGCTCAAAGGGCATTAAAAAAAGGTATTACCTGAGCAAGGGAAAAGAGCTGAGAGGTATAAGCATTTAATGTGTAAAATTTATTTAAAAAATAAATACCGGGAATAGGTTAATAGGTAAAGTATTTGCTACACAAACATGAAAACATGAGTTTAGTCCCAGAGCCTATAGTTATGGTATGGCAGGCTTATAATTCCAGTACTAGACAAGTGGAGACAGGGAGATTCCTGGAGCTAGCTGCTGGCTAGTCAGCCTAACCAAATCACAAAGCCCAAGAATTCAGTAAGAGACCTGTTTCAAAAAAACAAAACAGTGGCCAGCACCTGATAAGGTTGACCTTTGACCTCCATAAGCATGCACCTGCACTCAAGTACACAAATAGCAGTACACTCGTGCATTTTATTACACTACGTGTGCGTGTGTGTATGTGTGTGTATCAGCAAAATAATGTACTTAGCAATACTATTACTCAGTTCTTAAAAATTAAAGCAAAAGCCTTTTGGCCATGGCAGCCATCTTCCAGTAACTTGCCAAAATGATAAAATACAAAGGAAAAAAGGAGCAGCACCTACTAGCTATTCTCTATGCCTTAAGGAAACATGGAGGTGTTCCTTTGGCCACACACATGCAAATCTATAAAGGATGATAATGTAGACATCAAGGGAGTGAGCACTGTTAAGAAAAGAATGCCTCACAAGTGGCATCCCTTCACAAAACAAAAACTGTATACTTCACCCAGCATGCCAAGGGCATCATTATAAACAAGCAAGATTCTTGCAAAGAGAGATGACATAAGAATTGAACCTATTAAGCACTCCAGGAGACAGCTCCCTTAAACAGGAGAAGGGAAATGATTAGGACAACAAAACAAAACCCAAAACATCTGAAGCGCCACTGCTCTACCAACAGAAGTACACTACATGGGAACAAACAGAAAGGATAGTGCTAGTCTATGGTCTATAACTTCAGGATGTAGTGTACAAACAGAAATAAAAGGACCTAGACTATAAAGTGTTTTTCTTAAAAACAAATTGCTTAATGTAAGAACTTAGTATATAAATTATTAAATAAATCATTGAAATTATTACTCAGAGCTGGAGAGCTGGCTCAGCTGTTGAGAGCACGGGCTGCTCTTCCAGAGGACCCAGGTGTATTGCCCAGCACCCACATGGCAGCTCACAGCTGTCTATAACTCCAGTTCCAGAGGAATCTGACACCCGCATAGAAACATACATTCAGGCAAAACACTGCTGCCTATAAAATTAAATAATTTTTAAAAAAAATTTTAAAAAAGAAACTCCTATTATTTCCTTAGATACCTCATACCTTATGTCCAAATCTGAAGACTTCTGTCTTACTGCCAATTTTGTAATCTCTCCTTGAGACATAGCCTTATGGAGCTTTGCTTGCTCATCAACTGAAGAAAATCGTTGTGACGTCTGTAGGAATTACACACGGCAAAGACTTAAAATCAAGTAAACATTTGATAGCATGACTAACTTACAACTCAGTAATCCTCAGTTCACAATTCCCGGCAATTCAGCAAGTATCTCATCAGGAAGTCAAGAAAACAGTCAAGACCATTCAAAGACAAACTCAAAAGAATCCAAATCTGAGAAATAACACAACACTGAGTATTATGTTCTGTACCTCTTTATTTTATTTTTTGTACCTTGAGTGTATTCTTTTTATGGGTTATAGATTATTGTTATATCCAGCCAAAGTTTAAAAGAACTAGGCTACACAGAAGAAAAACCAAAACATCACCTATGTTCTAAATTATAAACAATTTATGTTATCAAACTAGCATTTCAATTTCATTTGGCAATTAATGTACCCTCCTCTAAGGACAATGCACTTCTGAGAATTACTGTTATTCAAGTAATTTTCTTGTATTTCATCTATTAAAGTATCCTTTAGCTTTTTGATATGCTTCGCTATGGCACAAAGTCAGAAAATATCCAGAGCTGTCATAGATGTCTGTGGCCAATATAGCGTACAGGAAATCCGTATCTAATGCATAAGAACAGTCAGACAAAACAGTCTTTAAGACAACTGATAAGAAACAAAGAAGTAGGTAGCTTATACCTGCTTCAGCTTACTGCTTCAAGATATTACTAGTTTCTGTGCTATGACACACAGAGGGGAACCCCAGGCAAAAATTTAGACTCCTTGAGCTGAACACCTGCAGATAAAAAGCTCATGGCAATCAAAGTACCTTGTGACCAAGTAACAATATTGGAAAGGGGAGAGAGATGCATAATAGAAGAAATCTTGAGATCCAGAAAAGATTTCCTTTTCTATTTGGATTAGTACTAATCAATACTGTTGTATGTGAAAACAACCCAACACCAAGGATAGATTTGAAATGATTAAAGGTAAGGCTAGCAATGATGCTGGTGCCCAAGAGCCAGGAACTCAACTCTGTGCTGCTTGGCCACTATAGTACACAAGTGAACTTGCCTCAGTAGTCAAAATAATTGCCCTTCAACTGAGTATCATTTGGGTCTACTGATTTTGAAAGGCCTAAAATAATCAAACTGTTTCCAGAACAGTTATATTCCAGATCTGGAATATTACCAGAAAATCATAGTATACAGAAAATTAATTGGGAGGGGAAAAAAAAACCTTCAACTAACCAGAAAAAAAAAATCACAATGTAAACTATATCATTTTAAAAAGAGAAATAAAAGGTAGGAAAATATGATATTTAACAAGAAGAAAAAAAAATCAAGCCATTTACATTGACTGAATTGTTCAATAAGAAGGATATTAAAATAGTAATTATAATTGTACTTTACATGGATGAAAAGGGGAAATAGAAAACAAAAGTGTATGTAAAAAGACTCAAATTTCCAGAGCTACCACCTCAGTATACATTTTAAAAAATAATTCTTCCTTCTACATATTGTCTAATTTCATTTCTGTGAAGTTCTAGGATAGAGTGAAGGAGGAAATTGAATAGAAACATGAGGAAATTGTTGATGTTACAGAAATCTTGACCCTTGAAACATAGGTTTCATAGTTGTATACATATTCCTCAGAGAGCAAACTGTCAAATGAAGATCTGTGCATGTCACTATATGTACTAGACCTCATTTATAAACAGCTAATAAATCAATTATCAAGTCAATAACAATGCAATAATATTCAATTTTAGAAGGATGAAAGATATAGCACTTAATGTAATTCAAAAGAATATTTTCACTATAGACTACGCTCTTCAAAAAAACATTAAAGTCAAACATTAATCTAACTCTAGATTTACATGGGCATTTATCTCTCGCGCACGTGTGTGTGTCTCTGTGTGTCTGTATACACACACTTTTTCCCCCCATGAAAAAAATGTGGAGGCTTTATTTTTGGTTCAAATTCATTGAGATTGCCAATCAGCAGGTTTACTGTTTATTATACTTGTTTAAAACACAGAATATACATGGTGACATAGCTACAGAAAAACAACTGAGGATGACTGATTAAGGAATAAATAATAATGCATATAAAAGCAAAAACTGTCAAGAGACTAGACAAAGAAAGACAAAAATCGCTATTCCTAATACCTGAAGTTCCTAAACAAGAGACACAAATAATAGTGAATATAAAGATAACTTCTCCAAAGACAAAAACTAAGACAAGAATTAGAGTCTAGCAGGTATAATGGATCACTAATCTAAAATGATCAACTTGAAATCATATCCTACATCTGAAACAAAAGTCTGAACACTCCAAACAAATCACAAATAACAGAGAATTAGAATGGCGAAAGACAATACTACATAAAGAGATCTATAAAACAGCATTTTCAAAAAATTTAGGCATAGCAATGGTGAACTACTGACTTAAAATATAAATCATAGATTTATTTTATTAAATATTTATTTTACTTTATGTATATGAGTTTTACTTATATGCATGACATTGTGCATGCCTGTAGGATCCCATGGATGGTTGTAAACCGTCACATAGGTGCAAGAGCAACCAATGCTCTTAACCACTGAGCCATTTCTACAGCCCCTAAATCATGGATTTAATGTAGTCAAGATGGTTCCTAAAATAGCAAGGCTACAGAAAAAAAGTCAGATAAGTTAGCAGTATTCTAGATTTCCATAACTGAGTTATGACTTAAAATAACTGAGCATTTTAAGTCCTTCCTGAGTAACTACTGACTGCGAGAAGAGCTTCATCTAAGCAAATAAATTTAGTAGATCAAATGTGAACACAAAGTTGGGACTTAGAGCAAAAAATATTGAATTATATGTTCTGACAAAGAAGAAACATTCCTAAAATAGACATAAAGAAGATGAGAGGACAGAATGATTGATAGTTGTGTCATACATGCAAATTAATTAGGTATTACTTATTAAAAACTGACTAAGTCAGGTATGGTGATACAGTCCTTTAAAAAATGAAAACAGAAATCAACAAGATAAACCCTTAGCCAGACTAACCAGAGGGCACAGAGACAACAAAATCAGAAATGAAAAGGGAAATACAACAACAGAAACTGAGGAAATTAAAAAATCATCAGATCCTACTACAAAAGCCTATACTCAACAAAACTGGAAAATCTGGATGAAATGGATAATTTTCTAGACAGATACCAAATACCAAAGTTTAATCAGGATCAGATAAACCATCTAAACAGTCCTGTAACCCCTAAAGAAAACAGAAGCAGTCATTAAAAGTCTCCCAACCAATAAAATCCCAGGACCAGATGGGTTAGTGCAGAATTCTATCAGAACTTCAAAGAAGACCTAATACCAATAGTCTTCAAACTATTCCACAAAATAGAAACAAAAAGAACACTACCCAGTTCGTTCTATGAAGCCAGTTATGCTGCGTATTCTCCCTTGGAGATGGAACGGTTTCTGTCTAATCAGAAACTTGTCACAATTTCCTTTCATAGAAGACTTCATAAAAGATTTTTTTCTCCTTCTATCATGTTTAATGTTCCAAGTAGATTTTTAAAACTGGTTGAGTGCATATTACTTTTAGCTTCAGAAGATATCATGTATACTTAAGAGGTATTTAACGATTATAAATTATATTGATGACTTAAAAATGTCAATACTGAGTTGTACATTTTAAAATAAATTTTATTAGTTTAATAAAAAAAGAAAAAATAGTCAATTATATATATTAACATCACACTATGTGATGGACAGTTTTATGTCTTCTTGACACAAGCTAAAGTCATCTGAGAGGAGGGAACCTCAATTAAGAAAATGCTTCCAGGGGCTAGAGAGTTGGCTCAGCGGTTAAGAACACCGACTGCTCTTCCAGAGGTCCTGAGTTCAATTCCCAGAAACCACATGGTGGTTCACAACCATCTGCAAGGTGATCCGATGCCCTCTTCTGGTGTGTCTGAAGACAGCTACAGTGTATAAATAAATAAATAAATAAATCTAGAAAGAAAGGAAAGAATGAAAGAAAGAAGAAAGAAAATGCTTCCATAAGATCTGATTCTAGACAGGCCTGTAAGGCACTTTCTTAATTAGTGATTTATGAGGGAGGACACAGTCCATGGTGGGTGGTGCCATCCCTCGGCTGGTGGTCCTGGGTTCTATATGAAAACAAGCTGAGCAACTCATAGGGAGCAAGTCAGTAAGCAGCACTTCTCCATGGCCTTTATATCAGCTCCTGCCTCATGGTTCCTACCATGTTTGAGTTCCTGTCCTGACTTCCTTCAGTGATGAACAGTGATATGGAAATGTAAGCCAAATAAACCCTTTCCTCCTCAACTTGCATTTGGCTATGGTATTTCATGGCAACAATAGAAACTCTAATTAGGATACAGTACTTAAATTCTAGAAGTTTCAGTTGTATATAGTTAGGAAAGGCTCTAGACAAATTAAATAGTAGATCATCTAGTGGGAAAATAGTGGTGGCAGTAATATCTGTCACATATTAATATTGTAATATATAGCATGCTTTGGATGCACTTCACATGTACCATAAATATCCCAAAAAACTCTACTTCACAGTTGAAAAATCTGAAGTTCTTTATAACTTTCCCACAGCTGTACGGCTTATAAGTGACATGGTTGGAATGAAATCACTATTATTGTTGGTAGAATTGTGCCAGTTATAAAATTCCTATGTAAAAACCTGTACCTCCAGTATTTGAGACTGTACCTACATATGAAGAGTGAGTCTGTAATGGGGGAGCTGATAAAAAATGTAAAATAAAGTCATTAGTGTGGGCCTTAAAAAAAATGAAAACAGAGTTATAACTGACCTATCAGATCAATACAGATCTAACTCTCCCGTGAAAGGAAAACACTTCCCATTTTATCCAAAGTAGGACTCTATAGAAAACATTTAAGTGAGGATAAAATAACGGGCTAAGCAAAGGCATATCAACTAAACGGAAGTGATAAGGAAAGGGAATTGGAGATATTAACAAGAACCAAAAATAAAGAACATTAAATGTGACAAGAGTGCTTCTTTAAATACTAAAAGGAGAATTAAGAAGGAATAGAGGATTTACCTTACCATTCTCAACCTGAGACAGATCAGTATACAAAACATAATGAATAAATATATCAAGGACAGCATAAGGAAGAGGGTGAGATGATGGGTGTATTTTGAAATTCTGAACAGAGTACTTTTATCAAATACTTGTGGCAAATTCCCAAAAACTGATCATACATACCAATTATAAGTATTACAGACATAAAGATAAAAGCAGAAGCCAATGAAGTAGGAAATGGAAAAATAAGCATAATAAATAAAAATTATCACTCTTTGGAAAAGATGAGATAGACAATGGGAAGAATTAGGATACTGGCCCATGCCTTGGGAAGGTACACCCTTTCTCTTTTTGGCCACCACAAAGGATATCCTGCTTCCTCATAGAACCAAAGCAACAGAGCCACATGACTAGTCTATCATTTATGTTGTTACTTCAGTAATTTTGTTATAGAAATCTAGAACATGAGCCTAACAAATACAGGGGCGGATGCTCGCAGCCAACCATTGGACTAAGCATGGGGACACCAATGGAGGAGTTAGGGGAAGGACTGAAGGAGCTGAAAGGGATTGCAACCCATAGGAAGAACAACAATATCAACCAACCAGACCCCCCAGAGCTCCCAGGGACTAAACCACCAACCAAAGAGTACATACACATGGAGGGACCCATGGCTCCAGCTGCATATGTAGCAGAGGATGGCCTTGTCAGGCATCAAAGGGAGGAGAGGCCCTTTGACCTGTGAAGGCTTGATTCCCCAGTGTAGGGGAATGCCAGGGCAGGGAGGTGGGAGTGGGTGGGTGGGTGGGGGAACACCCTCATAGAAGCATGGGGAGGGAGGATGAGATAGGGGGTTTCCAGAGGGGAAACTGGGAAAGGAGATAACATTTGAAATGTAAATAAAGAAAATATCCAATAAAAAAAGAGGGAAAAAAAAAACCAAGAAATCTAGAACACAGCTAACTTAAAAATAAACACAAATCTAGAAATTAGAAATAGTCACGTAGGTCTGGTGACACAGACCTTTAACACCAGCATTTGGGAAGCAGAGCTTTTTTTCTTTGTCAGAACATGTAATTTAATATAAGGATTTCTAAGAGTTTCTAGCATGATCTATTATAGCAAGTTTCAGCCCAGCCAGGCTATAGTGAGAAACTATCTTAAAAACAAGGGGAGAGGAGTAATCAAACACAGGGATTTTTTTTTTTTTAATCATAAAAAAAACCCATGTTCCAGACTTCTATGTAAAATTTAAAGTCAGATGAAAACAATAACTTTATAAACAACAAAAAAGTGGTTTGCCAAGCTGTACTGCATTAGGAAATATGTTTTTAAAAACCAAGTTCTTTAAAGGAAAAAAAATTAGCAAGGAACTATGCCACAACAATAGCACTACTTCAGGTGGTTTAAATCTGGGTAATGGCAGAAAAAAAAAATCCCTATTTATAGAAATGTATGTTTTCTAAACTAATCTCACAGATAAGGAGTATTAACAATTTACTAATTAATCATCTAGAAGATATACTGAAAAACTAAACACTAAAACAGAAAGATATCTTTAAAATGTAGCTTAGTAGACTACGCCTTTCTTCTTCTTGGGTAAGTATCAATATGGTAGACACACATTCCAAGGGAAAACAGCACAAAGATAGTATTTACACTGCAGTTTGAAATAGAAGCTTTCAAAAAAAAAGCATAAAAGTCACAGCAGTGGGAAACTATAACGCTTGCCTACTGTATCCTACAACATCAACGATTATTAACCATCTTCAGATGTAGTGTTTATTTCAGACTCCCTTTAGGTGATTAATTTGCAATTGTTTTTAATCCTGTAAGATCAGTGACTTTAAAATTGAAAATAGCAGATGGCTATTTCTGCTAAGAACTAATACCATGTTCCCTTGTTAGCAAATATTGGTGATAACACCATTTTGCCCAGGGAAAAAAATCCCTTTTTTAGAAATTCATGTGCCAAATAAACTCAAATCCACTTTTGAAAAACATGCATTTTGAGAATGCAATAAATTCACCTTATAAACAGAAAGATTCATCATCACAGTATCAGAATTAGAATATATGACACATTTTCAGAATCATCAGAGAAACACATTTTAAAACCATTTCTTCCCTTCCCTTTACACCCCCACTCCAGTAAATATCTACTAGCTTATTCTACAAAGCAAAGCTTCCTCATGCAAGCATCCACCAGAAACCAGCACCACCACCTTTTTCTATAACAGGCTAAACAGGATAGTAAGAAAGCTAGAGGTGACCGACATACTGTGCAGGAAGGTGCTCTACAACTACGGGCATGCAGTGACTGTCAAGCAGGTGAACAGAGGCTACAACACCAAAAGGAGCTAAAAGCTCCAAGCAGAAAGCTTAACTTCCTGGTTGATCCCAGCAAGAGTTCCCAGTGTGAATGGTATTCTACCACCAAAAGGACTAAGGATTGTTACAAAAGAAACTCTCAGGAGCAAAGCAGCAGTTATCAAGTGCTAAGTTCTTCCATAAACAATAAATCTATGCAGACTAGATAACGCTATATTGTTCAGTAAGATTTGTTTGTTACATATAAAATTGTAACTATTATATGTGTGTGTGTGTACGTGTGTAGGTATTATTTACTGTATACATACCCACTGTTGTAACTCAAACATAGGGCACCTTTCTAACAGTGAACTGAATCCTACTGTCATGAGGTCTGAGTTCTACTGTACACATTACCAGAAGAGATCATTTCCAACTTCTGCAATTTTCAGGTCTATAACTCATTTTATCAGGGGGCATATTCTACATTTTTTAGTTTTGGCCTCCAAAGAATATCAACATTACTACTTAAAAACTGAGTCTAACCTTCTATAAGAGATGAATACAATCAGAATATTTGAAATCTAGAAAAATTCTAACTGGGTCTAAATATAGTTCAAACATAAACAGTTTAAACCTCAAATATGTAATGACTCAAAGATCATCATAAGAATCTTCCACAGTAAACAGACCACAAAGTCTAGAGAGCGAATTTATATAGGGAAATAAAAACTATTTCATCAACCACAATTGTTTTAGTTTCTATTGGACTCAGTTTATTAGGGTCTCTATACTGTCATTTCCTAGAACAATCATAGAATAAAGCGTGCGTGCGTGTGTGCGTCTGTCTTCCTCTATCACTTTTTCTCACTATGTAACCTGATAGCCTGGCCTGACAATATGTAGACCAAGGTGGCCTCTGCCACTAAAATACCAAGTGCTAGCATTAAAGGCACATGTCACAATGCCTGGCTATCTAGTTTTTTTGAGAGAGTCTCTCACTGAATCTGGAGCTTGGCCATTTGGTAAAGTTGACTAGCCACAGGACCCCTGGGATTCTTCTATCTCTACCTCTAAACTCTGAAATTAAGGGCTCATACCAGCATGCTTGGCTTTTTTACATGGGTACTAGGAGTCTAAACTCAGGACCTTGAACAGAAAGCACTTTATCTCCTAAGCAACTATCCCAGCCCCAAGAATTACACTCTTCACCCTACAATAACTGTAAATACAATCATACATGTAATATGTGCTCTAATTTTGGTTCAGATGATAATAAAGTTATATTCTTAGCCAAAATGAGTATGGGTTTATTCAAGCTCAACAAAAATGTTTTAATTTCTGTTTAAAACAAATTCATACTATACATAACCTATTTGGTTGGGTTGGTCCAGGATGACACATTTTGCTCATTACATTATGTGTCTATACTTTGCTAGAGATCAGGCCAGAGGCTTGCATGTACATGCTTGTTTCCATTACTGTTTTTGAGATAGGGCTTTGCTTTCTAGTCTAGTCTGGCCTTCTACTATGTAGCTCATGTTGGTACCAAAATTTGGCAATCCTCCTGCCCCAGCCTTCTAAATATGTGATCATGTCCATCTTAGTCTTTGGGAGACATGGTCTCACTGTATAGTTCAAGCTGGCCTTGAACTTGAGATAACTGTGTTCCACCATGCTCACTTACATTATACAAAATTCATGTTTCTTTTCTATTACCTGAAAATAGAAGGTAGGAATTTAAAGCTTCCCCTACCCCCTATTTTTTAAGTGAATAGTCTTTCAGTTAAAGTCTGAATTTACTTAATAGGTATCTTATTCTATATACCAGGTCAGAAAACTCTGATCAGTAAGTCAAATAAAGCTCATTGCCTAGTTCTGCATACTTATTAAAATGCCACGCTCAATTTCATCTTATTGTCTGTGATTGCTTTCACATGGTAGTGGTCAAGACTAAGTAGCTTCAAGCAACTAAAACCATAATCTACAAAGTCTAAAATATTTATTATCTGGCCCTTTACAAAAATAAAAATTAAAAACTTTCAATTCCTACCCTAGACTTTTAAAGGTAAAATAGTCAACATTTCTACATTAGTGCTAATTCAAATAATCTTAATTTTGCCTAATTCATCATTTGATATATACAATTAAAGTGCCCCTTATTTGAGTGCTATTAAATTAGACTTAGCTTTTGTTGCTGTGTTCACTGAGGCTTCTCATGTACAAGCCATTATATGGAAAAAAAGCTGTGAAGGTTAGCTTTAGATTAGCAAAGACTACTCCGAGCAAATCTGCTTGCTGTTTTTTTTCTTATTGCTGTAAAAATTACCATTTCGGAGTCACTGTGAGAGGCCTGACCCAGGCTGGATACAGGCCCTAGCTCAGAGTGAGAAGCTTGGTCAAGGGAGAGAAGGGGCTCAATAATGTCATCGTAATCATCTTCCTCTGTATCCCCCTCCCCATCGGCAAAAGTACCTCTAGTCAAGAAATCGGAGCGCGTCCGCGCCATTCGAGCTTTCTTTTTATGGGCCGGTCTGGCAACCTGCTTGACCAAATGATAAAACAAATAACACAACAATGTTTTGTTTTTGTAATTTGGGAGAAGATGCCAATGAAAGAGGGCTCATGAATGTCTGGAAACTTCCCTCCACCCCACCATGCCTATGTCCTGTCTATTAGCAGAAGTAACAGGGAGGACCAAAAAGAACCCATATTCATTACTGTGAACAACAGATAAGGATCCAAGTTAAGTCTACACTATTCTTCTTCTTAGTGAACTAAGTCACCCTTCAGTACCACAGGTCACACCAAAATCACCCAAACAAACTGTGCTTTTTTTTGGCCGTAGCAACTTCTGTCTTGTAATATAATTTGTACTTTTAAGGTACCATTCTTAACTAGTCACACCTTCCTAATTATAAAAAGCTTGGCCCATAGCTTGTTTTTGGAAAAAGAAAAAAAAAAAAAAAAAACACAAAATAAATGTGTAGATATAGTGTTCTACCTATAAAAATAGTAAATTCCAAAATAATGCGCACCTATTCTAATTAAAAGATAAATAAGATCCAATACTTACCTCTCGTTGCCCCGGCCCTCCTAACTTAGGTTTCCAAGCTGGTTCATCTTGTTTGTGGACTTGAGGATTTCCACTGTGTACACTTTAAATAAAATAAAGAGGATTGCATTTCAATTCCTAGTAGATATTCCTAAAATATAGTATGAATTATACTTTTGTTTAATTTTGTTTTTTGAGACAGTGTCTCTCTACATAGTACTGGATCTTCCAGAACTCACCAAGTACTTCTAGCCTTGGGCTCAGATCTGCCTGCCTCTGCCTACTGAGTGTTGAGATTAAAAGCATGTGCCACCACAACCTTCTATGAATTATAATTAAACAGGACAGGAGTCAAAAAATCTCTAGCAAATTCAATAAATAATTCCAAATCTTGGTCTATCTCAAAATCTCATTTTATTTATTCTCATAGTGTGTGTATGTATGTGTATATGCAGGTGTGCTTACATGTAGGCAGCTGCACATGTCTGTCCATTATCTGGTTGAAGCCAGAGGGCAACACTGGGAATCATGCTGTATTATCTGCCTATCTCCATTAGTTAGGCTCTCTTACTGAACCTGGGGTGTACTTTGTTTTCTCTTTTATTTTTTTCTTTGGCTAGGATGACTGGCCAGAAATCTCCAGCAATAATCCTGTCTCCATTGGCCACAGAACTAGGGTTACAAAGGTGTGCAGCCACACTCAGCTTTAATATGGCTGCTGGAGATCCAAACTCAGGTCTTCATGCTTGTGTAACAAGTGTTCTTAGCCACTGAACCACCTCCCAAGTCCCCAGATTTATCTTTTTATACAATCAATAGTATAATCAAGAATCTACAAGCACGATCAATTCATAGAGGCCTCTGTGATAATCACTGGATATATTCCACTATGGTGGCATACATAACGCCCTTAAAGAAATACAAGAACACAGGTAAACAACTAGAAGCCCTTAAAGAGGAAACACAAAAATCCCTTAAAGAATTACAGGAAAACATAATTAAATGGGCAGGATTACACGAAAACACAATCAAACAGACGAAGGAAATGAACAAAACCATCCAAGAACTAAAAACAGAAATAGAAACAATAAAGAAATCACAAAGGGAAACAACCCTGGAATTAGAAAACCTAGGAAAGAGATCAGGAGTCATAGATGCAAGCATCACCAACAGAATACAAGAGATGGAAGAGAGAATCTCAGGTGCAGAATATACCGTAGAAAACATGGACACAACAGTCAAAGAAAACACAAAATGCAAAAAGCTCCTAACCCAAAACATCCAAGAGATCCAGGATACAATGAGAAGACAGAACCTGAGGATAATAGGTATAGAAGAGAGTGATGATTCCCAACTTAAAGGACCAGTAAAATCTTCAACAGAATTACAGAAGAAAACTTCCCTAACCAAAATAAAGAGAAGAACATAAATATACAAGAAGCCTACAGAACTGCAAATAGATTGGACCAGAAAAGAAATTCCTCCCGTCACATTATAGTCAAAACACCAAATACACAAAATAAGGAAAGAATATTAAAAGCAGTAAGGGAAAAGGGACAAGTAACATATAAAGGCAGACCTATCAGAATTACACCAGACTTCTCACCAGAGACTATGAAAGCTAGAAGATCCTGGGCAGATCTCATACAGACTCTAAGAGAACACAAATGCCAGCCCAGGATGCTATACTCAGCAGAACTCTCAATTATCATAGATGGTAAAACCAAAATATTCTATGACTAAACCAAATTTGCACAGTATGTTTCCACAAACCCAGTCCTACAAAGAATAACAGATGGAAAACGCCAACTCAAGGAGGGAAACTACACCCGAGAAAAAGCAAGAAAGTAATCTTTCAACAAACTCAAAAGAAGATAGCCACACAAACATAAAAATAACATCAAAAATAACAGGAAGCAACAATCACTATTCCTTAATATCTCTTAACATCAATGGACTCAACTCCCCAATAAAAAGACATAGACTGACAGACTGGATCCATAAACAGGACCCAGCATTTTGCTGCATCCAGGAAACGCACCTCTGTGTTAAAGGCAAACACTACCTCAGAGTAAAGGGCTGGAAAACAATTTTCCAGGCAAATGGCCCCAAGAAACAGGCTGGAGTAGCCATTCTAATATCGTATAAAATTGACTTTCAACCAAAAGTCATCAAAAAGGATAAGGAAAGACACTTCATACTCATCAAAGGAAAAATCTACCAAGATCTCTTAATTCTGAATATCTATGCCCCGAATGCAAGGGCTCCCACATTCATAAAAGAAACTTTACTAAAGTTCAAAGCACACATTGCACCTCACAAAATAATAGTGGGAGACTTCAACACCCCACTATCAACAATGGACAGATCTTGGAAACATAAACTTAACAGAGACACAGTGAAACTAACAGATGCTATGAACCAAATGGATTTAACAGATATCTATAGAACATTTCATCCTAAATCAAAAAAATATACCGTCTTCTCAGCACCTCATGGTACCTTCTCCAAAACTGACCATATAATTGGTCACAAAACATACCTCAACAGATATAGAAGATTGAAATAATCCCATGCCTCCTATCAGATCACTACGGATTAAGACTGGTCTTCAATGGCAGCAACAACAACAGAAAGCCCACATACACATGGAAGCTGAACAACGTTCTACTCAATTATAACTTGGTCAAGGAAGAAATAAAGAAAGAAATAAAGACTTACTAGAATTTAATGAAAATGAAAGTACAACATACCCAAATCTATGGGACACAATGAAAGCAGTGTTAAGAGGAAAACTCATAGCTCTGAATGTCTCCAAAAAGAAACTGGAGAGAGCATATACTAGCAGCTTAACAGCACACCTGAAAGCTCTAGAACAAAATGAAGCTAATACATCCAAGAGTAGTAGAAGGCAGGAAATAATCAAATTAAGGGCTGAAATCAACCAAATAGAAACTAAACTAACTATACAAAGAATCAACAAAACCAAGAGCTGTTTCTTTGAGAAGATCAACAAGATAGATAAACCCTTAGCCAGACTAACCAGAGGGCACAGAGACAGTATGCAAATTAACAAAATTAGAACGAAAACGGAGATATAACAACAGATTCTGAGCAAATTCAAAAAATCATCAGATCCTACTAAAAAAGCCTATACTCAACAAAATTGGAAAATCTGGATGAAATGGACAAGTTTCTAGATAGATACCAAAGTTAAGTCAGGATCAGATAAACCATCTAAACAGTCCCATAGCCCCTAAAGAAATAGAACCAGTCATTAATTCTCGAAAACTGAATCCAAGAACACATTAAAAAGATCATTCACCATGATCAAGTAGGCTTCATCCCAGGGATGCAGGGATGGTTCAATACCTGGAAATGCATCAATGTAATCCACTACATAAACAAACTCAAAGAAAAAAACCACATGGTCATTTCATTAGATGCTGAAAAAGCATTTGACAAAATTCAACATCCCTTCATGATAAAAGTCTTGGAAAGATCAGGAATTCAAGGCCCATACCTAAACATAGAGCAAACCAGTGGCCAACATCAAACCAAATGGAGAGAAATTTGAAGCAATCCCACTAAAATCAGGGACTAGGCAAGGCTGCCCTCTCTCTCCCTATCTATTCAATATAGTACTTGAAGTTCTAGCTAGAGCAATCAGACAACAAAAGGAGGTCAAAGGGATACAAACTGGAAAGGAAGAAATCAAAATATCACTATTTGCAGATGATATGATGGTATACTTAAGTGACCGGAAAAACTCTACGAGAGATCTGCTACAGCTGATAAACAACTTCAGCAAAATGGCCGGATACAAAATTAATTCAAGCAAATCAGTAGCCTTCCTATACTCGAAGGATAAACAGGCTGAGAAAGAAACTAGGGAAATGACACACTTCACAATTGTCACAAACAATATAGAGTATCTTGGTGTGATTCTAACCAAACAACTGAAAGATCTGTATGACAAGAACTTCAAGTCTCTGAAGAAACCGAAGAAGACCTCAGAAGATGGAAAGCTCTCCCATGCTCATGGATTGGCAGGATTAATATAGTTAAAATGGCCATCCTGCTGAAAGCAATCTACAGATTTAATGCAATCCCCATCAACATTTCAACTCAATTCTTCATAGACTTAGAAAGAGCTATTCTCAAATTCATATGGAATAACAAAAAACCCTGGATAACAAAAATTATTCTCAACAATAAGAGGACTTCTGGGGGAATCAGCATCACTGACCTCAAGCTATACTACAGAGCAGTAGTGATAAAAACTGCATGGTATTGGTACAGCGACAGGCAGGTAGACCAATGGAATAGAATTGAAGACCCAGAATTGAACCCACACACTTACAGTCACTTGACCTTCGACAAAGGAGCTAAAACCATCCAGTGGAAAAAAGACAGCATCTTCAACAAATGGTGCTGGTTCAACTGGCGGTCTACATGTAGAAGAATGCAAATTGAGCCATTCCTATCTCCCTGTACAAAGCTCAAGTCCAAGTGGATCAAGGACCACCACATAAAACCAGATACACTGAGCAGGGCAATGGTGGCACATGCCTTTAATCCCAGCACTTGGGAGGCAGAGGCAGGTGAATTTCTGAGTTTGAGGCCAGCCTGGTCTACAGAGTGAGTTCCAGGACAGCCAGGGCTATACAGAGAATCTCTGTCTTGAAAAACCAAAAAAAAAAAAAAAAAAACCCAAAGAATCAATAAATGGGACCTCATGAAATTACAAAGCTTCTGTAAGGCAAAGGACACTGTAAATAGGACAAAATGGCAACCAACAGATTGGGAAAACATCTTTACCAATCCTACATCTGATAGAGGGCTAATATCCAATGTATACAAAGAATTCAAGAAGTTAGACTCCGGAGATCCAAATAACCCTATCAAAAAATGAGGAACACAGCTAAACAGAGAATTCTCAACTGAGGAAACTCAGGGCTGAGAAGCACCTAAAGAAATGTTCAACATCCTTAGTCATCAGGGAAATGCATATCAAAACAACCCTGAGATTCCACCTAACATCAGTCAGAATGGCTAAGATCAAAAACTCAGGTGACAGCAGATACTGGCGAAGATGTGGAGAAAGAGGAACATTCCTCCATTGCTGGTGGGAATGCAAGCTGATACAACCTCTCTGGAAATCAGTTTGGTGGACCCTCAGAAAAATAAACATAATACTACCTGAGGACCCAGCTATTCCACTCCTGGGCATATACCCAGAAGATGCTCCAACATGTAATAAAGACACATGCTCCACTATGTTCATAGCAGCCATATTTATAATAGCCAGAAGCTGGAAACAACCCAGATGTCCCTCCACAGAGGAATGGATACAGAAAATGTGGTACATTTACACAATGGAATATTACTCAGCTATTAAAAACAATGACTTCATGAATAGACAAATGGATGGAACTTGAAAGTATCGTCCTGAGCGAGGTAACGCAGTCACAAAAGAATGAACACGGTATGTACTCACTGATAAGTGGTTATTAGCCCCAAAGTTCGGAATACCCAAGAGTCACTTCACAGCAACCAATTGGGCTGAGCGTGAGGTCCCAGATGGAGGACTTGGAGAAGGGGACTGAAGGAGCTGAGGGAGTTGGCAGCCCCATGGAGGGAGCAAAAGTGTCAACTGGCCTGACTTCTCGATGCTCCCAAAGACTGGATCACCAACCAAAGAATACACATGGAGGGACCCATGGTGCTGGCCACATATATGGCAGAGGAGGGTCTTGTTAGCCATCAGGGAGAGGAGAGGCCCTTGGGCCTGAGGGTGTTAGATGCCCCAGTATAGGAGAATGCCAAGGAGGGAAGATGAGAGTGAGTGGGTGGGTGGGGGAATACCCTCATAGAGGTCGGGGGAGTTGGGAGGGGATAGGGAGGTTCTAAAGGGGAGATCTGGAAAGGGAAAAACATTTGAAATGTAAATAAAGTATCAGAAAGAAAAAGAGAGAGAGAGAGAGAGAGAGGGAGAGAGAGAGAGAGAGAGAGAGAGAGAAAGGTAGCAGCAAAATTAGCTAAGAACTAAAGTCAAGGGACTGGACAGATGACTCCGTGTTTAAGAGCACTGTCTACTCTTCCAGAAGATCCAGATTCAAATCCTAACACCTACATGGCTGCTCACAACTGTCAGTAACTCCACAATCTGACACCTGTACATAAACCTACATGCAGACAAGACACCAATACAGAGAAAATGAAAATAAATAATTTTTTAAAAAAAGAACCAAAGTCAATTCAATGATAAGAAAATAAAACTTCTAAATCCCTTGCACCTTTTGGATTCTTGTCTTAAGCAGGCTTTTAATATAATCATAAAATATATGATAGTAATGAAGAACTTGTTTTACTTTGGGATGGTTCCTATTGGTTAGAAAAAATCACTTTCTGAACCCTTCTAAGTAACCACTACCTTTAAAATTTGAGGCTAATACTAACAATGGCAGAATAAGAATTGTTATTAAGCAAAATGAAATGTGCTCCAAGCAATACAGATACTATAGTATTGGGTTGTGAAAGTTTAATTTTGTCTAAAAAAGATCAGCAACAAGACTGTTTTACCATTATTATAGAAATAGACTATCAGAATCTGATGAAAATTTGAACAGTACCTAGATTTTCATGGCACTAATTAATTTAGTATTATGAGTTTTAAAATTCATCCTTAGACTTCAAACTCCTTAGGAGTCATGACTTAACTACTAGCATCAGACTAGTTCAAAATAGACAATAACATACACTAGTTGGTAAATTAACTATTTTTCCATTAGAAATCTTTTACTTAACTTTTACAAATAAAGTCTAGGGATTGGCCTGGGGAGATGACTTAGTGAGTGCCAGTTGTGTAAGCCTGGTGCTTAATAAACATGTATGATGTCCCAAGTTTGATCTCAAACATCAGAATTTAAAACAAACAAACAACCTAAATCAGAAAACAGCTTTTCATGACCTCTATGGGTTACAATGCTTCTGTGGTTAATTATATAAACTAAAAAGAATCCCCACTTAAATAGATGCATAAAGCAGTTTGACTCTTGGGAAACATAAGACAGATTTGGGTATGGTGGTGCATGCCTTTAGTTGGCAGAGACAGGCAGATCTTTATGAGTTCAAGATCAGCCTGATCTACATAGTGAGTTCCAAGCCAGCAAGGGCTACATGGCAAGACCCTGTCTCAAAAATACAAAAACAAAAAACCATAAAGTAGAAAGTAGCTGCCAACAACTGAAGAGAAGAAAAAGAAGAGCTGTTTAGTGAGTCAATTTCAGTACTGCAAGATGAAAACAGACATGTTGTACAGCAACTTATATAACTACTATTACTATACCATACACTTAAAACTTATGATACTAAGCTTTATATGCTATTATCACACAAAAATCAAAGACATTAATGAAGACTGTCAATAGGCCAACAGCTATGAGAAGACATGCTAAGTTCTGAAAAGCCTCACAATAACCAGTCTGCATTAGCACACTCCACAACTCTACAGCAACCAAGACATGTTGAATGCCTAGTACACTTAGTACAACACTGCCCTTTATAAATGATTTTTTCAATTAATAAGGAAGAATACCAAAAAACATGTTATATACATCCAAAGATTCCTAGGACATAATGATTTATACTTTACACAGGGGGTGGGAGGAAGGGGAATCAGATTAGAGCAGCATTCAAGTACACAGGGTGGAACACAAAGCACTTCAACAAACTACTGTAAGAAATTCCCCCCACTTAACATATAAAATACCAATTTCACTTACAGGGGAGTAATCATATTGTCTTTTGGTGTGAAGAAAATGGCTCTCGAATTTCCCTCTCTGGAGGGGTCATCAGATCTGTGGCTGTAAGAGTGAGTTGACTTCAAGTGTTCTCTTTCTGTACTGCGATTATTAGAGAGTTTACAGGCAGCATCATGTTGGGTGCCCATTCTTTCTGTCTTCGATAATTCCTTGACAGTTCTAGATTGGCATGGGCTTCCTTTTCTTTCAAAGAACAGGGTGACAGGTCGGTCTTTTGGGGGTAAAAGAATGGAGGGACTGTCTTTTGTGGCAAGAGCTGCATCTCTTTTAGTGACTGCTGATGGGGAACCTAGTACACCACCTTCTCCTTCACTTGGAGTATTTTGGATATGCAGAGAACATGGCCTCTCTACTCTTTGTCTTGGCTGATAAAAGGATGGTGCTAAGACAGAGGCCTCAGTTCGTGACTGTTCAATTGTCTTTAAGGCCTTACGTTCCTTCTCTAAAATATCTGTCTGCTGACGAATCTGTTCCATCATTTCCTTTTCATTCTGCTGCTGTAACTGCTTTTGCCTTTTCTCCTTTTCACTATTCAGCTTTTCTAACTTTTTAAGCACAGTACATGAAGAATCTGTATTCAAAGGAGTCACCTGATCTCCTGAAAGCTGACACTTCCTGGCTTCTCTGTTAATATCTAGAGTAAGAGTTGTCTTCAAAGTGTCTTCTCTTTCTGGTAGTTTGTTTCTTTGGATACTTGTGTCTAGTTGGGAACTTGTTTTCAGAGGTTCTTGATGGGGAATATAAAAAAACGTAGGCAGACTGCTTGAAACAAAAGAGTCTCTCAGCTGGGGTTTACAAGTGATAGGTTCAGAACTACTGACAAGCTTTTCCTTTGCAGTCCCATTCTTCCAATGCTCTGAGTCAGAGGATGCTCCTTTTCCAGCTAATGTAGAGCTTGTCTCACTTGAGGCACTGAGGGCATTATCTTGTGATTTTGGATTGGTAAATGTATTGGGTGATGAAATTTTCAATTCTCCCTCATCTAAAATGAGGGACTCTGGTTTGCTCTTTTGGTTCTCATCACAGGTCAAAAGTTCTAAGCTCCCTTGAGAGCTCTCACTGTCAGGTGTACCCTGTGGAGATTGCAGGCCTTCAGGCACCAATTCTGTAGACCATCTACGTTCCTCTGAAGGAGACATGCCACCAAGAGAACGGACTTTCAGCAATTCTAAGCTAAATATAGCTTGTTCTAATTCTCTCATTCTCCGACTTTCTCTTTTGGCCCGACCTACTTTTTTCTGATGTAGATCCTCCAAGGACTTGGGCCTCTGTCTTACAATCACATCTCCCTGTAAGTCTGTACCACTTTGGCTTCTGCCTCTCTCCTGCTGCTTGTCTGGAGACTCCTTTGAGAAGTCCATTGAACTCTCACGGCTAATTCGATTACTCTCTATCACAGATTTACACTCTTCTATGGCTTTCACTCTGTTGGCAAAGGAACGATCCTCCCACTCAGAAGGGTCTGAACCCTGGATTTCTAGAGATCCACACGCCTTGATATGCACCAGTCCATGCTCTAGTTTTGCTTCTCTCAGCCTTTCCTCTTTTAAAGCTTTATATCTATATAAAAATAGACAAAGTGGGTTATAGACAGCTCTTGGTTACCAGCAAAGACAATTAAATATATTTTTAATAGAAATACTTTTTGGAGGTGGAGCCTTGCTATCCTCAACTATGTGTAGAGTTGGCATTAAACTTCAGGCTCAAGTAATCTCCCTGCCTCTGCCCCTTATTTAGCTAGGACTAATATGTACCACTGTACTCATGATTACGTTTCTAAAACTAACTTGATTGTACTTGTTCAAATTATCCTCTTCTTTATATGAATAATTCCTAACTGGATAGCCTAGACAAAATGTTAACTGTACTAAAAATCCATTAATATCATTATTTTAATATAGTACATTAGAGATCAATGTTCTTAAAGTAAAAATAAAAAAAAAAAAGTTGACTATTTCCAAATTTATAAAATTAAACCAAATGTACAAATTTATTCTTAGCAGTTATGACCATAGGTCATGAAGGTTTCCAACCTGATTTAATTCAATGAACATTTATTTAATTTTTGCTAAAGCCCAGACAATACAGGCTAGAACTGGTAGAGTTTTATCAGTCTAGTGATAAAAACATAATAATAAAAGTATTAAAGCAGACGTTTGAACAAAAGAACTATGAAAACAGAAGGAACAACTGCTTCATTAAAATAAGATTACCTTTGTCGTGCTCTGAATCCTCTATATACTGATTGTAACAGGATAATTTTATTCCTTTGTTCTTTGTACTTCTTCCTTTGCCTGTAGCCCCTCCATCTTGACTGTATACAGGTAGCAGCCCTGTGTCTACACCTATAGAGTTCCCTCCATCTCTGCTGGATAATGACAGCTGCAGCTCGTAAGTCCAAGTACCGTTGCCTCTCTAAGTGAGCACGCCAGGATGCTTGAAGAAGGGAAGCTGCACTAGCCATTATGAAAGCATCTTTCTCCACAGCTGCACTTCTGACTTGCTTCTGATTTAGGTAATTCCTCCAGAATCGCTAAGGGAAAAGAAAAGAGAAAATGGCTGTCACATTACCACTCATTTCATAGAAAAAGTAAAACAGGCTAAATTTCTATTCTATGTCTACACTTTAAGTATATGTAGCTAACTTGGTGGTGGTTAAAAAATAATTACAACAACAACAACAACAGCCCTTTCTATGCTGCCACTGAGTTGTGTTGACGCTTTGGTTGGTCCAGGTTTGGTCCCACCTATAACCTGCTGCTGCTGTAGGTGTAATGGAAATTAGTACTACTTTACAGGAGGTGCTGAAGATCACCTTACTAAGACCGAAATGCCTCAACAAAGGGAATCCACAGAATTGCGAAATCCTTAAGCAAGTGCCATGCCCATCTTTGTGGACTTGGAGCCAACTGACGAGCCTATGAGCCATGTTGATGGAGGCCCTTTATGGTACGCACTAAATCAGCCTTACTAAAGTTGATAACAACAAGAAACTAAAAGAATGGATAAGCTTCTGCAAAAATTCATCAAGGGAAAAATTCCACAAAGTAGTGGTTGAGGATTATGACAAAACAAAAGCAAAACAAACCCACAGGTCAGGCTACTTAGCCAAGAACACTTCAAATGTAAGATAATAAGTAAAAACTTGACTCTTTAGAAAACAAATAAAAGCCTTCTTTGCTTATTAAAATTGTTATTTCAAATAACCTAGTTGAACTTAATTATAGAATTTAAAATTTTTAGATGTTTTCATACTCTATAAATTAATAACTTCTATTTTCTTTTTTTTTTTTTTTTTTTTACTTATTTTATTTTTGACAGGGTGTCTCTATTGTAGCTCTGACTATTCTAGAATGGATGTTGACAGGTTGGCAGGCTGGCTTCAAACTCCAAGGGTGTATCAACATGTAAGGTCATCTGTTGGGTATTACAAGCATTTAAGACATAAGAAGAGAAAGTGGAGAATAGCTTTGAACACACTGGCACAGGAGAAAACTTTCTCAGCAAAGCACCGAATAGTACAGGCAATAAAACCAACAATTAATAAATTGGGACCTCATGAAACTGAAAAGCTTCTGTAAGGCAAATGAACAGCAGCCTACAGAATGGGAAAAGATCTTCACAAACTCCACATTTGACAGAAGGCTAATATCCAAAATATTAAGAACTCAAGAAATTAAACATCAACAAACCAAATAAGCCAATTTAAAAATGTGATACAGAGATAAACAGAGTTCTCAACAGAGTAATCTCAAATGGCTAAAAAACACTTAAAAGAAATGTCCAACACCCTTAACCATTAGGGAAATGCAAATCAAAACTACTTTGAGATTCCATCTTACTACATCTGTTAGAATGGTTAAGATCAAAAACACAAGCTCATGCTGGTGAGGATGTGTAGAAAGAAGAACACTCTTCCATTGTTGGTAGGACTGCAAACTCTTACAGCCACTATAGAAATCAATATAGCCCTTCCTTAGAAAATTGGCAATCAATCAACCTCAAGATCCAGCTATAGCACTCTTGGGCATATATTCAAAAGATGCTCCAACCTACAAGGACACTTGCTCAAATATGTTCATAAAGACTGTATTCATAAAAGCCAGAAACTGGAAACAACCTAGATGTCCCTCAACCAGAGTAGAAAAAAATGTGGTACATTTACACAATGGAGTATTACTCAGCTGTTAGAAAAATATATCATGAAATCTGCAAGGAAATAAATGGAACTAGGAAAAAAAAAAATCATCAGGGCCAGAAAGACAAACATGGCATATACACACTAGTAAGTGGACATTAGCAATGAAGTAAAGGATAATTATGCTACAATCCACAGACCCAGAGAGACAAGTAATAAGGAGGGGCTAAGGGGGGAACACAAGGAAGGATATACCTGGGAAGGGGCTATAGACAAGAAATTTCAAGGATGAACTGGGGGCAGGTGAGGATGGGAGCAGGAGAGATCAGGTGCAGGGTTAGAAGGGGAGAATAGTGGGAGAGATGACTAGAATTGGGGAGCATTTCAGGAGTGAGGTAAAAATTCAATACAATGGAAACTCCATAGACTCTACAAGGATGACACTAGCAAAGGCTCCTCGTGATGGGGGATACAGAGCCTGAACCAGTCATCCTCTATAACTACTAAGCAAGGTGTCAAGATAGGGATTGGGACACCAACTCAGCCTCAAACCCTCCAACCTACAGTTCACCATGTTTGCAGCATGTGCTGAGCCTAGCGTAATCATCATTAGAGAGACTTCATCCAGAAACTGATGGGAAAAGATGTGGAGTCCCACAGCCAAATATCAGATGAAGCCTAGGGGAGTTCCGGAAAGGATGGGGCATAAGGATTGGAGGAGCCAATGGGATCAAGAACACCACATAAACACAGCCTACAGAATCAACTGACCAGGACTCAAGTGTGCTCACAGAGATCAGGGAACCTATATGGGTCTGACCTAAGTGCTCTGTATATATGTTATGGTTGTGTAGCTCGGTGCTCTTGTGAGATTCCTAACGGTGGGAGCAGGGACAGTCTCTTGACTCTTTTGTCTGCCTTTGGCACTCTTTTCTTCCTACTGGGTGGGATGCCTCATCCAGCCTTGATGTGAGAATATGTCCCTGGTCCTATTTATAGCTTGTTATGCCATATTTGGTTAATGTCCCTGGATAGCCACACTTATCTGAAAGGAGGTTAAGGGTGGGGGTGGGTGGATCTGGGAAAAAGAGGAGATGGGGGAGGGAAGGGAAAACTGCAGTTGGGATGTAACATAAGAGAGAAGAATAAATAAAAAGGAAAAAAATAAGCATGATTCATTCTCATCACTAAAGTTTCATTATTATTTAAATGTTTCACAGTAAAATGGTTTTGGTTAATAAATGCAGGTGAAACAAGTCACTTTCATACAGAGAATCCCTTTCTCATCCCACCTGAATAATAATAGATGCCTGTCTCAAATGAAGGAACTGCTGCCTAGAGAGCAAGACCCTAAACCACCGCTGCAACAGTATGATTCTGCGAAGCACTTCCTGATGAAGCAGATCTTGTAAATGCTGTCGTTCATGCTCCTTTAGGAAAACCTATGAGAAAAAAGACAGACAAGGAATAAAGCTTAAGAAAAAATGAAAATTATTCATACATTATTATTTCTGTGGTTAGCTTTCAGATAATAACACATATAATGGCAGAAATGCAAACAAAGTACTGATAAATGGTTCTATCACCTGTACTAAGGTAATCATTCTCAAACTGAAAAAAAGATACTTGTACATGAGAGAGGAAATGAGAAAGTGAGAAAAGCACAAAGTTTTCACTGTCAAACATTATGCTGTATTACTGCCTCTCATCTGGAAAAAAATATTACTGTAAAAGATCAGGATACCACTGGATAGTATGTCACAATTTTTAAAAATGTTGGATTAAGGGGAAAACTAAAAACCACAGATCTTAAAAAATGATTAAAATCTAAAGAAAACGATAACCATCTACTTGAAGTCTACTGTGCATTAAAGTCTTATTCCCCAGAGCCAAAAACAGGTATATACAAAGTATAAATTAGACATATCTCTTTGAAATAGAGCTATGGTTCATCTTTAGGAGCAGGCAGATATTATATAACAGGAGTTAAAGAATAAACTACTAAGGACTGGAGACAGACGGTCTTATCTGAGCAACATAAGAAGTTAAAAAAACTAAAACCGCCGGGCAGTGGTGGTTCACACCTTTAATCCTAGCACTTGGGAGGCAGAGGCAGGTGGATTTTTGAGTTCAAGGCCAGCCTGGTCTACAGAGTGAGTTCCAGGACAGCCAGGGCTACATAGAGAAACCCTGTCTCCAAAAAAAAAAAAAAACCCTAAAACCACTCAATAATTGATCTTCACAAAGTATTGTTAGATATTATGAAGTTACAGTATGGAAGTGGGGGTTATTTTGTATTATGTTTTGTGATAAATACTCATGTAGCCCAAGCTGGCCTCGATTTCTATGCAGCTACGAATGGTTATGAATGAGTGATTTTCCTGGTACTGCTTTCCAGTGTTTAGATTGTAGGTATGCAGGACTACTGCCCCGACAGCAAGGAGAACCAGTCAGTGTAAGTGCAGAAGATATATAAATTTAATGGGGAGACCATTGGGATTATAATTGAGCATGAGGTAAATATAAAGAAAGCAGCATATTTCAATGATTTTAATATATAAGTAGAATAAGTTAAATAGAATGACTAAAATAGAGCAAAAATGGCAGTTTAATACTGTCAGAGTAATACAGAGGAAACGAGCTAAGGAGCAAAACCAAAATGAAATCAGGAATAGAGAAACAGGCTGAGATATGAGAATCATTTGTAAGAAAAGAAAAACCAAAAACATTTTTACAAAAGGATTAAATCACAGGGTAAGCCCAAGATGATCATGGTTTTTTCCTTGAAAATTGGAAGAGGAGGAGGAGGAAAAGGAAGAAAAAATATAAATAAAAGGTAATAAAGAAAATAGTTGATAATAGCAGTAGAGGAATCTGGATAATGTTACTGTGGACAGGCTAAGTTAGTCATTACAGTAGAATATCTTAGACATGGTTTGAATTACAGATGAAGCTGTAGGTAGAACACTGGCCAGAAATTCTAATGATTGATACAAATTGCATTTCATTTAGGTTGTACATAGGTCAGGTAACAAATATTCTACCTATCACATGAGTTCTGGGATTGAACTCAGGTTATCAGGCTTGACAGCAAGCACCTTTATTGTTAAGCCACTAAAAAAATAAAAAATAAATAAAAAGAATAAAGGTCCTGGGGTCAGTTATGAACCTAAAATACAAAGAGAACCAACTTCTGAAGACTGTGTTCCATGGGTGTGCTAGCATTCACACATTATCTATACACAAATACAATAACAACAACAATAACAACAGTAAATCAAATTTACGGGCAACCAAGATAGCAGAGTAGGTAAAGGCACTTGCCACCAAAACCGAAAACTTGAGTCGCATCCCTGGGACTCACGGTAAAAGAAGAGAACTGATTCCACATGTTTTCCTCTGACTTCTACACCTGTGCCACGGCCCACACACCACACACACACGGGGGGTGGGAGGTAGGTAAGTAGGTAGATAGATGTAAACAAAAAACCATCTAGCTTAATTTCCTTGCAATAACCTGATGCAAACTATCTTTTCATAAAAGTCATCAACAAAGACAGATATTATTATTAAAATATAAAATGCTCTCAATTTTGACTAAGGCCATATATACTTACCATGGTTTTTCCAACTTGATAATTATCAGGATTAATATTTATTTTTCTGAAGAAATCTTGAATATTAAATTTAGATGGGATAATATGTTGGGGAAGAAGTACATGAAAGTGGCTCACAAAATCCTGAAAAGTAAAAAGAAAATGGTATCAGATCACAAAGTAACTACATGTGTACTATGCCCTAAACAGACTGTCCTTTTATTGATGGGTTTCTCAGCCTTTTAGTAAAAATAAAACTTTATTTAAAGCGAGACAATGGGAAAAGAATGAGACTACACTGTAAGAGAGCAGTGAGGCACACAAGTGAAGGTATTCTAGAGCATGTTTTCTCATTCTTTTAAAAGTAGAAGGTAAACTGGCAGGGATAGAAAACTGGTAAGAGAGAGCGGGTGTGGGAGTAACCAAAAATAATTATATACACGTGGAAATTGTCAGAGAACAACTTATTAATAAAAAAGTAGGGTAGACAAGACGAAGTGTTACTTTAAAATATTATAAATAGGAGGGGCAGGAAAGATGGCTCAGCGATTAAGAGCACTGGACACTCTTCCAAGGTCTGGGTTATAGTCCAAATGTCCACACGCCTGCTAACACAATCTGTAACTTATTGGGGAGAATGTAATACCTGCTTCTGCCCTTCAAAGGAACTATACTCACATGGTGCGTAGCTATACATGCAGGCAAAACACCCATAAACATAAAATAAAACTGAAAACATCTTTTTAAAATTTAGTTTTAAAACCAGTAGAAGATACCAAATTTGAAACACTATGCTACCAAATGGAAGCTGAACTTAAAAAAGAAGAGCACAAGTTGGTTATTCTTTTTGAGAAATCCATACTAAAGACCAAAGAAAAGTCATTTAGCAAGAAACTGAAATCTTAGTAAGGGGGTGATGGGAAACACAGCGGCTATTGGTACATACAACTGAGAATCAAGTTTTCTCTTTCCACACAGCAAAAACTACTCAGTTCCTGAAAAGTTCCAATATAATTTTTACACATAGAGCAGACTGCTGAATAATATTCTATAGCTTCACAGACAAGTCTTACTAAGAAAACTTCAGGGAAAACCAAATGAAACCTTTTATTTGACTAGAAAATTCTCATTGAATTATTTCAATTATTGGAAAAAAGCAGTGTAAAAACTGCTAAATTATGGTTAAACTTAATATTGGCAAACAGTCAGATCAAATGAGAATAGCCAAGTATTCTATCATGACATATATGCAACAGAATTGATGTCCTTCCAAAAAAGTGAGTAGTCTCTCAATGCTTTTACAACTTTGTATAAAAATAGTAAGATTAAAAAAGGTAAATGAGTCCCAAAGATAACTGTATCTATAGATATATAAAGCAAGGTATGTAGAAACAATTTACATGATGTGAATATGTGTGTGTATATATTATATATATATAATAAAAGCAGACAACCTGGAAAGAATATTTGGAGCTGTATCCAGATTGGCGAATTCTAACTGTTTCCAGCATCCCAGTGTACCGAAGCTGTCTTAGTACCAAGGCATCACTGAATCTTAAGGGCAGCTAAAACAAACAAACAAAGCAAAACGTTTAGTATATCACTAAATTCAGATTTGTCTTAAAAGTACAGGTGAACTTTAAGTAGCCAGGGACTGACTAAGGGATTAAGATAGAGTTGAAGAATTGACAAGCTCTCCTCCTAACTGGTAACTAATGAGAAGATGACTGCCGGCCCTAGAGTAATGAGGGAGAAATCAACTCTCTAGGCTCCTCTAGTCATAAAGGCAAAGGGCCAATGATACTCAGTAGAAATGTAAATGTCCAAAGGCCTCACAGCTCAGTCACTACAAACTAATGGCACTGATACATTTAACCAAGGATTGTTTAGAAGTTTGTGTTTCATCAACATGTTTATCTGGTACTGTCACCAAGAAAATAACTTACATAATCTGTTACCTTGGCTTAGAACTGATAAAATTCTTCTAATAAAAGGCAAGAACTGTTTATTTCTGTAATACTTACTTATGACACAGGCATCAAACACAGAAAAAGAGGGGAAAAATCCTTGTAGTCCTGAAAATGTTAAACTCCTTTATTACATAGGCACTCACAGGAAAGAGGCTCACCACCCCTAGGTATCTCAGAAGCTACATTTCTAAAGAGATATATTTGTAGCTTCTTATATTACTTCCAGGTCAGTCTCATAATATTATTTTAATCACACTGTGAAACTCAAAATTTTTTTTTTTACTGGAAAAACCTGTTTCTAGTTGTTAGAAACCTTTAATCCAAAAGCTTTCTGTTTATTGTAATCAGGATTAAATAATCCTTAGGTCAAGAGGTGAAGCAAACAGCCAGTTGACAGGGAGTGAACATAGGAAAAAACAGAGAGAGTAAAAGGAAGTCAAAAGGATGAATAGAGAGATTCACAGAAAGTAGCAGGGAGGGACATTCAGTTTGAGGGGGTTTTGAGACATTGTGGAGAAGGAGAACTTCTGCTTCCTTCTGGGATGTTGGCTGAGTAGGACAGTCAGCCCTCTGGGCTGGGTGCTTTCTCTGCCTCTCTGAGCTAGCAAGCTTCCACCCCAGCACCTGGGTTCTGAGTCTTCATTGGTAAAATTGAATGATTGAGATTTCGTTGAAAACAGCAAATGTGTACATCTGTTTTATATGCCTAAATATATGTTACATATATTCAGAACTTATCCTGAGACCTGATACATTTTATTAACTCAAATTTTGAACAGCAAGGTCTCAATAATTGAAACTTAAACTTCTATTCAATGCAAGCAAGAACTAAGCACTTCATAGCTGTAAGCTATTAATACTCAAAAAGGACTATGAATTTAGTATTATAATTACAGTAGATCATTACACAGATGAAATATTTAAGCCATGGAATAATGAAGCAACTCAACTACAGTGTCTGTATGTGTACGTGAAGGTGTATATATATACCGTAGCACACATGGGGAAGGCAGAGGACAGCTTACGAGAAACAGTCTCCATGTGGGTTCTGAGAACAAATAGGTTATAAAGCTTACTCAAGACCCTTTACTTTGTGAGCCATCTCACCAGCCCCAACACAAAGCTTTTAAACAGCAGAAATGCAGATTGATTATTAAAAGTGAAGTGAAATATAGCTGATAACTCCTACAAGCCGTCTCCTGACCTCCACATGTGTACTGTGGCAATGTGCACACATGCATGCAGATAAGTAAGAAAGACAACCTTAATGTCTACTTATTTAAGTTTTTTGATACAAACTATTTTTTCCCTTTAATGAACATAAAAATGACAAACATATTTACACATTCTATTTTGACAAGTATGGCAATAAAAAAGGTATGGGTAAAATTTTCTAAGCAAGAGACATAGACTATGTCCAACAAAGGAGATTAAGAGTATATAAGAGTATATATAATTTTCACAGGAAAGAAATTATTTTTTTTTCTCATGGAATTTCAAGGAGTAGTAACACTTGCTCCTCAGATTCTAGTACATACTGAGTCAAATCCTCAAATAACTTATAGATGCGTCAGTGTGGAAATAAAAAGACTACCTACAGATAATATTTATGGAGTATTATTTTCTGTCAAAACAGTATGCACACTTCCTCTCTATTCTCTTTAAGGGAATTCAGACTTCATTTTGAAGTAACCTGAATGATGTGCTGTCATGTATACATTTACCTTTTCAGCATTTGAACGAATGCATTTTACAAAATATGGTTCTGCTTGACCAAGTGTCTCCATCAGCTTGCTTAAGGAGGCCTACAATAAAAGTAGTGTCATTAGAAGGCTCTTTTACTCAAGAGTTGACAACAAGTGACTTATAAATATAAACAACTGTGTGGCAAAATATGCAGAAACCCTTCTATACATATGTAAAATAATTTGTTTCTCAAAAGGAAATTGTGTGTATTCCCATTCTGGTTAACTCAAGAATTGCTAAGGACAAGGAATACAGTTATTGATCTTAAAAATAAATACTGTGGCAACAGTCAGTATTGCAGATGCATTTTTCACGTTCATTAAGTAACTTTGTTCAAATGCACATTTTGGGTAATTTTGTTCCTACTCCTATCTCTGTTCTGAGGTAGGACCTTTATATTAGTTCAACAAATATAACAAGCTATGTAGCTCAGGCTGACCTTAACTTTTGATGTCCCTATGTCAGCCTTCAGAGTGTTGGTATTACAGCATCCGTGTATATGCTCTACCCTGATAGTCTTCCAGTCTGACCAGCTTTTAAAGTCATCCAGAAAAGCAGCACTTCCTTAATTCAACTGTAATGTTTGTAGAGGATGTGGTGACACTCTCTCTCTCTTCTAGAGCTAGTTTTGTGTATACCTCCCAGTTATTCTGGCTAGCGGCATATCAGTTTTTGCTAAAGAACCAGAGATTTTCTTTCACTTACTCCAAGAGTCTTTAGGTTTTGTTTTCTTTTTAATTTTGGGTGTTTTTTTAAAGATTTATTGTACTTTCAGTTATATATGTGTGTCTATGTACTTCTGTGCTGCTACCCACAAAGGCCCAAAGCACCTGATCCCCAGGAGGTGGGCAAAGGTTGTGAGTCAGCTTATGTGGGTGCTAGGAACCCAACTCAATCTTCTGAAGCACATTTGCACTCTGAACTGCTAAGCCATCTCTCCAGCCCCTCTTCTGCTTATAGCGTCACAGAATTCTATTTGGGTTTTGTTTTTTCCTCCTATCTTCTTGCTTTAGGTTTAATGTATTCTCCACTTTCTATTTTATTAAAGAAAACCCTTTGATTCTTGGAAATACAACCTAACTTCTCTTCTTATAAAAAGCACTTAATACTATGGCTTCTTAGGCATATGAATCATATCACATCAATAATTTTGTAATTCACTTTGATTCTTCAACAACAATCTGGAAAAATAGAAACATTTTATTTGGCATGAGTAGAATAGGTAATAACCTGAAACTGGGCGCTGATACTGGGAGGTTTCTTCTTCTTGTGCAAATGAAGAAGAGATTTGGTAATTCGATCCTGAAGGGTCAGTCTTGTCAGATGCTTCAAAGAATTTACCTCCAGCAAGTGCTAAAGTCAAGGTAAAAACATTATATATATGTGTGTGTATATAATATATAAAAAATATCATCAGACAGTTTTCAATATTTCCAATTGTGAGAAATGTTTTTCCATCAAATGTGCTTAGTCTGATAAGGGCTCTCCCCCTTTTCCTCTGTGTTGATAATCAATCATGTGTGTAGCCCACAACTCATCAATGGGATGAGACACCCCCTACATGAAGGATAAAAGACAAAGCCCTTTTAGCAAAGGTGTTTACTCGTTAGACCTGGGTTCTGGCATACCCTTCAACTTTCACCTTGTTTGAAACAGTTCCTTATTCTGCTACTACATATGCCAGACAGACCATGAGCTTCTGGGGACTCTTATGTCTCCACTTTCCATCTTGCTGTACAAACATTAGAAATATAGATACATGCTACTCACTATACCCAATCATATGTGGGTGCTTGCGATTTAAACTCAAGGCCTCAGGCTTATACAACAAGTACTTTTACTCACTGACTAACCTTTTGAGCCTGTCGTTGTTTTAAAATGGTATTTAATGCAATTTTGATTACTACAGTTTTTTAATTCATTTGATTACTTTAAGTAGCACAGATAGCATGACATCTCAAGCTTCATTGTTTTTATTCAACATTGCTTTGACTATTGGGGAACTTTGTGCATTTATGTTAAAACTATTTTTTCCTACTTCTGTGTAAAATGACATGAATATTATAGGGACTGCATCCCATATATAAATCCATCAGCCAAAATAGGTGCTAGAGATTATCTTATTTTTTTCTAAGCCATGAATTGGAAAGCTCACTTTCCATTCATTGTGTTGTATTCAATTTGTCTCATCAATATTTTACAATTTTCTATAGAAAGATCTTTCACTTCCATGAATAATTTTACTATTAAGTATTCTATTTTATGGTGCTATTACAAATAGAATTGCTTTTATAATTTTTTCAGATAGTAGAGTTAGTCTATTAAAGCATGATTTTTTTACATTGCATCTGTGTTCTCAAACATTACTGAATTCCTAAATTATTTCTAACAGTTATTTAGAGGATCTTTAGAGACTGCTCTAATAACATGTCACAAGCTAACAGAGACTATTTCACTGCTTCCATTAGAAGTTGTGTGACATTTGTTTCTTTTTATTGCCTAATTTCTCTGGCCCAGACTTTTGATATTATCTTATTAGAAGTAGCATAAGAAGGCATCTGTGTTGTGATGGTTTGTATATGCTTGGCCCAGGGAGTGGCACTTATTAGGAGGTGTGGCCTTGTTGGAGTAGGTGTGTCACTGTGGACATGGGCTTTAAGACCCTCATCCTAGCTGCCTGGAAGCCAGTATTCTGCTAGCAGCCTTCAGATAAAGATGCAGAACTCTCAGCTCCTCCTGCACCATGCCTACCTGGATGCTGCCATGTTCCTGCCTTGATGATAGTGGACTGAATCTCTGAACCTGTAAGCCAGTCCCAATTAAATGTTGTCCTTATAAGAGTTGCCTTGGTCATGGTGTCTGTTCGCAGCAGTAAAATCCTAACTAAGACAGTCATCTTGCTGGTCCTCCTTGTTTTTAGACATAGTCTTGCCATGCAATGCATACTGGCTTCAAACTTGAGCTCTTCCTACCTCTGCCTTCCTGGTGCTAGATTATAAATGTTGCTTTTTATAAGACTTGCCTTGGTCATGGTGTCTGTTCACGGCAGTAAAGCCCTAGCTAAGACATGTATCATAACCCTATCTTTTCCCCATTTAGTAAGAACTGCCTAGCTACAAAATACATACTGTTCAGGGTGTTATCACATAGGGTGGATTTTGGTCCCTACCATTCAGTTTTATACTTTATGTTTTCATGTTACTAATTAGCACAATTTGTATGCAGCCTGAAGAACTGCTTATAGTATTTCTAACAAGACACGTGTATCATGTTCTAAATTCTCTCAGCTTTTGTCTGAAACAATTTGTCTCCATTTTGAAAGGCAGGATTGCTAAGTAGGGACATTATGGGACATATGTACAAGAAGATACAGCTCTAAATTTTTTATCCTACTATTTTGATTATATTATGTCTTGTATAGGTCTCTCTAGATTTATATTATTTAATGCCTTGATTCTGGGTTGTTATTTACTTCCCTAGACTTGGGAACCTTCCTGCCATTATTTCTTTGAAATGTTTTCTGTCCCTTTCTTTCTGTCTTTAGATACACCAATAATATGCAGATTTTTCCATTTGATGGTGTCTCTTAAGAGCCTCAGGCCATTTTCAGTCTTTGTCATTTCTTCTCCTTGATCTAGTCTGTTCGTGAATCCCTTTACTGAGTTTCTAAACTTCTGCTTATATCTCTTATTTTGGAAAGGAAATGCAATAAAAATTGGATTCCTTGAATACCTGCTTAAAGCCCCTCCCCATGGTCTAGAGCAATGGCTCTCAACCTCCCTAATGCTATGACCCTTTAATTCAGTTCCTCATGTTCTGGTGACATCACCCATAAAATTATTTTTGTTACTATGTCATAATTGTAATTTTGCTGTTATGAAGAGTAATATAAATATCTGATATGTAGGATACCTGATATGTGACTCCCAGGTTGAGAACCACTGGTCTAGAGACACTCAGGAATTTGGAATCCATCAACTCCCAGAAGTAGGGAACTGAGAAGTCCTTCCTTTGAGTGAGTGCAGTAGAAGTGTGAGATTCAATGTACAAATGAACTTGTTCCAGAGATATTCAAGACCTGACCTTGTCTCCAGACCAAATAAGGGGAAAGACCCAGGATATATGTACTCTTATAAGGCTCTCAGGAGTTTACTGCATCTACAATACAGACTAGATCTGAGACCAATACAGCTCCTCACCCCTGACTTTTAAAAAGAACTTCTCATTGTTTTTTATATAAAACTTTATATGAAATTCAATGTCAGTGTTCATAATCAGAGTTTTATCAGCATGTGAACATAGTTGATCAGTTTCATATTATCTAAAGTTGTGTTCATGCTACAACAGCCGACTTGAAGTATTGACAACAAACTATTTAACTATTTATAAAAATACTGTGTAATATCTGTAATAAATGAGAGTTACATAGTGACTAACTAGAAATGTTCTCAGAACTCAGATTTTCACTTTAAGCTGTCTCAAGAAAAATAAAAAGTACCAATTATAAAACAGAACTTGCATAGAAACTAGAGAATGGTATTTGTCACAAATAATTATCTTCCTGAACTATTAGGCTTGTCCATTTCCCAACAGACTTTGTTATTTTTAAAATGGATTCAACTAAGTACATATAGTCTCTATTTTAGAAATAAATTAGGTTTTTCTTATACTTGATTTATAAACATTGGTGGCACAAATAATAAATAATCGTTACTCAATAAGGAAATTATAAAGTTTCTTCCATAGTACTCACCTTTGGAAGAACAGGTTTTGACCTGAAATTTTTGTTTCTCCTATAAAGACAAAACATTCATTAGAAGAAGGAAAATAAAAACCCTACAGTATAAATGAGTGATAAAAGAGCCTTCTCAGGGCAACTAAACTCCTCCTTAGGAGAATGTGGGCCCTCTGTACAAAACCTTATCTACTAAAAACTCAATCAAGCAGGAATCACTGAGAAAAAAGTAAGAGAAGACAAGACATGGAGGGAATACCAGCATTGTACTTTGGGAATAAGCAGAGTTGAGCCTGAAGATAAGTGATATAAGGCTATACTTTTTAATCTTAAGTTTCCATTTCTTGTATGTAGTTAGAGTTTTACTTTCCAACACCTACCAAGATTTATTTCTACCATTTTAAGATTTTTAAGATATGCCTCAAATTCATAAAAAGTTAAAAATATACATTTCAATAAAACATCTTCCGTTTTAGAAATTAAATTTTTTTCTATTCATTCTTCCTACTCATAAACGAAAGTGAACTTTTATTAAGGGTTCAGGAAAAGGGCAAATACAGCTCAAGGCTTAGAACACTGGCTGAGAGATTATAAAGACCTGTCAGGACTACTTCCCACCTACCGAACTGAACTTCTCTAACCCTGGTTTTACTTCTGTGATAAACCATAAAGTGTCTAGTTTATGACACATCAAAAATAAATGCTTGGAAAATGCCTAAAATACATTAATGCTATCAACTAAAATCTATTTGAGTTTAATGGAACATCATGCCTAGTTATTTCCATGCCAAAACTAGTTCCTTCACCAGACAGTGAAAGGTAAGAATTAGATGACATTATACATGCTACCATTCACACGTGTATCAAATTTTCCTGTCCAAGTGCTAGATCTGAAGAAGAATAATTGTAAAAATGGCAGGAAATCCTAAAAAAGCTAAGTGTTTTGTTTCTCTAGAAGAAGATAATAATAATCATTTTCTGAAATTAACACATTTAACCCTTTCTGAGTTTTACTAGTGAATAGGGAAACTGAAACAGAAAAAAAAGTAATGATATATATAATGCATTGGATTCATAGTTTTAAAAACTAAGTACATTTTACTCTTTTTTCAATCAAATCCATGAAAATAACACTTCATCTCTCATTTGTTTGGTAAGATAATTTAGCAAAATATTCCTTTTAAAAGTCTATTAATAACCAATACTGACGTGAGAATTCCATGAGCTCTTTCCAGGAGTTTGCTGCTTGCTGAATTAGCAAATATCCCATCTTTATCAAGCAAGGAAGTATTGCTAGTTGGTAGTCTGCTTTGGCGAATGCCAGTTCTGACATTCCAGGCAATATCAAATGTATCACTGAAAAAAAATAGTTTAATTAGCTTAAGTTAATTATCTCTATATGATTCTATTAATATAAAATGTAGTATATTATAGAAATGGAACATTAAAATATACTAAGCAGCATAAAATATTTTTATTTCAATGACTACAAATCAAGTGGAACCTCTCTGTCACCCAGAAAATAGCTTTAGTGGATTCAGACACATTCATATACAAATGTACAGGTAAACTAAAACATCATACAGGTGACATCACTAACATAGTGCTGTCTGTAAGTTGTATGTTTTAATACATAATAAACTCTATGATGCCTTTCTTCTTTTCTAAAACTTTCAAAAGCTCCCATAGAGATTTATAATACTAATAGGACACATGAATCTATGGAGTATCTATTTCTTTCTGAAACATCTTATTCATAAACACACATGCTCCTGATACATCAACCAAATATATTAAGCTGTTGCTACAGACTGAGTGTTATTATCAGCACTAGAGGCAGAAGAATGAACAAATTACCAGTAATTATAGCATAATATTTAATGAAGGGCTTTCCTGGTAAACATAGTATATTTAAATCTCTACAGAAGCCATTAAAAAATGCAACTTATATTTCAAAGGAATTAACACTTAAGAACAAAGAAAATAAACTGAGACCAATCTTTGCAATACAGGTGGCATATTAGTTTCCCAGGCTTTGTTCTTTATGTGGACAGGGGTGGAAGAGAAAGCCTGTAATCTGAACAGTTGTATGCACAGGTGAGGAGGACAGTATTATTACACACACCTAGGGGCAATATTGAAAATAGAGGCACTCAGTCTTTTATCCAACTTTTCCAAGAATGAGAATACCTGAGGTTATATAATCTAAGTAGTCAGTTGGCATACATTGTGGAGGAGATTTTAGCCAAGGGAGAGGGAAACACACCAGACTGATACTGCTTGTCAATCTTAAACATGAATAGTTGACCAATTCAAAACAAAAAACTTGAAGGAGGCCAAGAATGGTGGTTCCAGCCCTCTGAAGGAAGGGGCAGAGGGATCTCTGGAAGTTAGGGGCCAGCCTATTCTACATAGTGAGTTCTAGCTCACCCAAAGCTACAGAGACCATATCTCAAAAAAAAAAAAAAAAATTAAAACAAAAACAAACAGCAAAAAAACTAGGAAGAAAGGAAAGAATCCTATAAATACTGAGAAGAAAAACTTGAAACTCTTGTAAATTGAGTACACTGAAAACATATGAACATGCAGAATATATCAATTCATTAGTTTAAAATATATGTCAATTATTCTATCACTGCATATACAGCATTAAAACACCAAGCTAAAATCCTTACTATCACAAGATTTATAATAAGTATAAGGAGACTAATAAGCATATAGGAAAACATGTTCTGGGTCAAGTAAACAGATGAAGGAGAAAAACTAAACAAAATAAAATACAATAAGTTTTTAAAGTACAGTAGTTAGGGAAGGACTCATAGAAAAGGTTCAGCTTAAATAAAGATGTCAAGTGTATCCATACAGGCCTGTAATCTCAAAACTGGGAAAGTGAGGCAGAAGAGGTTCATGAATTATGGGTCAGGCATGGTTACATTGTGGAGCTCAAAGACAGCCTTAGTATTATATTAAAAGACTGTCACAAAAATATTTTAATTAAATAGAAACTAGAAAGAAATAAAATGAAGTAGTTATCTAGTTAAGAGAGAGCAAACACAAAATCCCTAAGATGGGCATGCTGCTGTTAAGTCTGAGATACACTGAGAAAGACGCCAAGACACAATATGCCATTTTAGGTAGCCTAAGGATTTTGGCTTTTACTGGAATGGATGAGAGAAAAACAAGGGGATTTTAAGTAAAGCATTAAGATGATTCATCCTATAAAATAATCATCTGACTAATGTAGAAAATATAGCTTTGGAAGCTGAGGACAAAGCCTGGTTAAGTTAGAATAATCTATGCAAATGGAATAACAGCTTGCACTGAAGTGACAATGGAAGGGGTAAGTGGTGATAACAATTCCCAACTCTTGTCTGAGGTTAAAGCTGGCATGGCCTGATGATCCAGCAAATGTATATTGTATGAGAAACAATTACAGATCACTCCAAGATCTTTTTAAACCAGTACTTACAGCCTGAGAGATGAAGAAATGACAGAGATAAAGAAAACCAAAAGGAGACAGAAAATCAAATAAAGAAGAACATCAAAGGAGCCCAAATGTTTTAGTAAAGACTGTCTAAAACACCAGCACGTGGAAAAGTGGAATTACCACAGAAAAGGCTCAGGAACCAGAAAAGTGCACCTTAAAAATGAAACAAATAATAAAGCAATGGTCAAAAGCACGTAGAGCAATATATTTCTAGTAATCTAAAAAAAAAAAAGGAAATGTGTAAAAATTTAACCATAAAACTTTTAACCAAAAGCCAGATATAACTGTACACTTCTATAAATCCTAGCATTTGAGAAGCTTTGGCAGGAGTATTACTGCCTGAATCCAAAGTCAGTCTGAACTACATAGCAAGATCCTGTCTCAAAATAAAATGGCAAGAAAGAAAAAAATGAAAATTTGATCAACAGCATAAAGTGAAAAGGCCTTAACTAAGCAACAATTTTAAAAATTAAAAGCATTTAATTCAAGACTACCAGCTAAGTATCACAGTGATGCCAAGACCTTACAAAAAAGGCCATATTTCACTTACGAGGCTAAAGCAGGAGGATCTCAAGTTCAAGGCCTGCCTGAGCTATGATGTGAGTTGAAGATCAGCTGGGGCAATTTAGTGTGATCTTACCAAAAACAAACACAGCAAAAAGAGGGCTGAGACTGGGAATACTGTTCAGTGTAGAGTGCTGGCCTGGCATGAACAATGTTCTAAATCCAACCCCTGGTACTGGAGTGGGGAAAAAGTTATGGAATGGAATAATATTAATATTCATAGCAGGCAAGAAGCACCAGGTGTGTCCCCTCACTTGAGACAACAACTGCAGTAGCTAAGCACACTCTAATAAAACTATAGCAGTGTCTTCCTTTCTTCACAAGTCCACCACAGTCTGCATTCACTTCTTATGTATAAATACCGTAGTGGTTTGAATAAGAATGGCCCCCAGGTGCAAATATTTGAATGCTTGGTCACTGTTGAGTGACAATACTTGACAGGACTTAGAAGGTGTGGCCTTATAAGAGGAAATATGTCACTGGGAGTAAGCTTAGAGGTTTCAAAAGCATAAACCAGGCTTAGAAGCTTCCTTTCTTCCTTGTACCTGTAGAGCCAGATGTAGAACTCAAAGCTACTTAGCTAACACCATGTTTGCCTGCTTACCACCGTGTCTCTGCAATGATGAAAATGTTATACTAAACTTCCGAAACTGTAAGCAAGCTTACAGTTAAGTATTTTCTTTAATAAGAGCTGCTATTAAGCCTATCTCAAAAAAAAAAAAAAAAAAAAGCTGCCATGGTCATGGTGTCTCCTCAAAGCAGTGAATACTAAGACAAATACTTATGGTAAGTTTCATTTCTAAATGAGCAGTGGTTAAGAAATTGGAGCAGTGCGTAGGTGGCCCCTGCCTTTAATCCTAGCACATGGGAGACAGAGGCAGGTGGATCTCTATAAGTTCAAGGCCAGTCTGGTCTACAGAGCAAGTTCCAGAACAGCCAAGGCTACACAGAAAACCCTGTCTTGAAAGACTGAAAAAAAAAAAAATCAAAAATAAAATAGAACAATGCTAAGAATCAACATTTATAACATAAAGAATAGCACATAATTTTAAATTGGGGAGTTTTTTTATTTTTAGAATTCCCTATGTAATATTTCTGAGGATACAGTCAACCATAAATAGAAATGTAGAAAGCAAAGCTAAATGAAAAATTTTTGGACCTCTAAGGCCTACTGATAGCTTGTAACTTCCAGGGCAAGGTTTCTCTGCTAAACCTATTTAACCTTTATATCAAAAGAGGTAGGACAGAGTTGCGTGCATCTTCTTGGAAGAGCTTTCAAACAGCTCATAGCCAATATGGGCTCCATATATTAGAGATTTATGCAGTAATAAATGCTTTAATCATGCAAGAAAAAAAGCCAAATACATAGTGAATGCTGTTGTACCTTCTACACTGTTGCAAGGTTAAATGCCTTCAGTGGACTTAAAAGGTAATCACCATTTCTACCCCCAGCCTTCAACATTCTCCTTTTCTGTTTTGGAGATCAGATATTAACAGTAACTCACATATGAGCATAAAATTAGAAAATAACTGTATGTGTCCAAGGAACAGAAACATAAAATAGCTGAGAAGTTCTTAACAGTATACCTTAAGCTGATATTGGGCACAGAAAAGAGTCTACAGTTGAAAAAACAAGCAAACAGCAAAAGAAGAGAAAAACCAAATCAAAGAACAGATGACTTGTGCAAAGGGAGACAGATCTGATATCTGGCTATCACATTATTATGTTCAAATGCTCACTGCATACCAATCAAAAAATAAAAATTAGATAGAAATCATACTCACACACAACATACTTAGAAAGCATGGCCTATTCAGAGGGGAAAAAAAACAAGTCAAAAGAAACTACCTCTGAAAAAAGATGTTTTGACAGATACACAAGTCAAAAACATCAAAAACTGTCAAAGCCTAGTGTGGGGTGATTCAGGTCTATATTCCCAACACTTCCGAGTTGGAGGATCAGAAATTCAAGATCATCTCTAGTTATAATATATGATACACTGTCTCAAATAAACCAAGAAGCAAACAGAGTAGAAATCTCAGGGGAATAGCAAGGTGGCCCAGAGAATAAGGCACTTGCTGTCAAGACTGATTATGTTAGTTTGGTCCTACATGGGTGAAGGAGAGAAATTGGTCCTCCGAGTTTTTCTCTCATTTTCAAACACATCCTATGCACATTTCCCAACAAAGCCACACCCCCCACACACACCCAAAAGTGCCAAATACCCAAGATACAGCTCACAGAACTCAAAAAGGTCAACAAGCTGAAGGGTCCAAGTGAGGATGCCTGAGTCCTATTTGGGAGGGAGAAGAAACCCACCGGGAGGGAGAGGGAGGGAGTTGGAAGAATGGGGGGGGGGGGCGCAGAGGAGATGGAGGAAAAGGACTTGAAATCCCTGAGGACCAGCAGAAAGAAGGGAAGCATGCAACCTCAGGAGGTAGTAGGTGGGGGAACCCTCCAGAAAGTACCAGAGACCTAGGAGGTGAGAGACTCTGAGGACTCAATGAGAGGAATCTTAGATGAAATGCCCTACAGTGGGGACAGGGAACTTGTAGAGCCTACCTCTAGCAGAAAGACAGGGCATCAAGTAAGGGATGGGGTTGCCATCCCAAAGTCAAAACTCTGACTCATAACTGTTCCTGTCTGAAAAAAACTACAGGGATGGAAATGGAGAGGAGCCTGAGGAAAAGAAGGTCCAGCAGCAGCAGACCCCATGTGAGATCCAGCTCAAGGGGAGGCCTTAAGACCTGACACTATTATGGAGGCTATGGAGCACTCACAAAAAGGGACCTATCCTGACTGCCCTCCTAAAGACCCAACAAGCAGCTGAAAGAGTCAGAGGCAGATATTTGCTCCCAACCAATGGACAGAAGCTGCTGACCCCTGTGGTTGAATTAGGAGAAAGCTGGAAGAGTCCGGGGAGGAGGGTAGCCCTGTGGGAGAACCAGCAGTCTCAATTAACCTGAACCCCGGAACACTGACCAGGCAGCAAATGCTAGCTTATTACTTCCCCTTCCCCCATGGCACATACACAGCAGAGAACTACAGGATCTGGGTTTAGTCAGAGAGGATGTACCTAACCCTCAAGAGACTGGGGGCCCCAGGGAGTTTAGAGGTCTGGTGGGGTGGGGGTGGGGTGTGGGAACATCCCTGTGGAAACAGGGGGCAGGGAGGAGGTGTGGGATGTGGAACAGTCAGAGGGTAGACCAGGAGGAGAATAAAATCTGGAGTTTAAAATAATTAATTTTTAAAAAAATCTGTGAACAGAGGAGACAACTCAATGCTTTACACACTTAGTGCATAAGCCTGAGGATCTGAGAAAGAATCCCACAACTAATGTAAAAGCTAGATGCCATAACACATCTATAAACTCAGTACTCCTATGCTAAGACACAAGACAAAGACAGGACAATCTCTAGAAACCTGTGAGCCAGATAGACTGATGTACACAGTAATGAGCAAAGAAGAAATCCAGTCACCTCAAAAAAGGTAAAACACAGGACTGACGTCCAAAGCTGTCTTCTGAGCATCACACACGTGCCATGATACATTCGCCATTACCCACACAAACATGCCCACAACAGATTCTCACAAATATACAAAAACATAAATCTGAGTGTGGTGGCACACACCTATAATCCTAGCACTCGGCCTGAGGCAGAAAAATCACAGGCTGACAGGCTATATAGCAATATCTAAAAATATAAGATAGTTATTTATTTCATATTGCCTTGTAAACATATACCAAACTTACTGTTGATTTTTTTCATTTAGAGTGTTCATGCCTTGAAGATCAGAAAGAGGTGTTCTTGGGTTTTTTCGGGTTATACCTAACAAAAGAAAAAAAAGTAGAAAATGTAAACAAATTAGTGCACTTTCAAAATACTAAAGAAAAAATTTCTAAAGAATAAACTAAGTTTTAAACATTTGATAAATGTCAGATACTAAGAAAAGTTCTGAAACTATCACCAGAACTTGATTAAATGAATCCAAATAGGAAATTCAACAGAATTTTCTTCATTCCACTCCTCCTCCCCTTTGCCTCTGAGAGGGCACCCTCTGCTCCCCAACCCCTCCCTGTGCATCCTCTTCCCTAGGGCAGTAAGTCTTTACAGGATTAGGCACATCTGAGACCAGACAAGGCAGTCCTCTGCTACATATGCGCCAGGGGTCTCAGACCAGCCTGTACCAGCCCATGTATGCTCTTTGGTTGTTGGCTTAGTCTCTGGGAGCTCCCAGGAGTCCAGGTTAGTTGACACTGTTGATCTTCCTATGGGGTTGCCATCCCCTTCACTTCAGCTCCTTCAATCCTTCCTCTAACTCTTCCATAGGAGTTATCATCCTGATGAGGTAACTCAGCCCCAAAGGAGCATGGTATATACTCACTGATAAGTGGATATGAGTCAAAAGTATAGAATACCCATACAAACTGGTCACAAACTGTAAGAAGTTTAACAAGAAGGAAGGCTGCTTCAATCACACTTAGAAAGGGGTACAAAATAATTACAGGAGGCAGAGGAAGGGAGGGACCTGGGTGAAAGTGGGGGATAGGATCTGATATGGGGGAGAAACAGGAAAGAAGCCCAGAGGGCCAGGAGAATGAATGAAAATAGGCAACCTCTGGGGTTCGGGGGGAGGGAGGGACCAGTAGAAAGTTCCAGAGACCTGGGATGTGAGAAGAATGAATGAAAATAGGCAACCTCTGGGGTTCGGGGGTGGGGGTGGGAGACCTGTAGAAAGTTCCAGAGAACTGGGATGTGAGAAGCTCCCAGGACACAATGGGGATGACCTTAACTGAAATGCCCAGCAGTGGGAAGAGGGGACCTGAAGAGAATACTTCTAGTATATACACAAGGCCCCCAGTGGAGGGGTGAGGTCACCAACCCACCTACAAAATTTCTAACCCAGAATTGTTCCTGTCTAAAAGAAATGCAGGGACAAAACTGGAGCAGAGACTGAAGGAAAGGCCGTGCAGTGACCAGCTCAACTTGGGATCCATCCCATAGGCAGACATCCAAGCCTAACTCTATTACTGATGCTACCTTGTGCTTGCAGACAGGAGCTTAGGAGATCCTGAGAGATCCTACCCAGCAGGTAACTGAGATAGATGCAGATACTTACAGCCAACCGTTGTTCTCTTAATATTATTTGAAAAGCATTAAGTTTTCAATTTAGCAAACATCACTTTCCTCCACTTTTAGTTGATGATTATATATCCTAAAAAAAAAAACTTTGCCTGTTTTTTTTTTTTTTCTTAAGTTTTCTTACAAATTTAATGGCTTTGATCCTTAAATCTGTATGACTCATTTCAGGTAACTTTTTATGGCAAGAGAGTTCTCTTTTAACAAATAAATTCCAAGGTGTTCAATGGCATTAGTTAGTTGAGCTAATCCTTTATTCCACTAAACTATCTTAGCACCATATTACATTCACATGAATCCATTTCAGTACTTCTTATTTGGTTCACAGATTTCCTTCCCTCCTGTTCCCTTCCTTCCATTTCCCTTCCTTTTTTGCAATAGCATGTATTAAATTCAGGGCTTTGAATATGCTATACAAGAGGCCTACCACTGGGCCACTCTCCACAGGAAGATGAGATTTTAAGTCTGCTACCAGGCTCATCTATACCAGTTTCCAAAAGACTGAGAATTAGGAGTTACTTATTAGGTCATTCTAAATCAGGGTCTCTAATTAGGTTGTACTCAAGCTGCCAAGCAAGACTACAGTCCTCCTGGGACTAGAATGAAGTAAGATTCACTCTCAGGTCATCCTGAGACAAGTTGCTAAGGAAACCCATTTCCTTATTACCTACTGGCTGAAGGCTCTGTTGCAACACTGGATGGAACTGCTCACATCATAAACAGTGGCTTCTCTGACAGAGATGTAAAAGCTACCAAATAAAGGCATACTAAAGACAGGAATAATAATATAGTAATAATATTAGAGTGACACACCTGCCAAGCTCTTTCATCACACAGACCCACTCTTGTACAATATGGGAAAGGACTGGCTGCCTCAAGGGCATTTATAAATTTCATTTTCCAAGAATTTATAGAGTTAAAAATAAATTTTGTGTATGTATTAGGTACCTACAAGATTGAGTTAATGTTTTAGTTTTAAAACATTTTTTTAGATTTTTACTATTTTAATAGATTAATTCCAGACTTTCAATTCCTTTTCTAGCTCTTTGCTGTTGTATCAAAGTGGGTATATAAAAAATATCTTTATCTTGATTTCTAAGTATTTGGAGAAAGTCTACTTTAAGATTTTCCATGCAAACCTTTAGAAACTGGGGGCATTTAGTTGCCAAGTTTTAAAAGAAACAGGTGCAGAATTATGGCAATCTTTTTCTTTATCTACTGAGATGATCACATATTTTTTCTTTTATACAATGTTAACAAAGTGAGTTTATTTGATAACATGTTTTGGATCTCCACTGTCCCCCTAAGACCAATGCATTAGAAGTCTGGCTCTGTTTGTCATGGTGGTAGAATTTTTTAAAATAGTTGAGCTGGTCGTATGTATCTGGATCATACACAAAGGTGGTGCTGGGATGCCAGCCTCTATGCTTCTTAGCCTTGAAGGGCGTGTTGTTATGCTACATATTCATCTTATAGTATGATGCCTTATTTAAAGCAACAGTATAAAGAAACATATTACAGACTGTTACTTGCTTTCTATAGCACTGATTTTTAGCTCTCAACATCATGTGCTTCCTTTTCCTTTTTAAAGGTCTAATAATGTTGTTTTTCCTAGATTCTTAATGTGAAAACTTCAATCATTATTTTATTGCATTTTTGAGGATCCCCCCTCCCACCCCCCAAGATTGCATATTTCCATTCATTCTGCTGGCCCTCAGGGCTTCTCTCCTGTCCCACTCAACTGCCATACCTGATCATGTTCCCCTTTTCACTTCCCTCTCCCCTCTCCCCTCTCCCACCCAGATCCCTCCCTCCCTCTGCCTCCAGTGATTCCTTTCTTCTTCCTTCCAAGTGGGATTGAAGCATCCTCACTTGGCCCTTCTGCTTTTTAACCTTATTGAGGTCTGTGGATAATATCCTAGATATTCAGTACTTTTTTGGCTAATATCTACTTATTTGTGAGTATATACCATGCATGTCATTTAGGGTTTGAGTTATGTCACTCAGGATGATATTTTCTAGTTCCATCCATTTGCCTGCAAAACTCAGGATGTCCTCGTTCTTAATAGCTGAGTAGTATTCCATTGTGTAAATGAAACACATTTTCCTTTATCAATGCTTCTGTCGTGGGACATCTGGGTTTCTTCCAGCTTCTGGCTATCACAGATAAGGCTGCTATAAACATAGTGGAGCACATGCCCCTGTGGTATGGTGGGGCATCTTTTAGGTATATGCCAAAGAGTGGTATATCTGGGTCTTCAGGTAGATCTATTTCCAATTTTCTGAGGAACCTCCAGACTGACTTTCTAGAATGGCTGTACCACATTTTTTTAAATGTAAGGGCTTGAATTTAAGGGCAGAGAGAAGGTTCGGTTAAGAGCATTTACTGCTCTTCAGGAGGACTTCAATTCCCAGCAACCACATCAGATAGTTAAAAATTGCCTCTAACTACAGATCCAAGGAATCTGACACCCTCTTCTGACTTCCAAAAGCACATGTGTCTGTGTGTGTGTGTGTCTGTGTCTGTGTGTAATGTGATATAGAGGCAAAATAAAATATATATATATATATATAATCTAAATAAAAAAGAAATTGAGAAAATAATTTAAAGCTCTATTTTTACTTTTTGAACACTTTAGATGCATGCTACACACGTGGTGAGTCATGACTGTGTAACAGTAGTAGCAAAACACTCTAAAGCTGCATCTGAATGCACCTGCAGTGCAAAATGGAATACATATGTAAAATAAATGAAGGCACCAATATGCAGGGAATTGCCAATGTATAACTTTTTCATGTAGCCTATGCTGCAACTAGACCCATAAACTACAATATGGTCCAGTCTGCAGTTACCAGACTCAATCACGAAGAAACAAATAAAGCAACTGAACTACATACAACTACTTTAGATTTAAGTTCATTTAAGCTGTTCTCAAAAGATTTGTAGACTGAGAATATCAAAATAAACAACCAGGATAAGGACTGTGTCATCTTTAGGAAAAATTTCAATTATTAAGAATAAATTCTAAAGTCATCTTTTTAAAATGATTTACCTTTATCTTCCTACAAGGAAATGTGTGTGTGTGTGTGTATACACACACACACACACACATATATTATACATTTTCTTATACTAACAGAGTGAAAAAGAACTCACTGCATTTATTTTTTAAGCACTTCTGCTTAAAATTGTTCTTTTATTAAGTAAAATAATATGGAGTTTCAACTAGAAAACTCTAATAAAAGTAGTAACCTAAATGTGTAGCAATTTATTAAATGCACAATGCAGATCTTGAGTAAATTTGGCCCACTATAAGCAAATGACTTAATTTTCTGAAAAACTCATTTTTTATCACAATAGGCGTACACCCAATTATTGTAGTCACACAGCAGACCAAAGAACTTATTTCATGAAGACTAACAAAAAGCCAAGGAAGAAATGGAAACCAAGTGCATCTTTTATGTCAATTTTAAACAATAAACAGGTATATTCTGAATGTTATTCTTTATGCTGAAATTCTGATGTGGTGAGTTCTCTTATATCAGACACAGAAAGTCTGAGTCAACAGTTAAAGTCAACTTAAATGAATCCTCTAGAGATTCACAATTATAACAGTGCTGATGTAGGAATCAGACATAAGCAAGTACAAAATTTAGCCAGATATGAGGAAGCTTTGGGGAGTGTTGAATATCATAATCACTGCGTTAATTTCATGAGTATATATAGATATAAATATAGATATAGATATATAGATATGACTTACCAAATTGTCCACTTATTTTACTTTAATTACATTTCACTAAAATGTTCAAAAAGCAAGAGAAAAATTACTGCTTATTTTTATGCAATTAATCAGATACTTCCAAGATGAAATTGGACACGAATTCAGTGATGGTGGCCTAGATAATTAACAATGTGGTGCATAGCAAACTGGACAGTCCAAATCACCCACATGAAGGTATATCAGTAATTTTAAGAGAAAGCAATAGAGTCTGAAAGGCATGTTCCTATGCGATCTCCAATAGAGTCTGAAAGGCATGTTCCTATGCGATCTCCATGCTACCCTCACGAACACTCTTGATTTCCATTTCCAAATGGATGTGACAACACAGGGTTAAGAGGACTTGAAGCCTTACTGTACTTCTCTTCCTTGCACCTCTGCAGAATCTCTAAGCTCCTCTGGTGGACTGGGTGTTGGAGAAAGCTAAAACTGTCCATACTTTTCAAAATCGCACATGGTGTTGTATCATCATGTCCTTAAGAAGCAAGACAAAATAAAAAATGGAAAAAAGAAAAAGACATTATGTAAGTCCTAACCAATTAAGAAAATCAAACACAATGATGCCAACTATCTTGATATATTTTAAAATATTAAATAATGTGAATGATTCTCCCCAACTAATAATAGGGAAAAACACAAATATTCTTTTAAAAATGCCAAACATCTATTTATCAAAGTATTTTGAGTTAATGCCATATTAAAATTTCTAGATTAAAGCATAAGGAACATTTCAAACAAGTAGTATCATCTGGTTGTTCTTGGAAAATTATTCCTTTCTGAACTATCTTTAGCATATAGTTGACAACATAGATAGACTCTGAGAGAAGTTACACAATTACGAAAAAAGGTACCCTGTCTTTTACAAATCTGCCAATCAGGCACACTTGTCTTGTCAATGTCTGCCCAGTGTGTGCTAAGAATAAGTATTAGCACACCACCGAGGGGGAGCCAAGCAACACTCTGCATTTATAAATCTGAAAAACAGCTGGAGAACCCATACCTCACCACTAGAAAAGAAGATAAAGTGAATTATGAGCAGGAAAGAGAAGAGACAACAGTAAAGACAAAAGCACTCAGATGAATGCTAACCAAGTGAGTCATTTGAGCAGTAAGGCATGGGGAGGGGCAATTTCAATACCATAAATATCAGCAAGAAACTGATTTAAGGTAGAAGATGGAGTTTCCATATTTCAGAAGAGATGAATTCTTGCCTGTCATTCTCTCAGAGATTACCTTAAGAGTTAGTGAGGAATAGCTACATTTAACAATTTTGCTTCTAAAAATGACAACTGTATAATCTAGGAACAAATTAAGTGACACATAATGAACTGAAGCTCCATTAGTACACATTATTGTACAAATTAGGAATGGGTCTCAATGCCATAAATTGCAAATAGTTCTTAAGATGGTCATTTTAAAACTCAAAGAAAGACTAATTCAAAAACTCTTGCAGAGTATTTTTTCATCTCACTGAAATTTCCTAACCTAGATTTCTAAATTTAGAAAATATTATCTACACTTATCAGAGAAAACACAATCTTATTAATCATCAGATAGTACATAAAAGTAGCAATCTTTTTAAAAAGAGGAAATCTACTTAAGAATTTTATCAAACTGATAAAAACTAAAATGCTTCGTTAAAAAATCATTTAGCAGAGAAAATGTAATCTTATAATTAATCAGATAATACATAAAAATCACTTAAAAATCCATTTCAAACATTTTAACTAGCTGATAATAAAAAAGTAACTGTTTTTTAAACGGATCATTTAGCCAAGATAAGAATCAATAATTAGAAATGTTTAAATGTTTATAAAAAGACAGCTTAACATCACTTTGTTGTTACAAGATACCTTAATAGAAAATACTCAATTTTCATTATTACCAATAATTTACCCCAATGGCCAGGTATCAGACTAGCCTGCACATGGACAGTCAGGTAAAGTGGACAAGTTTGGGGAGTAGAGAACAAGGACACTCTGTGAACTATACTTATAATCCACTCAATCAATTGGTAATGTTGTTTAGTTTTGCTCCATTTTTCTGGGTTTCCTTGTATTTTACTCGGAGCTCATTTACGTCCAATCTAATCTATGATGCCCCTCCTTTTATCCATGCCTCCTTAGAAACGGTAGGACACTGGGTTAACTGCTTGACATTCTGATTTATAATGCAGGTGTTTTGAAAGCTATAAACCTTTCTATAAGCACTTTTTGAGCTATCTTCTATACATTGTGACATACTGTTTGGTTTTCTTCTAGTAGTGCATAAAACACCTATATCATGACTTATGTAACCAATAATCATTTTCAGGCAAAACTTCTATGGTCTTCTAGCCCAAAAACAGCATGAAAGGACATAAACTAACCAAGCAGGGATTAGCACAGACTGTTAATTCTTATCTCCAGCTCGAAGAAACTTCTACCTTTCCTTGTGATTTCTTTCTTGAACTCTATGTTATGTGGAAGGATGTTATTTGCTTTCTACATATTAAGACATTTTTAGTTTTCTTTCATCACTACCCTCTTTTATATCAAATACATTTTTAAAAATTAGTTAACAGTTAATATGAAAATTATAATTAACATAGTAATTTATATCTAGTCTAAGTTAAAGAAAAAAATTCAATTGCTCAAAAGGTGGCCCTTACCACTTTCTTTACACTGTTACTATTAAAAAAGTTATTATCTTTTCAACAGTATGACCATCCGCATAGAATTAGAGTTATGACTTTAAGCAGCTGTCTCTCAAATTGGAGGGCTAAAAATGTAAAAATTATCTTTATTCCATCTTTTTGTAGTTAACTATAATGGTGCTCTTTATTTCTTCCTTAATGTTTCTATTATCCCTTTTAAAAACTGTATTTATGTGTCTGTATCTATTTCTGTGTGTATGTGCACACTTGAGTGCAATTCTATCCAGAAGAGGACATTTGATCCCCCCCCCCCCCGAGCTGGAGTTGCCAGTGGTTGTGAGCCACCTAACATGGATGCTGGGAATTGAACTCAGGTCCTCTGGAAAAGCAGCAAGTGCACTTAACTGCTGAGGCACCTCACCGGGCCATTACTATCATCTTAACCATTTCAACCACAAGAACTCCCTTTCTCATTTCCTATGGGGGTGTGGTGGTTTGAATAGGAATAGTCCCCATAGGTTCATATGTTTGAATGCTTGGTCATTGGGGAATAGGGCTACTTGATAGGGTTTAGGAGGTGTGGCCTTGTGGCTTCATTAGAGGAAGTATGTCACTGAGGGGAGGGGGGCTTTGTGGTTTCAATTGTTCAAGGTCGGCCCATTGTTTGTCTGTTTCTGCCCATCTGGATATAGGACTCTTAGCTACCTTCCCAGCACTATGTCTGCCTGCTTCCTGCCACAATTCCAGCCATGACAACAATGAACTAAACCTCTGAAGACAACCCCAATTAAAGGGGTTCCTTTATAAGAGGTGTTGTGGTCCTAATGTCCCTTCACAGCACTAGAACATTGAATAAGTCAATGGGAAAGTCTACTAATAATCAAGTCACTTAGGATTCTCTAGGACTATTTTTTGCTTTTGTGGCTGGGTTGTTTTGTCTTTGAGACAGAGGCTCTCTAAATAGTCCTGGTTGTCCTGGAACTCACTATGTAGACTAAACTGGCCTGGAAGTTGAAGAATCTGACTGACTCAACCTCCTAGGTGAAAAATCAGAACTGAAGTTTAAAAGCTGACTTTGAAGTTTTGTTTACTCCTATGGCATACAAGTTAGTTTGGAGCCACAGAAGAACAAGGAAGCACTCGTATAATCCTACTGAAAGTCATGCCTCAACTATATATAATTAGAAGATTCTAACTATACACATTCCAAATGGCCACATGTGCCTATGAACTTGACCTCATGCACAATATAAAATGGAGTGTCTTATGGCTTAAAGAAAGAGGAAGTACCCAGAAAAAAATCATTTATAAAATTCAAAATAAACACCCATTAAACTGAGTTATCAGGTTAAGAAAAACAAAAAAACCTTAGTGAACAGATCATTCTTTAATACGAAAGAAAAAGTGCTCTTACTTACAAAATTGATCAATAGATAAGGTGACTGGGACAGGCGACTCCACCATATTACACTGCCTGACCCCAACGTTTTTGTTTCCTAATTTGCTTTTTCATATTAAATTATGATTGAATTTGTAGAAAAAAACCATACAGATGGACAAAATAAAGAGAACATTAAAATCAAATTCTGAATCATTATATGATTATCAGCTTGCATTTTTGTTTATAACTACTACATGCCTTATACTCACTGTGATGATTTTAATGAGAGTAGCCCCTGTATGCTCATATATTTGAATACTTAGTCTACAGTTGGTAAGATTGTTTGAGAAGAATTAGTAGGTGTGGCCTTCTTGGAAGAGGTGTCACTGGGGCTGTGCTTTTGAGGTTTGAAAAACTCCTGCCTGGCCTAGTTTCACTGTCTGCCTGCACCTTTCAGATCAGATGTGAGCATTCAGATATTGTTCCAAGCACCATGCTTGCCTACACCATAAAGGCCATGGACTGACCCTCCAAAACTGTAAACAAGCCCCCAATTAAATATTCCCCTTTATAACCAGCCTTGGTCATGGTGTTTCATCACACAATAGTAACTCTAACTAAGACACTCATTATTCCTATCAATATCTATTAATGAAAATATAGCAACATATGCCTACATACATACAGAGACATATTTAATCACTTAAAGGTGTGTGTGATTTATCAGCTATGAAACATGATTACAGAGTATGGCAAGTAAACAGGACAAATAAAAAGTATTATCATGGAAGAATGCTAGCAAGAATGGCTTACCACTTTTTCTCTGAATATGTCTTTTCCCAGCTTCCCTGAAAGCAACCACAGCTCTGAAAAATGCTCGGAGAACTGCCCATCGGAAAACAGCTACAGGATCAATGCCAGTCATCCCAGAAACAAAAGCATTCCTGCTACTTCTCAGAAGAGCCACAATGTCTGGACGCATATGATCTGTATTTTTTTCCCGAAAATCCTATGAAAAAAAGTGCCAATGTTATTTCTAAAAAAGACTATTAAAATCAAGAAGATAGTAGTTTTGAATGGTAGGGGTGAAAAGAGATTATAGAACTGAATTCTATTCTGAGTAGCTACCTGGGTCAGCTCCCTTCTAAAAAGTGCTCACTAATTCTGAAAGTACTGAATTATGTAAGAAATAGTAAATACTCTAATTTTATTATGAATTATTAGACAATTAATTTGAAGGGGTATTTATAAAATGGTAAGATAGCTAGACAATTTTAAAAATCTAGCTTTGAAAACACCAGGCAAAAGAGTACCTCACTTGTTCTCGATGGTGATCAGTAGACAGCTTAGAAGAAAAGCAGTAAAGCCAGGGGCAGAACATATTGGCAAAAGCTGCAAGTGGTAGGAAAATAGGCAAATAACATACTAAAGGTCTGTAAGGTAGAGCTTGGTTTTAGTTTGTTTCATTCAATGATAAAAGAATTGGAAATGTAAAAGAACTGAATACTAGCCAATTGGTATATTATAAATATCTGACCCATATCTGACCCTGCACAAAGAAAGAGTAGTACAAAGAATGAAGCTTTAGTTTGATACCTATAATTTATAGTTTTCTATTATCAGCTACTTTCTAATATACATTGTTTATATTGTTATTAAAATGGAACTGACATTTAACTTTGTTGATTTTGTTTCAATTTTGTCAGGATTTCTTTTGTTTTGAAATGAAGTCCTAGCTAGTCCTAGAACTCATTATATAGATTAGGTTGGCCTTAAATATACACAGACCTCACTACCTCTGCCTGGGAAGGACTGGGATTAAAGGAATGTGCCACCACTCCCAGAAGCCTTTGGTTTCCTTACGGTTCTTTTTATTGTGTTGACTTCTGATTTTTATCCTGTCCTTCTCATTCAATTGGGTTCAATGTGCACTTTTACAAGTTTCTTGAGATGGAATCTGATATACTTTTCATCCTAATCCCTTGTCAGGCATTTGTATTTAAGGATTTAACTGGATTCTACAAACTTTAAAATACTGCAGTCCTAACTAGTCAGCTGAAAATATGTCTTATTAGAATGACAAGTAGTTTTAGTTGTGATTTTTCTGGATTGCTTCATCAACTAATTAATTGGAAGAGTTCTGCTTAAAGTTTAAATATATAATAACTGCCTAAGGTACCCTGTGGCATGTAACTGGGGTAATTGTTTTAAAAGTGCTGCCCAGTTTTTCTGTTTGACGTTTTGCGTGTATGCCTATAACACAACGGTATATTTGTCTACAGCTACTTTTATTTAGTGACAGCTTTCGCAGTGCCAGGAATTACACTTAGAGCATCACACGCACTAGATGAGCACTCTACCACAGCTACAATCTCCACGCTACAGCCACTTTCAGTCTCTTTCTGCTTGCTATAGTCTGAATTAAAGTACTGGGTATAAACAACTTTTGATTAATGTTTTATCAACTGGACATTTCTCATTGTGAAATATCCCTTCCTATCTATCCCCAGTAACATCCCTAGCATTTATCCAGTTCCTTTAGTGAGTACATAATCTCACCTCCTAATCACCTTTTAGTTTCAATCTACTCAATAACATACAGAAACATCAGAGAAACAGGTGTGTATACTATGATAAATGTCCCCATAAGTCTTGGGCATTTGCAAGCTTGGTTCCCACTTGGTGATGCTGTTTGGGTAGGTTCAAGAAGTATGGTCTTGCTGAAGTATGCCAATGTAGTCAGACTGTGAGTTTAAAGACTCACCCCATTTTGTGTTCCAACTCTCTACTTTAGCTTGCAAGTTCCAGACATGAGCACCTACGCTTCACCTTCAGCTGCCATGCCTGCTCTTCCCTACCACCATGTACTCTTGCCCACCTGGAATGGTAAAGCCCAAATAAACTTTTTCTTCTATAAATTGCCTTGATCGTGGTGTTTTACTACACACTAGGAAAGTAACCACAACATCATCTAACAACAAGATCAAGATTTCTCCTTTGTTTTACTTTATAAATTATATCTAAAATCTGCTTCTCACCTGTGTATTCCATCTCAGATATGGCACCTCAAATAGATTCAATTACTTCCCACCATAAAATATTCATTTATAACATCTATAAAATATATGGAGATCTCCACACTATACTTTATATAAGATCTTCCCCATTTCTACTGCTACTCTTATGGTTCAATGTAATATTTCACCTCAATTTAAAAGGGGAGGGAGGTAAAGAGGGAAAATTAATAAATCCTAAGAATCCAGTCTTGCCCCCTCTGCTGTCCTTAAAAACACAAATATGCTCTAATAGTTTCACAGTTCCTATAATAATTTCAACAAAAAAACTATACTTCAGTAGTGAGGTTGGTAGTAAACACCTGAAGCACTCAGAAGGCTGACATGAGACTGTTACTTCACTAATAGTTTGAGTTCTACAGGGACTCCTGAATTCCATTAAAAACAAACACCAGCCAGGCAGTGGTGGCGCACGCCTTTAATCCCAGCACTCGGGAGGCAGAGGCAGGTGGGTTTCTGAGATCGGAGACAGCCTGGTCTACAGAGTGAGTTCCAGGACAGCCAGGGCTACACAGAGAAACCCTGTCTTGAAAGAAAACAAAACAAAACAAAAAAAACAAAACACCAACGCTCCTTTAATGTGGCCTAGAAGCCCGTCAAGATTTAACCTAATGTCTGCTCTTGGAATTCACTAAAATATCTCACTCGTCCTAAAGAGTCTCATCTCACTGACCTTTTATACATTATTTCAACATACTTAACTCCTTTCTTACTTTATAGCCTTTAATTCACCATCTCAACTCACCAGTGTAACATTTGCTTTAGTTCCTCTCTTAAAATAAAAGTGTTTTAGAGAAGTCCTTGTAAATCTACAAATTAAAAGGTAATTATTAACTCGTGGAAAAATTTATAGTACATAGCCAGAAATATACATATGATATGCATATGATACATATACTTACAAATCTGTCTAGCTTATCACTATATAATCGCAAATACTGAACAGGGAACTGACTTTGGTATAATTCTTTTAAAAATGAATCAGTAAATAGTTAAATAATTAATTAGGATGTCTACCACAGCTAGACATGGTGACATATCTCTGTAATTCTAGCCACTTAGGATGAGAGGCAGGGGAATTAAGAGTTCAAGGACATCCTCTGCTACACAGAAAATTTGAGACTAAGCTACATGAAACTGTCTCAGAAACAGAAAACAAAATAAAAATCAATGAGTCATTGATTTTTTTTTATATCATTTCATTATTGCATTACAAGGAAACTAAGTATCAAAAGTGGCAAGTTTAAGCTTCCCAAGATTTAAGAGATAACCATCTCATCAGTTACATAAAATACATGCAAGAGTTAGTATTAATATACCTAGTAAGAATGAAAGCTCACAACTACCTAATGATGCTCAGAGCAGAAGCTTCTTAAAGACCATTATGAGCATCATTAAAGGAAAACAAATGAATTATAAGGATGAACACTGAGTCTGAGACACATAGACACTGTCCATTCTAGATTTTAAAAGTTCACTAAAATGGCCTAATAGATTTATCTACAGAGGGAAACCAGCAGAAATATTAGCTAAATGGTGCTATACTGAAAAGTAGATCTCAATTCTAGTTCTATCCTTACAAAATGTCTCCAAAGGCTACTGATCCAGAGTCTCCAAAAACTACAAGGAAAGGTAGCATGCCAGAAATAGTAATGATACATCTGGGGGAAGAGTTGAGGGTATAGTTATGATCAGGAAACAATGTTTATATGCATAGAGCTGTCAAAGAATAAAAAATGTTCTGTATTTTAAAATACACACCTCTGCTCTAAAGCCATGTTCAATAAGAAATTTACTGACCTTTACTCCATATTTTACTTTTCCGGCATAATGTTTTATGATAAAAGCAGGCTCCATCACAGCTGGAAATTCAATGTAAGAATTTTCTTCATGTTGATGTTTAAACTTGTCAAGTAATGTTTGATTTGTAGCCTGTGGAAAGCTGAATTGAAGGAGGTAACAAATTATGAGAAAGATGTAGTCTTATATAAAGCATAATATTAAAGTACATTATGTTGTCTAATATACTATACAGTTAATGAGTTCTAACCTACAGTATCTAATCAGATTCTTTTCTTTTTTTGGCAGGGGTGGAAGATGAGAGGGATGGGAGTAAGGCTTTACTAAGTAGCCTTGGCTGATCTGGAACTTGGAATATAGACCAGGCTGGCCATGAACTCCCAGGAATCCACCTGCCTCTATCTCCTGAGTGCTGGGATTAAAGGTATGTGCCACCACACCCATGTTTTATCAGACTCTTGTAACAAGCTAAAGAACTGAGGTTCCTATTTTGTAGATGAGGAGTCACACTTTACAGTTAGCCTGAGAAATTACTCCAAGTCACTTGGTATTTAAAGTTACAGAGAAATACTGTACAGCCCAAAGGAAAATAAAAACAAAAATCATATAAATTCTTTGGGGTCAATTATCTTTCAAAAAGGAAATAGTCTCTGGTTCTTCAATAGATCCTTAAAGTATATACTCATTTTTTATTTCTTATTTTCTCACACATGAATAAAAAATAACTTTCTTATCTATATCAATTACTGTGTTAGAGTGCTGAAAACAGGGCTTACTTGGAGATTTTAGAGGAACTCAGAAAGTCAGAATGTTGAATAAAGTTTCCCATGGAAATAGGGACGTTCTGGAAAAAGAACTCTTCTATATTTTGTTCATGCCCGGAAACTTTCTATAAAGCTAAGTTTAAAGACCATAGGTTAACTTATCTGGGAGGACATTACAAAAACATGATTTCAGGTTGTTGATGAACACTGTTGTCTACTTTTTCTCATACTCACTGTGAGGATCAGCACCAAAAAAATCAGACCAGACAGATTTGATAAACTTGTAATTCAGGCAAAAAAGATCACATTTCAAGTTAAAGCAAAAAAATAGTTGGCACCAAGTGGATTACATGATGGTAAGAGCGGGACACTGAAGGCTCACGAGTGTAGAAGGCTCATAATGCCGTATTCAACAGGGCCTTCTACAAAACTGTCTCCCCAAGAGGCATTTGCCCATGACTGCTGTCCAAGCACGACAGCCAGAGATAAGCAGGCCCCAACAGAAAGGTTTACACCAAATGCAGTTTTTAGTGTCTCCCTGGTAATGAAGGTTTTGCAAACATACAAAATATGAGTTGTGGGATTGTGAGAGATTCTACCAGCAGAAGTCAGGGAAGCCAGAGAGACTGCAAAGTCAGAAACCCAGAAGGGGGCTATGAGTAAGCCCAACTGCAATGGAGACTCCAGAAATCTGGAGATGCCGAGAACATGAAAGATCTCCAAGGAGTTCCATAGGCAACCAGCCTCAGAAGGTTGCCAGGAAAGCAGGAGATTGCAAAGCTATAAGGGCAGAGCTGTTCAAGCACATGAGAGTTCAGATGATACCACCATGTGACTTGGGTGATATTTATGGATGTTCAAAATTTAATGTTGCCCTAGTGGGTTTTAGCTTGGCCTGAACTCTCCTTTCTGTGCTCTCATTCCTCCCTTCTGAATAGGAATGTTGATCCTGTGCTTGGCCTTACCACTATATATTAAATGTATACAACTTGTATCTTTCATTTTGTAAGAGAACACAACTAAAAGTTGCCTTCGAGACTGAAACTTTGAGATAAAGCTAAACTATTAAAACTGTAGAGACTCTTGGAGGTAGACCAAATAGCTTGCATTATGAGCTAGACATGAGTCTTTGGGAACCAGGGACAAAGAGTTATGATTTGTATATGAAATGTTTCCTGAAGACTTTGTATTTAAAGCTTAGTCCTCAATGCAACAGGATTACAAGGTCATAATGAATTCATAATTAAACAGACTATTTCTGCTTATAGGATGCCTCCTCAAACCCAAAGCAATTAAGCCAAGGAAACAGAATGAAGCCTTTTAAACTAGGACCCAGTCTTTCCTCAGGTATTTTCAACACAGTGATGGCAGTGACTAAATATTAGGAGTTTTGAATAGAAGATCTGACAGAAAAAGAAGAATCTTTCAGAAAATTTAATGTTAGCTAAGTAATGAGTAATATTATTACATGGTTATAAAAATACTAAATACCAATCTTAATGTATAAAAATTATTCAAAATTATAACAAAAATGGTTTGAGACACACACATATATATGAAATCAGGAATGAGAATTAGGCTTCAGATCATCCCAGCTTATATTATCAGTTCTGTCAGTGTCCTGAAATAAGCCAAGTAATCTATCAAAACTGGTTTTCTAGTCCATAAAATAAGCACAATGCTAGGTATAACAGTGCAAATTGCATCAAACATTACCTGCACCCTACAGAGATTAAACAGATGTTATCAGGCTTTTATATGTTCTTGTGTTCTCTCTCTCTCTCTCTCTCTCTCTCTCTCTCTCTCTCTCTGTGTGTGTGTGTGTGTGTGTGTGTGTGTGTGTGTGTGTGTGTGTTAGTCAAGACAGGGTCTCTTTTTCTATGTACCCCTGGCTGTTCTCAAACTCACTCTGTGAACCAAGCTGGTCTCAAGAGATCCGCCTGCCTCTGTCTCCTGAGTACTGGGATTAAAGGCAGGTACAAATGCCACCCAGCCTTTGTATGTTTTCAACACTGACCTTTTCTAGTAACTCATTGGCTTTTGCATTCAAATACTATCCTGTCCTAAAAACATCTATGCTCACTCCAAAACTCTAAAGCCATTCTAGACAAGATCATAAATTCTGACTGTCTGAAGAAGTCATAGCTCTACACTACTATCACCAATTCTAATCCTGCTTGTTTCAAGTCACAACGCCTATTTATCACAATAAAATTCCCTTTAAACAGTGCTTTGTATGGTGATCCTATTTAGAAAAACATAGGGATAATGAAGGTGGAAATAGTGAGCAATTCCAAACCCCAGCCTAGGAAAACCAGCATCTGCAAACTACAACTCACGTAGACTGCTCTGCTTTTCTAGTAAGATATTCATCTTATTGTCTGTAGGTAATAATTTATTCACTTCCCAATCTTCAGAATACTTTAAAAGTATAATAACTTTTTTTGAAATAGAGAAAAAAATCTTTAAAAAGCAGGGTAGACATAAGTAGAAAGGTTCTTCCAAGGTCCTGATTTCAACAAACACTAGCATAGGGCTGGAGATGGCTCAGCAATTAAGAGCTGCTCTTCAGGGGCTGAAGAGATGGCTCAGTGGTTAAGAGCACTGACTGTTCTTCTGAAGGTCCTGAGTTCAAATCCTAGCAACCACACGATGGCTCACAACCATCCCTAATGAGATCTGACACCCTCTTCTGGTGTGTCTGAAGACATCTACAGTATATATAATAATAAATAAATCTTTAAAAAAAAAAAAAAAAGAACTGCTCTTCAAGAGGTGAGGTCCTGACTTCAATTCCTGGAAACCACATGGTGGCTCACAAACATCTGTAATGTGACCTGATGCCCTCTTCTCACATGCACGTATACATGGAGTAGAGAACTCACATACAAAAAATAAATAAATAAATCTTTTAAAAACATACACACACACAAATATATGTTGTTGTTCTAGGGGTAGGGGAGCCATTAAAAAAAAGTGTGTCCAAAATTATTATTCACTTTAAAGCAAGTATATTTTTTATATAAAACTTAATTCAAGGGCTAGGATATAAGATATTTTGGTGGGTAAAGGCATCTGCTTCCAAGCCTGGAAACTTCAATTTGATCCCGAGGATCCATGTGGTGAGAGAAACTCTTCCTTCATGTTGTCCTTTGACCTCATATAAACACAATAGCACACACACACACTTCACCCTCAAATAAAACGCAAATAAATAAAACTCAATTTAAAGGCTGTGTGAATTATTGCATCCCTATAATGCCAGCACTCAGGAGGCAGGGGCAGGAAGAACCTCAAGAACAGACCAGGCTACGTAACAAGACTCTGTCTAAGGGCTTTTAAAGAGGGAGAAACGGGGAAAAGTCTTTTTAAAAAATGTACATCAGCACTTGGGAGGCAGGGGCAGGAGGATTTCTGAGTTCCAGGCCAGCCTGGTCTACAGAGTGAGTTCCAGGACAGCCAGGGCTACACAGAGAAACCCTGTCTCGAAAAACCAAAAAAAAAAAAAAAGTGCATCAGGATGTGACCAGTGTTAAGCTTCCCATTATACAGTGGATGGATCTACATCCATGCATATTTGGGCAGAATTACTTAGACTTAGTGGATAACCAAACAAAACAATAGCTAAGTGTACACTCCTTTAATTCCAGCACCTGGAAGACAGAGGCAGTGGATCTTCCATGCCATCAAAAAACGTGGGGGAAGAGAACGAGACATAAAATTTGGACTGCTGGAGGTAATATGGAAGAGTTGGAGGGGAAAGAAAGGTAGATGTAATCATATTTCATTGCATACATATATGAAATTCTCAAAAATAAAGAAATGCTTATCAAAAGATTTAACATCAAATTTTCTAAGAGAAACCTAGAAAAAAATTGTTCAAGGGAAAAACACAATCTAATACACAAAAATTTATTATTTTTTTCCAGACAAATACAGAAAAACCGTAAGTCTTTATTTGAAACATTATCAGAACACTTACCCTTACTTAGATATAAGCTGGCTGGTGGTACATGCTTGTAAAGCTAACACTGAGGAGCCTAAGAATAAAGACTGCTGTGAGTCTGAGGCTACTCTGAGGCTGCAGCAGTCCTAGTTCCAACCTGGCCAGAGTTACACAGTGAGGCTGTCACAAATAAAGGTGAGCACTCCAAAAGCACAATGGTCAAATATGAAACTGAAAAGAACTATACTCACTTGCTTTCTTCATCCAAAAGATGGAGCAGTCCTGTGGGTTTTTTGCTAATAAGATTTATACAACAAGTATTGTCAATGTAATCTATGTTGTGCCAACTGATACCTTCAGTTCTATATTCCTCCTGGAAAAAACCAAAATATCAACTTATTTATCTTGCCGAAAATAATAACATATGACAAAGTTTTAAGTAGGCTGCGGCTACATGTGGTTTTATCTGAATCATCTAACCTATTATACTGAGTGATACGTCTGTTTCTGTACAAGAACCATGTTTTTTGTTATTATGACTCTTTCCTACAACCTGAAATCAGGTATAGTAGTATCTCCTGCATCATTCTTTACAGTGAAGACTATTAAGGCTACTTAGGGTCTTTTGTACTTCTGTGTGAATTTTAGGATCATTTATTTCCATCAAGAGTGAATGATGGTGACTGCATTGAATTTACATCCCACTTCTGACAGTATGCTATCTTTACAATAGTAATCCTTCTAATTCATGATCATGAAAAAACATTTCGTTTGTTGAGTGCTTCCAGTTCCTTTGTCTAGTATTCTCAAGACCTCACTGTCCAAGTCTTTCAGTTCCTTGGTTAGGTTTATTCTAAGGGTTTTTTTTTTTTTTCATCTGCAATAACTAAGAATGGAATTATTTCCCAAAATTATTTTGTGGACCTTTTTCCAAGGTTTTAGGAGCAATCACATATTCTGAACATGAAAATGTTCTAACAGGCATAAAATTAACTATAACATCAGCTACACCTTAACAGCATGCTGGTTAACTGGCTAGTTTCCAATTCATTCATCTTTTAAACCATTAAGAAGCGTATTTACTTGGTTTTGGCTTTCTGGGGGGAATTGTTTGGCAGCAGTGGGTGCTGAACTTTGGGAATCTTACACATGCTAAACATGGGGATAGATAATATATCCCCAGACTTAAAGGGGAATTTCTTTTTTTTTTTTTTTGGTTTGTTTTTGTCTTTGAAGACAGGGGTTCTCTGTTTAGCTTTGGCTGTCCTGGAGCTTGCTCTGTAGACCAGGCTGGCCTCAAACTCAAGAAATCCACTGGCTTCTGCCTCCCAAGTGCTGGAATTAAAGGAGTGTGCCACCACCACCTGGCTTGTAAATTTTATTATAGTACTAAAATATGTGTTAATGTTTGGGAAGCTGACCCTTGCTTTATGGTCCAAAATAACATAAGCATTACTTTTGTACATGTATTCTTCAGATAGGGTTCAGTATGTAACATATCATTTAGTGGATCTCAATAACAGGTTAAGTCCAAGATAACTGTCCATACTGATAAGCAAGGCAGAGAGCAACGGGTACCCATAAAATGGTATTCAAAATAAATTAAAATACCCCTTATAGCTACAAGTTATATTCCTCATTATACTTTTATTAATTTTTGCTTCATGAATTTTGAAGCTATTTTATCTGGTACCTATAAATTTGGGACTGTACACTTACTTTAAAACCTGATCTTAGCATTGAGATATTTCCTTTTAAGCTTAATACTAAAGCTACAATAGTTTCTTCCAGTGTTTGATAAACCTTCTATACCTTCTTACCTTTAGCTTTGTGTATAATGTTTGGGCTGCCTCTGATGAACTGTTTACTATTCATCAGTCTGATGACTGTCAGCTACTAAAGCAATCAACTCACACGTGCTAACGGTACTCACTGGTACCTTACTATTTCTTCTTTCTCTCAGTTGCCCTCTTTTCTCAGCATTCCTTCTCATTTTGTTGCCCAGGTCTTCCCAAAAAGCTGAATTACAGATAAGTGCCATACGCTCCAGTCTTGGGCAGTTCTTCTATACTTACTTTTGTTATTATTTGGATTGCTTTGGTTATTTTGGCTTTACTTAGAATCTACATTAATTTGGCAAATATTTTATATTCACTTACTATTTTCTGGATAGTCTAGAAGTATAACATGCATCTTTAACTTATCAATGTTTAACACAAATAAAATTTTCTATAACTTACAAGTTAATACAAAGATGTCACAGCTTTATGCATATGCTATTGTCTGTATTTTAAGTCTATTTAAACATTAACTGATAAAATTCCATATTTTGTCAAATTTGGTAGAATACTCATTTACATTCACCTACTTCATTCATTGTACCATCTCTCTGACCACAACAGTATGTAGTCTTAATTTCCCCTAGATAAAGAAAAATTTAAGGACTTTTTAAAAGAAAGTTTAGAATAAATACATTTCTCTAATATAAAATTTTTCTTGATGGGGTTAGAATAACAGCTTAGTAGTTAAGTGTACTTGCTGCTCTTGCAAAGAGAACTGAGGTTTGATTCCCAGCACCCAAGCTGGGCAGTTGGGAACTGCCTGTAGTAACTCAAGTTCTAGGATATGACTCCCTCTTCTGGCCTCCTCAAACACCAGCATACATGTGGTACACATAAAAACAAGCAAGCATATATACATATGCATATAATACAAATAAATTAAAAACTTTAAACTTACTAAACTAAAATTTTTCTTAAAACTATACTTACTTTGTTTTTTGTTTGTTTATTGTTTTTGCAAGACAGGGTTTCTCTACATAGCCATGGCTGTCCTGCTATCCTGCAACTTGATCTGAACAATAGGCTGGCTTTTAGTGGTTAAATATAATTCCTGCTCCTCCTCGGAGAGCCTCCTGCCTCTGCCTCCCAAGTGCTGGGATAAAAAGCATGTGCCACCACTGCCCAGCAAAACCACACATGAAGATCAGGTCTGTTAAGGTCATTATCTTGACAGTGCCTTCCACCCCACCTTTGTTACTATGTACTGTGACACTTACCTGTAATCCTACTAACTTATGTCTATGTTTTTCTTCCTTCTCTTTTCTCTGTTTTGATTTTCTTTTTAAATAAATAGAGATAATTGTGGCAGTAAAATGGTGTTTTCCTCTAAAAAGACTGAATTAGCAGATGGCTAATACTGAAGTACTACTGTTCTGACCCACTTTGGGGTGGAAACATATCAGACAGCCTCAGTTTCTAGGACACTAAAGCTCTTTCACGCTCTCAGTTTCTAGGACACTATAGCTATTTCACGCTTATTTTATTCCTGATACGTACCATACCCTCTGAGCGCACTAACCCTGAAGTTAACAGTGACCATGGGTTTCTACTTCGCAGAAAATTCTACTTTGCTCTTTGAACCCTTATCACTGGCTGAGTAACATTTTAGCAAAATAGGGAAATGTTTTTAGAAAGAAAGCAACCTTCAAATACTGGGCTCCCCTACACGGGTTTGTTCCTTACACACCTAGGTTTTCATTTATCTGAAGGTAAACCAATGCCTTAAAGTTCACTCATTTTAGTTTTTTGTTTGGGTTTTTATTAGGATGCAGAGTGGAGTCTATTAGATGCAGTCTTGAAGAAGACTATCCTCAAAGACAAGATTAGTCTGACACCACCAATATGCCATAAAAACAAAAATTTGCTAGGTACAAACACCTCAGTAAGATACGTAGGCTCCAAATTTTCCTGTTTTCAGTGCTTACCACAATGCCTGACATATGTAATTGTCATTCAATTTAGTAATAAATCAATGATGGTAAGGATAATTCAGAGCATGTAAAGGAAAGAAATGGGCAACATTAAAAATGCTAACGTGAGTATTTTCAAATATCAGACACTTTTCAGTTTGCCTTTTATTCTACATGATTCTGAATCAATCACCAAGACTACAACTAGCCTACATTCAACCCAGAGAAATAATCTCCACATTATCTTCTGACTTTCATGCACTCATCCCAGTATGCACACACTTACAAACAAACACACACACATACACAAGAATTAATAAATATTATTTCTAAAACTTCAATTATATTGAATACTTTAAGTATTCATCAAAGTAGCTAGCCTTAAAACCTCTTACACAATCACCCTTTAGAAAAAAAAAACAAAACAAACAACAACAAAAGCAGCCAGGAAAATGGTTCAGTAAAACGTACTTGCCACACTCTTAATGATCTGAGATCAATCCCTACAACACACATGAATCCATGAATCCACAAGGTTTTCCTCTGACCTCCCCCTGTGTGCCACAGCACATGCCTGTACATACATACACACCCATAAACACAAACACACAAACAATAAATTTCAATTTTTAAGTTAGTAAACTTTATTATAGCCATTTATTTACATATCATTATACTTTGTAGAAGCTAGATGGTAGAAATTTCCTTTAAATTATTCAGTAGACCTACTAATTATTTTGGGTTTTGCATTCATTTTCCATTAGCTAGCATTTCTTTTAAGTTGATTGTGATAAATCTTATTATAATTGCCTATGCCATTACTATATAAACTGAAATTCTGGGTTATAAACTCGGTCTAAAAAAACTGATTTCAAACTAAATCTGGAGAAAAACCCCACATCTTTTGGGTCCTTATCCCCCTAATAATTGTAATAAAAACTAATTAGTCATCAATCTTGAGATTCTCATAAGAAATGCCTTTGTGGTTTTCTTGGTTTATTTATTTTTACTTTTTAGATTTATTTTAGGTATATGAATGTTTTGCCCCAGCATGTATTTAAGTGTACCAAATGTATGCCTGGTGCCCAGAAAAGTTAGAAGAGGATGTTAGATCCCTTGGAACTGAAGTTACAGATGATTGTGAGGCACCATGTGGGTGCTAGGAACTAAACCCAGGTCATCAGCAAGAGAAACAAGTGCTCTGAATTGCTGAACCATATCTCCAGCCCCAGAAAACATCTTTGTACCCACACTCTGCTCCTCAAGATTCTTTGATCTCATGTAAGAAGTGGAAGCCAAAGCAGTTAAATATTAAAGAGAGTAAGTGACCACATTCAACAGCAACAAAAATTCAACACCCTTAAAAAGGATGCATGATTCATCCAAAGATACATGTAAACAAACACAAATTAACAGATGCATCTGGCAACTATTAAAGAAAAGAAAATTCGCCGGGTGGTGGTGGCACACTCCTCTAATCCCAGCCCTTGGGAGGCAGAGGCAGGCAGATTTCTGAGTTCGAGGCCAGCCTGGTCTACAGAGTGAGTTCCAGGACAGCCAGGGCTACACAGAGAAACCCTGTCTCGGGAAAAAAAAGAAAGAAAAGAAAATTCTGTATAACATGGCTGAAAAGCTCTGTTCTGGTTTGTCATTTCCTTATAGTGATATGGCCACCACACTGTCTGAATCAAAATGCAGGCTAGAAAACAGTTTAGGAAATTGATTCAAAAGTTTAAGCAGGAGGGTAACTATATATTTAGATACTTACTTGCTCCAACTTAAAGATATGCTGATTAAAGTAGTGCTGTAAACGTTCATTAGCAAAATTAATACAAAACTGCTCAAAACTATTGTTTTCATAATCTTCAAACCCAAAAATATCAAGAACACCAATGGACAAAGTCTGTAAAACAAGAGAAATTTAATTTAAAAACAAGTCTCAAATTTACTTACAAGTAATAAAATACTCCTTTCTATAACAGCTCTGGTTCTGTCCAATATTCAAGTAAAATACCCAGTAATCTGTTAATCACTGATGTAAATCACCAGATAAAACCACTGTAACAGGAAAATATACTTCATTCTAATTTTGGAAGCATATTTGGGGGCTAGAGAGATGGCTCAGTGATTAAGAGAACATAATGCTTTTGCAAAGGACCCATGTTCTTTTCCCTACACCCACATCAGGTGACTGAATAATCATAGTGACTACAGCTTCAAAGAATCTGAAACCTCTGGCCTTGTGGACATTGATTACACACACACACACACACACACACACACATGCATGCATGTGTAACTAAAAAATAATTCTTAAGATTAGAAATATTAACTGCAATGATACCCATGTAATTGGTTATAAATATTTTTAAATATATGGATATTTATTAATCATTGGACTTAAAACTGAAGGGATTTTTAGTTTAATCTTATGACAGATGGTAAAACATGTAAAATGGCAATCAGAGCAAATTTTATTTTCCTGTTACAGTGGTTATATAATAATTTATATCAGTATTTAACAGCTTTTCTCAAATTTTAAAATAATAATTGTCAAGAACTGATTAAAGAAATTAGACTTTTAGGGGTAAAGAGGATGAGGGAGACATCACCTTAACTGATCAACAGCAGTGTATTTGTATATTTTTAACTATCTAAGAACTCATAATTAGGGTCTTAAGATTAATAGGCAAATTACTTGAAGTAAGCTTTGTTTCCACTGTAAATATTTCTTTAATAATGTGAACATATGTAATTTCTGCCTTACAGTATCAAAATACACAAAGTACAGGGTAAGTGAGTTATTATCTTAATTTGAGAAAGCCAAAAAATCCCAAATAAACTCAAATAACAAGTATGAGAAAATCGAAAGGTTACATAAGTGAAAGATCAGCAGGATAAAAGTACTTGTGGTTATGACAAGAAAACTATGCAATTCTTCTTCTGGGAGGGGGAGGAGGAAAGAGTTTATTCAGCTTAAACTTCCACACTGCTGTTCATCACCAAAGGAAGTCTTTTTTTTTTTTTTTAATTATTTTTTTTCTGTATTCAACCACAAATGGAGAAGACTTTTATTTCTGCATTTTCACATTTAACAATATTAAAATGACTTTTTGTTTTGTTTGTGACTGTATTTTTTTTCATACTTTATTTACATTTCAAATATTTCCCCCTTTCCAGATCTCCCCTTTGGAACCTCCCCATTCCCTTCCCCCCACCCCGCCACTATTGGGGTGTTCCCTCACCCACCTACCCATCCACTCTCGTCTTCCCCTCTTTGGGATTCTCCTATACTGGGGGATCTACCATCCTCAGGCCCAAGGGCCTCTGCTCTCCCTGATGTCTACCAAGACCCTCCTCTGCAGTCTTTGTGGTCAGCACCATGGGTCCCTCCATGTGCATTCTTTGGTTGGTGATTCAGTCTCCAGGAGTATGGAGGGGTCAGGCCAGTTGCCACTGTTGCTCCCTCCCTGGGGCTGCAAACTCCCTCAGCTCCTTCAGTCCCTTCTCCAAGTCCTCCATCTGGGACCTCACACTCAGCCCTACAATTGCTATGCAATTCTTCTTAATTTGATATCAATGATGATCAATTTTGCAATCAGTACAGAATTAGTAGGTACACAAGATAGCTCAGCAGGTAAAGGCACTTGACACCAAACCTGACAACCTGAATTCTAGCTGCAGAATCTCATGGAAAGAGAAAACTGATGCCCAGTTGTCCTGTGACCTCCAGACAGACATAAACAATCAACCAATGTAAAGAAAAAAAAAAAAAAAAACTACTCTAGAGACAAAGGCAAGAGTCAAAGCCAGCATGAGGATCGAAGGGAGACTGTGTCAAAAAATATATAAATAATGTTGAAAACTCTCATTAGCTCTAAAAGGGAATTAACCCCTCAACCCCACCCCCACCCCTGTTGGTGCTAACAGACACAGTTAAGCAAACTAATACGATGAACATAAAGGACATTTTAAAAATGTATCAAGAGAGTTTTACTTAATTCTGGCTACTGAAAAATCTAGATACACAGAAGAAAATAATGTCCTTCACAAATAAGTTCATGGAATAGTAAGATTGAGATTTAATTTTATAACTATGAAACTACTTGAACTATAAAAAAAAATTAAGAATAGGGGCTTGAGAGATGGCTCAGAGGTTAAGAGCACTGACTGCTCTTTTAGAGGCCTTAAGTTCAATTGCCAGCAACCACATGATGGCTCACAACCATCTGTAATAGTTTCTGGTGCCCTCTTTTGCTGTGTCTGAAGACAGTGACCTTATATTCATATACATAAAATAAATATTCTTAAAAATGTAAGAAAAATTTTACCATGAGTGAGTAGGATTAAAGATGACATTTTAAGCAGATTAAGCAAACTGGGCAATAATGGTGATAAAAAATTAAAATGAACCTGAAATTATTAAAACTATATGTATATAATCCATCACATTAAAATAAAGTCCAGAGGAGGGTGTGGTAGCACATAATTCCATCACTCAAGAGGAAGAAGCAGGAGAATGGCCAAGTCATACCTAAACTGTAATATCTTGCCTTAAAAATTCAAACAAACAAAAGGCAGGGCATGAAAACACATGCCTTCACTCCCAGCATACAGGAGGCAAAAACAGGTAAGAACTGTTAGTTTGAGGCTGGTCATGCCTACATGGTGAGCTCCAGGACATCCATGGCTATGTAGAGAGACCCTGTTTCAAAAATTAACAAAAACAAAACAAAACACCTAAACAAACAAAAGTTCCAATTTAAAATTAAATTCTAAGTGTATAATACTGAATATTTTATAAACTTGGGCTAGAAGAAGCCTTCTTACATAAGTAAATGCGTAAGTGAAAGATGATAAAAAATGACAGAAAAAAATGAATAAAAACTTACAGCATGAGTAAATATTTAAAAAGTAACTAAAGAGAGAAAACAGTATGCATCAAACTAAATCTCCAAAATGTTCACAATAGCTCTTAAAAAAAAGTAAAAAGATAAAATAAAATACAACTGAGATATAAATAAGTAATACAGAGAAGAAATAAGATTAAGAAAAACATGACAAGTGTTTGGCTTTTATTCCCAAAAAGAAGGGCAACAAATGGAACAGAAGGATAGTTTCTCTCATTAGATCATCTAAGGTGCAAATCACACTAAGTATTACAATTAATTACACACACAGACGCGCGCACACACCCCAGACAGGGTTTCTCCGTGTAGCCCTTATATCCTGGAACTCTCTCGGTCAGTTGACCTGTTGGCTGGCCTCAAACCCAGAGATTCACCTGCCTCTGTCTACCAAGTGCTAGGATTAAAGATGTGAGCCACCATGCCCAGCTAATATTACACAATTATTAAAAATATATAATGATATAGTCCAAGAAATCTTATGTTAAAATGTATTTTTACAGAAATCCATTTGAAGAGATTTTTATATAGAAAACAAAAACTGAATACAACATCTGACTCTGTTTCTATTTCTACTATTGTATTTCTTTCTATTGTATATTATATACAACTCTGTATATAATGTTCATAGCATATGGTGTGGAAAGACACACAGAATGGTTAATCTGAACTAAGTTGATACAACTGTACATAATTCTATCCCTTATCAAGTACTCACCAGTAATTAAACAGTCTTCAGGTAAAATACAATACAACAGATCTTTACCTTAGTATCTTGTTCCAAATCTTTACTATTCAGAAGTGCATGATTAATACGAAACACTATCCAGTCAAACAGAGCACTATATAAAGACTTAGCCATGGAGTTTCGCACTGTCACAGCCTACAAACACAAAGAAAATTATGAGTGCAAAGTAGAATGGTAATAATTTCACTAAGATACAATAACAGAGGCTCAAGAGATGGCTCAGAGGTTAATAGCACTGGCTGGCTCTTCCAGAGGTCCTGAGTTCAATTCCCAGCAATCACATGGTGGCTCACAACCGTCTGTAATGGGATCCAGTGCCCTCTTCTGTCATGTAGTCATGACAATAGCACAATAAAGTACTCATCTATATAAACATCTTAAAATTAAAAAAAAAGAATCCACATATATAAAATTTCCAAATTAGTCTATATTTATAGCCCTGTAACTTCTATCTTATTCTACACTCTCTAGTCATTCCTTATGTAATGTGGTCTGGCCTACCATTTCCATTTCTATCCTGTCTCCTATTATTTAAGTTGTTACTCAGTCTTACTGATCATATCAAATGACATTTGTTTTTCCTTTTATTGGCATGTCACCACTCTACACAAAGCATATCATAGCTTCTGAACTCATCTTGCCTTCAATGACTATTGATGCCTCAAATATGCTATTCCCTACTGACATGCTGTGCATGTTTCCCTCCCTGTGACAGTTAATCTTGACTACTTACTTGACTGGACTTAAGATGACTAAGAGGTTAGAAATTTATACCTCTATGTGTCTACAAGGGCATTTGCAGAAATAATATTATAGAAACTCTAATGGAATCAATAATTAATCCCACTGATGGATTTATGAGAAAGGGAAGAAGTATAAAAGGTGCCTGAATGGAGCAGGTGGGTCACTGGAGTGGATCTTGGGGATTATATCTTGCCCTAGTCCTTTCTTGTGGTGTGCACTGCTTCTTAGCTGCTATGAATAGCTTTGTTACCACCATGGATTTGGGGTTTTTTGGTTTTTTGGTTTTTGTTTTTTTGGAAAAAGAAAAAGAAAAAGAAAAAGAAAGAATTTATTAAGAAACAAAAAGGATGTAAAACAAACTTTAAAAGACTGGCCAGCAATTTAAAAAAAAAAAAAAGGAAAGAAGGAAAAGTATGATGAGCAGCAAATGACTGGAGAAAACTAATAAAGAAGAACTAATCGCTGAGGTGAAATATTGCTCTCATTTATAATTCCATCTATCATCTGTTTACCCAACAATATTAAAATGAAACAGAATAATAAAGAGGGGCTGGGGGTTGAATTCTGTGGTAGAATAATTATCTAATATATACCAGATCAAGAGTTCAATGGGATGGAAAGACAAACAAAATTTAAAATCCTTGAAGAGAGGCTGGAAAGACTGCTCAGAGGTTAACAGCACTGACTCTTCTTCTAGAGGACCTGGGTTCAGTTCCCAGCACCTACAAGGAAGCTCACACATGTCTCTAACTCTGTCCTCCATAGGCACTGCACATTTATGTAGCTAAGACATAAATGCAGAAAAACACCCATACACATAAATTACTAAGTCCTTTTTATCAAAGAACCTTGAGGAAAAATGAAAGCTTACTATTTAAAACCACACCAAGTCTCTGGTACAGGAAGGTACTCTGCACATTATCAAAGGAGAACTGTAAACACCAAGCTAGGCACAAACCTTTTCATCTACACTACTATCCTGCCTGCAAGATACTGTAGGGCAATGGTGGCACAAAGCTTGTGGGAATAACCAACCAATATTTGATTTGACTTAAGACCTACTCCACAAGATGGAACCCATACCTAAACCTGCATGAGTAACCAAGAACCAGAGGCTAGAAAGCATAAGAACCTAGGGTAAAACCAAATAAACTTAAAACAAAACACTGTGATAACATGACTCCTAATGATATTCTGCCACACTCATAGATCAGTGTCTTATTCAGCCATCATCAGTGCTTCCTTCTGCAGCAGATGGAAATTAACACAGAGACCCAAACCAAGACACAGAGTGAGAGACCTTTGGACACTCAGCCCTAAATGGGATGTCTTCATCAAATCCCTCCCCTTGGAAGAGGAGGCAGAAATACTGTAAGAGACATTGGGAACGAAAAAAAACAAGGTCCTCTAAATCAATACTGAGCAAAGCTCACATGAACTCACAGAGACTGAAGCAGCATAAACAGGGACTACAACAGGTCCTCTATGGCTTTCAGGTCCTCTATGTGTTTTTATTGGACTCTTGAGTATGAAAATGAGTGGGTCTCTGATTTTTATGCCTTCTCTTGGGTTCTTTTCCTTCTGCTGGCTTGTCGTGTCCAACTTCCATGTGACAATTTTTGTTTTGTCTTATTACATTTTAATATATAAGTAAATATAAAACCACACTGAATTTTAAGCTTCCAAGTGTACAGAAAATTCATAGTTTTTCCTAGAAAAAATTTTTTTAGATTTTTTTTTTTTTAAGACTTAGTATTTTTTATTTATGAGTACACTATAGCTGTCTTCAGACACACCACAAGAGGGCATCAGATCCCATCACAGATGGTTGCGATGAATTCAGGACCTCTGTTAATAGCAGTCACTGCTCTTAACCACTGAGCCATCTCTCCAGCCTGAAAATATTTCTATTAATACATTTTACCTAATGTCATCTTCACTTAAAAAAGGGGAAGGGGGGAAGCACCTACAAACTCTATATTCTAGAATATTCAAAATACTTTTAAGCACAAGAAAATCATACCTCTGCCAGCTTATATGGTAAAATAAGCTTTTCTCCCACTGTCACCGTCTTCCTTGTAACTAATGCTTCAAACAGCATCTCTTCTTTAACCTAGAAAGCAGAATGGTATACTCAATATGTAAGATTTACGAGAGAAAATGAATTATACTGGAAAACTAAGTAAAGAAAAAACTTTAATGAAAGTCAGAAACATGTAATGAATATAAATAAATGCAAAGAAAATACATAGGCAATCTTAATGACTAAAGTAGAATTTAAGCATACCATTAACCATAATTCCTCCACATAAAATAGAAAAAAAAGTTAACTAATGGTTTATTTTCAATGTATGCTTCCAAGTGAGTGTTTAACTCTAGAGAGCTTGTCTAGCACGTAAAAGGTCATGAGTTCTCACCAGCATCACAGACAGACAACACACAAACACACACAAACAGACAGACACACACACACACACACACACACGTAAGTATATATGTATGTACACATATGCTTTTCTAGATTGTGAACAATCTAAAGATAAGAAGACAGACTAAAGGATAAGAACACTCAAATTTGAGGAATACGCCTAGTGAATGCTTATGTTCCAGAAATATATTTTTATACATGAGTATTAAACTTTGAGATAAAGATGATTCTTTGTTTTTACTCTTACCCCAGAAGTCAACTGTATCCTGTTTATTTATGACAGGGGCTCACCTTGTAGACTAGAATGGTTTCAAACTCATGGTGAACCTTCTGCGTACTGAGGTTCCAGGCATGTACCATCAACACCTGACTGAATTATTTAAAAAATAAATAAAAGGGAGGTAGGGGAAAACTAAATACATAGCTCAGTGGTTAAGAAAATTTGTTCTTGTAGAGGATCCGGTTTCAGTTCGGATTACCCATGTCATAGCTAACAACCATCATAATTCCAGTTCCAGAAAAATTGACATCTTCTTGTAAACTTCTCGGTCGATAAGGGACAGACACATACGTACATACAAGCAAACTACTTATACACATAAAAAAAATAATTTTCCGTACAGAATCTTGCTGTGTGCAGGTTGTGTGAGTGATGTGTATATGTATACAGGTGCTGTAGAAGGCAGGAAGCAATGTCAGGTATTTGTTTATTTCTGACCATCATATTTTGTTCTGTTTTGCTTTTTGTTTTCTGAGACAGTCCTATCTCTATGTATCCCTGGCTGTCCTGGAACTAACAATGTAGACCAGGTTGACCTAGACTCACAAAAGATCCATCTGCCTCTTCTTCCTGAGTACTTGGATTTAAGACATGGCCACTATGCCTGATTCTGCCTTATTTTTTCAGTCAAGGTCTCTTCTGGAATTAGAGCTCACTGACTGGCTGGCTTTACTGACTGGCTAGTATACTGGATAGTTTTGTGTGTCATCTTGACACAAGCTGAAGTTATCACAGAGAAAGGAGCTTCAGTTGAGAAAATGCCTCTGTGAGATCCAGGTGTAAGGCATTTTCTCAATTAGTGATCAAGGGGGGAGGGCCCCTTGTGGGTGGTACCATCTGTGGGCTGGTAGTCTTGGGCTCTATAAAGAAAGCAGGTTGAGCAAGCCAGGAGAAGCAAGCCAGTAAGTGAGGAACATCCCTCCATGGCCTCTGCATCAGCTCCTGCTTCCTGACCTGCTTGAGTCCCAGTCCTGACTTCCTTTAATGATGAACAGCAGCATGGAAGTATAAGCTGAATAAACCCTTTCCTCCCCAACTTGCTTCTTGGTCATGATGTTTGTGCAGGAATAGAAACCCTGACTAAGACCGCTAGTAAGCTCAGGGTATTTGCCTTTCCTGCCATCCTCCCTCACATTTACCTGCCCAGTGCTAGGGTTATGCTGTATTCATGACAAAACCAGATTTTACTTGAGTATGTGCATCCAAACGCAGGTACTCATGCTTGTATCACAGACACTTTACCAGCTGAGTCATTTCCCAAACCCCGAATTTCTCTTTTTAAGTTCCCTGAATGCCTATTAACTAGTATCTGACAAACAAACAAACAAATAAACAAACAAAAAACCCCTCAAGAGACTTGAGGCCCCAAGGAGTAGGAAGGCCTAGTGGGGTGCGGGTTGGGGGTGACATCCTCTTGGAAACAGGAGGGGAGGAATGGGCTGAGGAACTGTCAGAGGGCAGACCAGGACAGAGATAACAACTGGACTGTAAGAAAAAATTAAAGATAGTTAAAATATATATTTAATAGTACTAAAATAAATGTTAATCTGTGCCTAAAAGAAAAAACTAAAACAAAAAACAAAAAGAATAGAATCCTTGGTGGTTATGTCTAGGTTTATAATAGGACCACCAGTCACAATGCCCTAATTTATCATAATACTAAATAGTTAACTAAAATATTACCTGAAATGCACTGAAATCTAGCCTATGACCATCAAAATTACAGCCTTCAGATACAGATACAACAGTCTACCTGTCAGTGGAAATTTGTTCCAAAGAGTGGATCTAGCTCCAATTAAAGGTACGCCTTTTTTCCAGCCTTTTCTATTACAGTATCATTCTATTAAAGTTAATAAGCAACGACCAGTCATATATAAAGAAAAATAAGCACTGCAGTTAGGGATATGAAAATGAGGCATCCAATGCTCTCAATTGGCACTGTAACATTATAATGGATATGTAACTACTAAATAATAAACCTTTTTTTCTAAAAACTAACCTAAATTATGCCAAGGACAAGTAACTAGTTCCATTCACAATAAATTAGTTTAGATCTCTAATAAAGGGACATATGAACCAAGATTTGAAAGGGATTATTTGAAATTTCAAATTAAAACAAAAACACATCAAGCTATTCCTAACTGCCCCAAACCAGAAATAAGCGAGATGGTTCTTCAATTCATAAGTGGATTAATAACTGTAGCGCATGCGTGAACACACACACACACACACACACACACACAAAAGAATGGTGTTTTTGTTTGTCTGTTTTTGAGACAAGGTCTCTTTATGTAGTCCTGGCTGTCCTGGAACTTACTATGTAAAGAGCAGGCTGGCCTTGAACTCACAGAGATCTACCTGCCTCTGCCTCCCAAGTGCTGGGATTAATGGCGTGTACATTCTGCTACCGCCACCAACACCACAACCTGGACTAAAAAGATGCATCTTAAATGCATGCTACCAAGTAAAGTAAGTCATTCCAAAAATACTAATAACTCTATAATTACAATTATATTACATGTGAAAAATACAAATGAACGTGAAGGGGAGTTTTAGAGCAGTGAAAAGATCCTGTACAAGACTGTAATAGTAGATACATGACTTCATACAGTTGTCAAAACCCACTCAGCACAAAAAAGTGGACCCTACTGCATACATATTTTTAAAAATTACTTAAGGCAGCCGGGCAGTGGTGGCTCACGCCTTTAATCCCAGCACTTGGGAGGCAGAGGCAGGTGGATTTCTGAGTTCGAGGCCAGCCTGGTCTACAGAGTGAGTTCTAGGCTAGTCAGGACTACACAGAGAAACCCTATCTCAAAAAACTAAAAAAACAAAAACAAAAACAAAAAAACAAACCACAAAAAATTACTTAAGGCAGAAAGGGGTTCCAGAAGGAGTACAGGTCATGATGAGATACCCCAGCTATATAACAAACATATGACACCCCAGCTATATAACAAACCTATGATACCCCAGCTATATAACAAACCTATGATACCCCAGCTATATAACAAACATATGATACCCCAGCTATATAACAAACATATGATACCCCAGCTATATAACAAACATATGATACCCCAGCTATATAACAAACATATGAAACAATCTCAGAGGAGGAAAGAAGAAAAGATGAAGAGCAAAGCAGCACTGAAGACAAACGCAATCCACAACTAAAGCCAAAAGGAACACATGTAAAAATTGGCTTCTAGTTTAAAATCATCTCCCACCAGGAAACTGGAGCTAATTCAATACTGTTATAAAATTAATCCTGTCGGTGAGAAGTATATGGGTGATAGAGGGTGAAAAGAAACATTTCTCCCTGTTAGAGTGGGAGTTTACAGACTTGTATAGGAAAAATTTGAAGAACAGTATGAAAAATAAATTTATAAACATGGGTATGAAATCATTAGTTTTATACAGATACAAATGATTACATAAGAAAATTTTTTTGTAGATACACAATTAAAATATACTCATATATCCTTTTGATCTGTCAGATGAGACAGCCTAAAAGAACAACACTAATCTGATAGGGGTAAATCTGGAAAGATGAAGAGTTAGCTGGAAATCACAACACACATAACTCTGATAAGAACAATGCAAAAGAGCCTGATGTACAAAGCAGCATGGGACCTGACCTCTAAGTCCTCCTCAAGCCATTTAAGAAGAAAATTTGGTAGCTGCCCCTCTTCTCTCTACTTACCAGGATACCTATCTTCAAATAAAATCATCTAACCACAATTTTACTGAAAAATCTCAAATTGGAAAGAGCAACATTGGCATGTGCCCAGGACATTATACAATCTAGAGTGGAAATATTCATCCTAATCAAAAAACTGAGGGATTACATGTATTGGGAGCACGTGAAGGCAAGGAAGAAAACACAGACCTAAGGATCCTGGCATATGCACAAGTAAAGTAAGGCAGGGGTCCAGAAGAGATTCCAACATCTGGAAACACTGTTATAAAATCGTATCAAATAAATTCAATTTTAACTAAATAAACCCACTTACAAGTGAAAGGATATATAAAATTAAAATACAGCACTACCCAGTATCTAAAATAAGGATTGAAAAAGAATGACTCACTTCTAATAATTCTGAGACAATGGGCAGGACTTCAGGATTACAGATATCAATAGAGTCATCCCGATAGGTCTTCTTTTTATATGAGATATTCCCCAAATGCAGTATGGCTGAGAGCAGAGAGAAAATCCTATGAAAATAAAAGCCCAGATTAAAGCTTACAATGTGCATTCTCACAGCTCATTTCACTCCAAAATCCAAAACAAATGCACCAGTACAAAGTATGAAATATTTAATAGTCACAAAAGAATAGTAATCTTAATTAAACTTTATTATTTAAACTGTGTGTTAAGAATTAAACAAATTACATATGACATGAATCCCACACACACTTTAAAACAGTTCCAAAAACGGCTATATACAAAAATGTCTGTCTGCAGTCTGAGTTACTTGGAGGCTAAGGCAGGCCTACGATCTTTGAAGCAGTCTAAACAATCATAGTAAGACCCTGTCTCTAAAACTAAACAAAGCTATTAAAAAATGTATTATTCTGCTAAAAGAAAATGTTAAATAGTTTGCTTAAATATAAATTACTTCATTTTCTAAAATAAATGTTTTTTTTATATGGATGTTGCTGTACTGTGTTGTGCATGTGTGACTGTGAGCACACATAGAGTGCATGTGAATATATGTGGAGGCCCAAATGAAATATCGGGTGTCAGGGCTGGAGAGATGGTTAAGAGCAATGACTGCTCTTCCAGAAGTCCTGAGTTCAATTCCCAGCAACCACATGGCAGCTTACAACCATCTGTAATGGGATCCGATGCCCTCTTCTGGTGGGTCTGACAGCTATAGTGTAGTCATAAATAATATAAAAAAATCTTTAAAAAAAAAAGAGAGATCGGTGTCTTTTATTTAAGTTTTTCAGTTATTTATTTTTATTATTATTTTATGTGTGTGCCTACAAAGGCCAGAAGAAGGCAGCAGATCACCTGGTGGTGAGGGGTCATATGGGTATTCGGAATTGAAGAGCAGCCAAGGGTTAATTAACTTCTGAGCCATCTCTCCAATTCACAGGTGTGTACAGGAAAATCTCTCTACTCCTTGAAGCATATAGTGAGGTAAGGTCTCTTGCTGAACCAGAGCTTGCCATTTTGGCTATCCTGACTATCCACCTGGCTCTAGGAATTCCCTCTTTTTGCTTCCTATTCATTGAGACCATCATGCCTCCTAGGCTTTTCTAATGTGGGGTCTGAGGATCTGAACTCCATCTCTCATGTTTCCATAATAAGCAATTCATGCAAGGAGCCATCTCTTCAGCCCTATCAAAAGGTTTTACATTTTCATTCTGCTTATATTACCATGTACAAAAACTTTGTGGTTTTTCTGTTTTGGTTTTTTTTTTTATTTTTAAGGGTGCTGCTGCCAGGGATTGAGTCTATGGTCTTGTATATGGAAGGCAAGGACTTTTATCATGGAGCTACATTCACATATCAAGAAATTTTAAAATAAAAGCAAACATGTAAATAGGCATGTAATATTACATATTACATATAGACATGTATAACCTAAAACTAAAAATCACTGATATAGAAAATGAAAGCTGTAATAAAAAAAGTAGTTTTTAAGTTTTGTCTATATACAGCTTCAAGAAGCTTCATGAAGTCCTCAAATTATATGCAAATGTTTATGAACATACATCTTACTAAAGTATTTTAGCTTTCATCAGCTTCTCAAAGATTATAAAGTGGAATAGGAAGCCTACGGACACTCAAACCTTAATATGACCAAGGCAATAGTGATGCCATTTATAAAACTGTTCAAAAGAACCAAAGAAAGTGGCATGACTGTTATGAAGATAGCCAACTATTTTTCTGATGGATCTGAGGCCTGCTCCACCCAAAGGAATGCCTGGCTAATACTGTAACCATGGCCAAAGGCCCAGGAGACTAAACAGTCATAGACCCAGTAGAGGGACCCACTACCATTATTTAGCTAAAGACTTTGAATCAAACTGCCTCCTAAATATATGTTATACCCACAGATTAGTGCAGCTCTCAACCATAGTCAAAGAAGATTCTTTTTGCAGTGGGCAGTCAATGCAGAGACTCATAACTGGTCAAAGTGTTAAGAAAAAGTGACTATTAAGTACTGCCCTAGAGAGACTTGTATATAAATCCCGCAATGCTCAGAGTACTCCACAGAAGACAGGGTCAAGAGCCAAAGAATGGAGAGGAATACTGCAAGATGCTGTCTTCTGAACATTACATGGTCACTGAACTTACCAACTCAGAGAATCTATGGTAACCTACAAAAGACCTGAGCAAAATCAAGCCCGTGAATAATCTCAGCATGGCTAAGGGAAGTATTGACAAGGCTCCATCCCTAGCAGAGGAGTTATTGGCAATTGGTGGCTACTGGGGGAAAGGAAGTCATTTTTCATCATAGATGTGACTGCAGGCAGGCTCCATGCCTGTGCAAGCAATCCTAATTCTGTTCTACTCGTTGGTTGTAGAAGGTGGAAAAGGAAGACGGGGAAGCTAAAGACAGTACAATAAAGGTGTGTACATGAATGCAATTGTCGAAGGGTAAAAAGATGTTTTTAAAAGACTAAGATGGAGATCTCTTAAAGACACATCATGTTTGTTTACTACTGGAAATAATAAAACTACAGTAAATGAATAAAAGTTTTAAAACTCACTGTCTTTGTGTCTTAGGAAGAAATCCTACCATTTCCATGGCCAATTGTAAGCGTTCAAAATCATGCCTCAAATCTTCTCCCTCCACTGTGAAGCAATCCTGCTTAAGACAAGAGATGGAAGAAAACATGTATCAAGTTTACTTGTTAAAAACAATGTAAGCCACTCATTAATTTAAGTAGGACCCCATGTAAATGCAAAGTAAAACTAATAGAATATTTAAACATAATCAGACCCATTAAACCTCTTTTCTGAGTAGAGATAAAGTAAACATACCTACCAAATATTAACAGTACCTTTTATCTTCCCTTAATGATAACCAGCACAGGATATCAAAAGGGACAAGTTAGAAAGCTAGCAGTATTTATAAAATATGTGGATACTAAGTTTGATTTTAATAACACCAAAGAGTATCTTGAATTAAACACACACAAAGAATTTAGGATAGTAAATGGTTGAGAAGTGAAGCCTAGATTTATATGATATAAACCAGTTGGTGTTATAGTAAATATATAAAGAAAAAATAAGAATAGCAAGAATAAACACACACACACGGGCACAGGCATACACGTGGCACACATTCACATAAACAAGCACAACACATACACATAAAAGTAAAAACTGATGACTTCAAAAAAACCCCACATACATGCCTGACACCCATGTATCCACATACATACATCAAACATACATGAAATGATGATAAATATTTTTTTAAAAGATAGCTTTGATGGCATAATGACTCTGCAGGTTAAGGGCCCCTAGTGACTATCCTGATGCTCCAAGTTTGATCACCAGGATACCTAAAGTGAAAAGGAAGAATTAAATCCACAAGCTGTTCTTTGACCTCCATTCCTACACTGTGGCATGTGCACTGTGGCACACACCAACATGCATATCCACACATATGTGCAGACAGTAACAGTTTTAACTTATATTTTAAAAAGTAGATACAGACTCCAAAGAGGTAGCATATGCTGTAATCTTAGCACTAGGTAGGTAGAAGGAGGAGAGTGAGGAATTTGAGGATAGCCTCTGCTACATAGAGTTTAAGGCTAGATGGAAGAAAATGGTTGTTGAGCACTATATTTATATTAACCATTTTACAAGGTGGGGAGATGATGCTGACATTAAGGGTGCTTGCTACTCTTAAAGAGGGCTGGGGTTCAGCTCCCAGCACTCACACTGGACAGCATACAACCGACTAACCCCAGCTCAAGGGGATCTGACGTCTTCTGACTTTTGCAGGTACTCAGGTGTACAAAGAGGCAAACCACGTATACACATGAATACAAAACAAATCTCATAAAAATTTGAAATGTCAGGTAGTGGTAGAGGCATACACCTTTGATCCCAGCACTCTGAAAGCAGAGGCAGGCAGATCTCTGAGTTCAAGGCTAGCCTGGTTTACAGAGAGTCCCAGGACAGGCAGGGCTACACAGAGAAACCCGTCTCAAAAAAACTGAGTGAATGAACGAATGATCTCTGTGATGTTAAGGCTAACTTGGTCTACATAGTAAGTTCCAGGACAGTCGGGACTATGTAGAGAGATTCTGTCTCAAAAAAAAAAAAAAAGAAATGTGTGTGTCTGTGTGTATATATGGATATGGTAGCATATGCCTATAATCCCAACACTCCAGATACAGAGGCAGGGGAATCACAAACTTTACGCCAGCCTGGACTACAGAGCATGATCCCATCTCAAAAAACATGAAATAAAACAACTAACCAAAGAATGCTTTTTAGTATAACTTTTATATTTCAGCTCAAAATTCAGTCACCAGTAATATTATAAACACAATCCTTTTACATGTTCACATACCACTTAATAGAGAGGTTGTCTAAAACAACCCAAACTTCAATTTACTTTTTTATTAATCATTTTATTCATTTACATTTCAAATTATATTCCTCTTCCTGGTTACCCCTCCACCAACTCCCCATTCCATTCCCCCTAAGCCCCCTTCCTTTGGTCTTCAATTTACTTGTTAATGCCTATCTTCCTAGCGAATGATATATTAAATTATTCAACAGACAAAAGAACTGATCTGTTTTATTAATCACAAATTGCAAGCAGCAAGTCAGTGCTGAGATCAAATTACTGAAGTAAATGTGGGGAAGGGAGGTTGAAAATAAAACAGAAACTGCCAAACAATCAGACCCTGACTACATGGGATCTCATTCCAGTAACCTCAGCAAACATTTAGAGTCTAATTCCTAATGATCTATGCCAACTTACCGCAAATAGCCAACTGGAAGAAGATCGGTATGTAAAGTTTACTGTTTAACTACTAACATACAGAACTGATATTCTCAGAGGACAGTTCTCCTATAGAGACTGTCTCTTACAACAATGTCATTTTCCTGAATAAATCTTTTCTGTGTCTGTTCTGACCTATAAATACTTTCACTCGCATAACTTCATGCACAATCACTGAATCACATACTGAACTGAATGACATTGAGAAATAAAGTGCTTCTTCATTTTTAAATGTATTTACAAAATATCTATAACATGTTCAAAGAACTTACTAAATACTATGATTTCATGATCACACCTTGAAATAAAGCCTAAAATTCATAATTTGAGTTTAGAACACTAATGTATTTTAATTTTCCACGTGGAAAGGTACACATGCACACTCCGAAAGTTTAAGTAATTTTCTTTGGCTTGCAATAAAGTCTTATTTGTGCTTTGCTATTTTTAAACAAACAATGCATACTTTCTTATATGTGGATACTACTTTTAAGATTTAGTCATGTATGTTTCATTTAGAATAACCTCAGAGGTTGGGTACCTAGTAATGGACCAGGAGGGAAGGAGAACCTTCCAGGTAAGGGAAAACAGAATATAATGTTATAACGAGTTAACAAGGAAACTAGAAGAGAAGGATTAAATGGGGAGGTCAACAAGAGGCCAGGGTAAAAAAGAGAATATGGGAATGCACAACTAACACTGAACGCCTTTTGAAACGCCATATGGAACCCTACAACTGTAGAAACTTCTTAAAATATATACATAAAAGAAAGGAATATAAATAAAGAAACCACGTAATAGTGGAGACATTACCCCAACTAGATATCTTAAGCTACCAAATAAAGTAATGCCCTTAGTGCCAGGAATGGGTTACATCTTATTGAGCTGGCAAAAGGGGTCCCATAGAATCTCCTCCCAAATATCACAGGCTATTGTCAAGGCTATTGATTATACTCTACAACCTAATAGCAAGCCTCCATTGTTGAAGACACCACTTATATCATCAAAAATGAAAAGATCAAGCTGGCGCCCACTATAAGCTTCAGTCCTACTGACTAGAGTTCATAGGGCTGGAAGGTGCTACTCTGCATACTACAAGAGAAGAAAATCATCAATATCACCCAGCTACAAATCCTACAACCTACAACAGTGACCAGGCTGTAAGATACACTGATGCAATAGTGGCACAAAATTATGGTAGTAACCAACCACTTCCTGAATGGGTTTACGGCCTTTTTCATGAGCTGGAAACCATACCTGACACTCTTAAAATGGCTAAGAAACTAAGGCTAGATAGGTTCTGGGCGGTAGGGAAAACAACATTACTACTATTCTGCTACAACAGCAGTTCTAACGCCGTGGGTCAAGAGCCCTCTGGGGGCTCAAATAATGCTTTCACACCATCGTGCATATCAAGTATTTATACTACAGTTCATAACAGTAGCAAAATTACTACGAATTACTACAGTAGCAACAAAAAATAATTCTATGTTTTGTTTTGTTTTTTATTTAACCCAAGACCTCCAAAATATGAGGAACTGCATTACAGGGTTACAGCACTGAGAAGGTTGAGAACCACTGTGCTAAAGGAACATAGCAATAAAATGACTCTTAATAACATATTGCTATATTGTACACAGATCAGCCCTTATCAGATAAGTTTCTTCTTGCAGTAGATTGGAAATACAGAAGAGACCTACAGTATGCAAAAAAGTAAGAGGTTTTGGAGTACGCAACCCTAAATGGAATGTCTTTATCAAAGCCCTCCTCTCAAGGCTCAAAGATCTACATGAAAGATGCAGAAATAGTATAAGAACCAGAGGTGGTAGATGGCTCTAAAGAAACCGCATTTACTGACACAACAGGAATGATACACATGAACTCACAGAGACTGACAACATAAAATCTGAAAATGTTCAAACCAGACAAAATCCCAGCATGAAGAAGTGACCACAAAGTTATACCAGGTACCAAAAAGCTATTTGGAACTGGTAACTGCTGGGAAAGGGAGTATCAGTTTTCTCCAATGGGGTGACACTGGTTAGATCAACAATACTCCAAAGCAGGCCCAATGCCCAGGAGTAGTCGGCCAACACAAATAGGATTCCAGATTTTCTGTGTACTTTTCAGTTTAGTTTGCTTTTGGTTTATTTTTATTATTTTGTTTACTGTGTTTTTTTATTTTGTTTTTCCTTTGAGAGAGAGCTGTGTGTGCATCAAGCTAGGTGAGTAGGAAGGTAGAAAAGATCTGGGAGGAATTAATGAGAGGAGAAAGAATATGATCAAGTATATCATACAAAGATATCTTAAATAAAAATAAACACAATTTCACTCTGTAGTTCAAACAAGCCTGAACTCACAGCAAACTTCTTGCTTCAACCTAAAAGTACTGGGATTACAGATATATACTATCACACTTAGCATATGTAAACAGTAAAACATATTTAAAGTTTATTTAACCCAAGACCTCCATTTATTCATTTTAAAGTGTGTCACACATTTTTAATAATATGGAGAGTGTAAACATGTTTATATAAATGTAACATATCAGCAGTGAGTCTTAACAACTGATGTAGTTCTTATTTGCTGCAAAGTGAATGAAACAGGAACCTAACATACTGGGAAAGTGAAGTAAAAAACATGCTGAAAGAGAAATCTTTCATATTTGCAGTCATCTTCAATCAAATACTTTTTAATCACAAGTATAATGTGGTCTCATAATTAATTTTTTTAAACTATCTTGATTTCCTTAACTGTTTCTGTAATGACAATTACAGAGACAAAGCACGGATAGACTTAATTTCCTAGACCAAAACTGTCCTTATCTTACAGGAGACTCTTCCAGAAACCAGTCTTTAAACACACCAAGATTCAAAAACAACTAGGGGAAGAAAAAAACTAACGTGAAAAAGGTAGCCTCAACATAGAACATTACAAAAAGTAGCCACCACAGTAGTGAGTGCTCTAGTTTCATTTCTGTTGCTGTGATAAAACATCCTGATGAAAAAGCAACTTAGAGGAAAGAAGTATTTATTGAGCTTACAGTTCCAGAACAAAACCCATCATTTCAGGAAAGTCAAGGCAGGAACTTAAAGCATCACATCGTCAGTCAAGAACAGAGAGAAAATGAATGTATGGTCCTTATGTGTTTGGTTGCTTACTAGTAGTGCTCACCTAGGAAAGGGCTCAAAATTATGGAATGGCACTGCACACAATGGATTAGATCTTTCTATATCAATTAACAATCAAGACAATCCCTCACAAACAATGCCCAGAAGCCAATTAATCTTGATAATTCCTCAATTGAGACTCCTTTGTCAGGTGAGTCTAGGCTGTGACAAACTAAAAACAAACATCCCAGTGTATAACTAGAGATTGATCCCAAACATATCTCTGGGAAACAATATGAAACTAGAACTGAGAGAGTTGTAAACACTGGTAAGTGTAAACATGAACATATGTAAGTATAAAAAGTATACTTATCCCTAGTTTTTGATAAATAATTTTTTGCTAAATCATGAACAAACTGGAGTCTTGGGAAAATAAACAAACAGAAAAGACTTTAAACAATTACAAGGCTGGCCTTTAGATTGAAATTGCACAGAGCAGGATTAAGTCACAATGATAACAAGATATTAACATTATCAAGCTGGGCATGTTGGCCTCTAAGCATGAGGTCAGCTGAAACTCTGAGATTGCCACAGACATGGAGATCATTCTGGGAAGCAGTGAGTTCAAGATGTGACAAAAATAACAAACAGAAAAACACCACACAGCCTAGTATTTTATTTATCATCCATATTTTATAATTGACAAAACAAAGGCCAAGAGAGCCTAAAGATAATGAAAAGCCTTACATTTGCATATACTATTAGCCATTGAAGATGGAAAATATGCATTTACTAAATATCTACTCACTAGTCATATCTCTTAATCAGATATACTCTCTATAATCTCAAAAGATGAAGAAATAATCTTAATTATAACAAAACAGATTATAAATTCAATAGCTGAACACCTTATAACTAATCAGCTATCCAAACCAAAATGTATCTGTTGCAAATACTGTTTTCTCCCACACAACAGTGCTCCTTGAATTGAGTACAATAACTCTAATTAACTTAAAGAACTATATAAATGACAAATGTCACTCCTTAAAAATAATTCTCTCACTATAAGTCCTCTTGGGACTATCTGTGTGTGGGGTGTGTGTGTGTGTGTAATACAGCACAACTCCATTTATAATACTAGTCATGTAAGTTCAAATAACTTACATGGGAAAATGAGGTTTAATTTATTCCACAAACATACTATGAAGAAAATCTAATAGGAAAGAATAAACTACAAGATACACAGAATGATTACTTGATTTTTAGAATTCACTTGGAAGAAAAAGAATCAGGAGCTTGGTGTGGTGATGAATGCCTTTAATCCCAAAGGTAGCGACAGGAGGATTTCTGTAAGCTTGAGGCTAGCAGGTTAAGTGTAAACATAAACATATATAAATATAAATGTATACTTATCCCTAGCTTTTTATAGTGTTGTTGGTTTTTTTTTTTTTTTTGCTAAATCATGAATAAACTGGAGTCTTGGGAAAGTAAACAGAAAAAAATATTTAAACAATTACAATGCATACTAAGTTCTAAGACAGCCAGGACTAAATAGAGAGGTAATCATAGGCCGGCTCTAATTATTTGAAAAGTATAATTAACTGGACTAACAGTGCTGAAAGTAGTATTAAGAAAGGAAATCATAGGCTGGGGCAGTATTCCAGTAGGTAAAATACTTGCTCTTCAAGCTTGAGTTTAACCTCTAGGGTCCACATGGTGGCAAGTATCACTAGGGAGGTGGAGGCGAGTGGATCTTGCTGTCTAGCCAGTCTAGCCTACTTCCAAGATAAAGGCCAGTGAAAGGCATGGTCTTAAAATAAACAGACAAATAAATGTGAATAGCACCTGAGAACAACAAAATTGTTCACTAGCTTCTACATATGTGTACCTACACAAATAGAAAAAAAACCAGGCACACACATACACATACACATATACAGAGAGAAAGAGAGAGAGAGAGAGAGAGAGAGAGAGAGAGAGAGAGAAATTATAGCTACAGAATTCCTTTAAATAAAAGATGTACTCTGATTCAAGTGATGGCAGAAGTAACATTTTTCCCTAGCACTCCAGTGTTCAGTTCTCTATCAAATTCATCATACATATTGTCAAATTTAATACAAACTCTGAAGACCATTTTTTAAGAATTTTTTTTCTTTGCTTAGTTTTTTTGGTTTGTTTTAGAAAATTTCACTTATTTAGCTCAAGCTGGCCTCATATTTGTTAAGTAGCACAGACTGGTCTAAACTTGACATATTCCTGTCTCAGCCTTTCTGAGTGCTAGATTACAGGCCTGTGGCCTTTTGGTCTTTTTGGGACAGAGTCTTGCTCTATAACCCACAGTACAAAGAGCACATGCATGCTGAAGTGATCAAAGACCACTGTTCTCTGAAATAGAAGGCAGGAATAAAAGGATTAACTAAAACATTTCAAAGAAAAAAAATTAAGTGACCTTCTGGAGGTCTCACTATCAGTAAGTGGATGAGCTAGTATTCTCATATCAAATTCTTAAGCATTACTTTAACTTCAGACAAACGCAGACCAATCCACAGTTCCATAGCAAAGTATGAACAAGTAATCAATCATATTTGTAGAGAGTTTGCAGTGGCCTACCTGCTTTCCAAAGAGGCATGATTCACTTGATGTGATAAATGAAATATAAACCAAAAGAGCTTCTTTGGAGTAAAATAAATTAACTTTTTATAATTCATCAATAATATATAAACTGAAATATCTATTTCCCAAAATGTTAAGTCTGAAACCAATATATTCTTCAAGAAAGTATACTTTGTCTGGAGGAAAAATCTAGCACCCACACATGCTGATGGTTCACAAGTGGTATAGGCAAACTTTGCAATTAGTATTGTTTATAATGACATGCAATGAGAAAGCCAAGAAAGCAAAGATTAAGACGTGCTATGTTTATGCAAAGAATAATTTTGAAACTAGTTCATTAGTTAATAAATACAGCTAGATGTATATATGCTTTTAGCCTTTAAAAGTGACTTAACTGAAGATCGAAAGAAAGGCATTTTTGTCATCACTTTATGGTGACAAATTTGTACTTAAGTTACACACAGTCATTTTCTACTACATATGACTTTATATAACTCAGTTTAAAACCTCCAATAATCTTTTAAGATTATTATTTCTGTGTAATGTCCATGTGTCTATGTATAAGTATGTACACATGAATCTAGCTGCCTTCAGAGACTAAAACAGGACAGAGGATCCCTGAAACTAGAGTAGCAGGTGTCAAACATGGGTGCTAGGAACTAAGCCATAGTCCTCTACAGCAGCAAAAAGTGCTCTTAACCTCTGAGCCATCTTTCTAGTTCCATAAAATAATCTTTTTAAAAAATGTGTTTTGCCTACATGTCTGTGTGAGGGTGTCAGATCTTGAAGTTACAAACAGGTGTGAGCTGCCATGTGGGTGCTGGGAATTTAACCCGGGTTCACTGAAAGAGCAGTAAATGCTCTTATCTTCTGAGCCATCTCTCCAGCCCCATAAAATAATCTTGGTTATAAGAATATCAATAATTTGGTGGTGATTAAGGCAAAAGATTTTTGTTTGTAAGTTTGTCTGTTTGTTTTTCAGTTTTTTAAGACAGGGTTTCTCTGTGTAGTCCTGGGTGTCCCGGAACTCCCTCTGTAGACCAAGATGTCCTTGAATGGCAAAAATTTTATAGGAGCTTCTCTTACATGGAAAAAAAAAAAAAAATCAGAGGAAAAAACATTTATTATAAACATTCAGTTTGTATGAAAAAGATTAATACCCAACATATGTGGAAGGCAGAAGCTGACATCAGGTATCCTCTTCTATCACGCTCCACCTTATTTATTTGCTACAGGGTCTCTCACTGAACTTATAACTTCTATTTCAGTTAGAATGTCTAGCCAAGAGCTCCTGGGTTCTGTTTGTATACCCTCAGCTGTGGAGTACAGACCTGTAGCACACCTAGCTTTTATATAGGTGCTAAGAATCTGAACTCCAGTGTTCATGTTTGTACAAGAAGCATTTCCTCCAATGAGCTATCTCCCTAGTTCCTAAAAAGCGACGTCACTTTATTTTCTAAAGATTTATTTTTATTTGATTCATATTGTGTGTGTATACATGTGGATGTGGGTGTGTGCCCTCAGAGGCCAGAAGGGGGCATTAGATCACCTGGAGCTGGAGTTACAAACAGTTGTAACAAGCCACTTGACACTGCGTCCTTGGAACCAAATTCTCATCCTCTGGAAAAGCAGCAAGCACTGGTAACTATCTCTCTAGCCCACTAAAAATAATTCTAAGTAAGTATCAAGCTAAGGATGAAGCTTAATGGTAAAGAGTGAAGCTAGCAGTCACACTGCACTAAAACAAAACAATAAAAACCTCAAGAGGGAAGAGGAATTACTGGAGTTGAAACAGAGCCACTTCGGTGCTGGCCATCAGGGATGCAGTCCATTTACACAGTTCGTGAAAGTGAATGTTAAATGAAGATTAAACATTAGGCTAAATATACCAAAATGGTAAACTGGTCTAGCAACAAACTATTACACACATTCAAAGTAATAAAAACTAGTGATCCTCTCTCCTCTCGCTGTTGATATATCAGCTCATCTTCATGCTGACTGATGAAGATGAATGCGAATGAGCAATGTGAAGTCCCTTTAACAGGAACAAAAAGTATTTAGGTACTTGTACTGACCGGCTCAGAATCATAGCAATAATCATCCCAGCTCTGTCTGAGGGGTCTCTTTGTTATCTGAAAGTAAGGCACATTAGTTAGGTAGAAGTTATTAGGGTGGAATTAGACTTCTGTAATGACCTCTGAAATGCAATATTCAGAAAGCAAGACTACTATCCAAAGAACAGTTATTTTGTATAGCAACATACTCTAATAAAAACTAGATAAATATTCAGATTCTGGAAGACTGTATATTATTCTATTCAATTTAAACATGTCATTGCCCAGTAGCTCTAATATTTGTATTAATCACTAAAGTTCCTTATCCTATAGGTACTGATATTATGCATGTATGCCACAGCTACTCATTACACAAAAAGTCAGGATGGCTATAAAATACTGAGTCAGTAAAAATGATCACCTCATTTCTAAGTCCTTACAACTTTGTTTAAAGAAAATAATTACTCAGGGGCTGAATTAGTAATTCTTAAAAATACACTTAATTTTCTATAGTTAAAAAATTCTAGCATTCAAGCAGAAAGTGATGTAATTTCTATGTTCTGGATATATTAACATAAAGTTAAGGTAGTTTATATTAATATGAAGTTGGAAAGTTAAAAAATACCAGGTAGAGCATACTGTACATTTGAGGAAAAGTCCATGGTGTTACTTCTATAATATTTAATAGATAATTTTTTACTCACTCAAGTGTAAATTAAATAAAAAAAGATCCTAAGGGTACTTTTCATTGTCATAAAGAACTTTTTCCCATAAATATTATATTTTGCCTCAAACAAAAAGGGATTATTTTAGTCTTTAAGTGATATAATATAGTAACAATTCCACTAATAATTGGATTTGAAATTTTAATATGAGGAATAGAAAAATAGAGAAATCTATATCCTGAAAATATGTGAAGATCATTCCTCAATACGGAAGCTTAAAGCTGAATTCTGAATTAAAAAAAAAAAAAAATTTCTCTAAATCATTTGCCTTTGAGAAATTTCATGCTGATGTTTTGTTCCATTTTGTTTTGTTTTTACCACAAGAAATCACAATATAGCACAAGCTGCTATATTTATAGCTATATTATAGTTGCTGGAATTCATTATAGAGACCAAGCATGGTAATCCTCTTGCATCAGCTTCCCAAATGATAGAATTACAGGAATGAGCCATTATGCCTGGGTTCCTATAGAATGTTTAGGAGGACTGTTCATTAAATTATACAGTGATACTGTATGCCAGTATGATAGCATGCAGACATATGTGCATTAGACTGCAAAACATGCAAATCAAGTTCAAAGCAATCTCTTTGCAATTCAAAAGCATTAATCAACAGTTACACTTAACATATTGGGGTATGTAAAAGGTCAGTCAAGACAACAAAAATGTAACATTTTTCTGATAAGAAAGTATGATAAAACAGCTTAATATTATTAAAAGAATCTCACAAAATGCACATAAAACATACTTAACTTTTTATCACTTATATGAAGTAGATAATCCTTTTTAAATTTGGAAGGTATACCATGTAATTTTTTAGACTATCTACATAAAGGCACAACATATCTATAAAAAAGCACTACAAAACTTTCTCAGTAAAATTTAATTATTCTCTACATTTCAAAATGTGTTTCATGAATTCTTACCTGGTTGAGAAAATGATACTCCTCAGGCTGTTTAAGGTGGAATGCTAATCTCTCCTCTTCACTTGCTCCTGCGAGGAGGTAATAGAATACATGATAGTTCCTGTTGGGAACAAAGCATATAATGAACATGACTAACTCTAGAAACAATTTTTATTTTGTTTTGTCATAAAAAAGACAGTTGTCTTTAACTGCTCAAACAAGGAGCAAAAATTCATCCATAACTGATCTGTACACCTTGCACAATTCATACAAATATCTTTATAGTACTAAAAATCTGGTTGTAAGATTCATATATTGCAGAATGAAACACCAAGATGCAGCTCTGGCAAGATTCATCCTTGGGGATGCTGAAAAGACCTGCATAACCATTCCAGCTCCCTGTCTGATTCTGCCTCACCTGATGCTGTTTCCAGAGACTTGCTCCTAGAACAACTTCAAAAATAGCTGTTGATTCCTGACTTCAGTTCATCCAGACTTTCAGACAGATCCAGTCAGAACATCTGTCAAGCCCTGAACTTTTTAAGCATACGTGACTGGATAACAAATGCTAAAGCTAGCTTTCTTAAGTCTAACCTATTTTTCCAATTTTGCTACCCCTCCACACCCCTTAAAAAATAATATTCACTGCCCCAATTCAGCAGTAAGAAGGTATGGCGAATCATCATCCTGATTCCTTGGGTTTGGGTGTCTGGTTATGGTTATTTTGTAAATTATAGACAGAGTGTCATTTTAAGGGATAATTTGGAAATGGTCATAATTTTGGACAGGGAAGAAACTAAATAAAGAGCTTAGACTTGGGGATTTCTGTCTTTCCTTTCCTCTTCTCTATCTTTTCCTTCTTAGGTAAAAGGAAGGAGGTTGAAAAGAAAAGGGGGATAGAGTGATATTATAAGAAAATATATATATGGGATGGATTACTAAATTTACTCTTACCCAAAAAATTTATATACATAATCTTACATTGGTAGAAATCTCTAAATTCTGATGCAGAATTGAAGTTATATTTTCTTATACTGGTACAGAATTTATATAATACAGGTTTAAAGTTTTCATTGTTATCTTTGTATATTGATACAAATTTTAAATTAATTTTGTTACTCTTAGATAGGCATTGTGCCTATGCAACTCATTCAAGAATACAAGGTTTAGACCCAGTCTTTCTAACAGCTGCTATTAAAAACTATTTAGGATGATTAAGTAATGCAAGTAAAGGTCAGATAGTAATGAAAATATTAGATTTTGATTTAATTATAATAAAATGTTTTGAATATTATCCAAATAGTAAATAGCTAAGAGTAGTGAAGGTTTAACAGTTCAGCTATGGTATAGACTTCAAAAGCATCAGAGATCCTCAAAATATGACATCTAAAATCATTTATTAATAGATCTTTTGAATAGGAACTATGTTTGCTCCTAACAGTACCCCCTTCACAGTTCAAAGAAGATATTGAGCATCATAACCTCCATATGGAGTTGTTCCAATTGTGGCAAGGTAGCCACTGGGCAAGAATTGCCCTAATTCATCTGCAGACCAAAAATACTGTTCAGGACATGATGCAGGATAGTCGACAGCTTAGCTCTGCCAAGACAGGGTAAACTAGTCCTTCTTAATTACTGCTTCACTTAAAGGCTGTCAGTCGGTTCCAGGCCAAAAGGCTGATGACGGATGCTCCAACATTATGAAGATTATAGGGGACTGTCCAGGCAGTCAGCTGTCTCTACACATTGTTTAAGTTTTGGAAACAATGTCGTTGAGCTTCCTACATATTCAGGTAATATTTAATTCCTTCTCAGATCTCTGATGGGGTTGAAGACTAGTTACAGTCTCATAATCAAACTTAAGTTGTTTAACATTAAGGAAGATGTTCTAGATTTGAAAGGATGGTTTTCAGATAGTAATACAAGTTAAAATCAAAACATAATTCAAGTATAGAATTGTAAACTCTTTAAATTAGGATAGATGATAGAGAACTGTATCTAAATTGGCAAAATTGATACACTGGATAAGTATATATCATACCTTACAATTTACATAATTGTTATAACTGTACTCAATATACATCTGAGAGAAAAGAGTCTTTTTAACTGGACAAAAAGGAGGAAATGTTTGGGTTTGGTCTAGTGGTGCTTGTATTACGTTAATTTGGGTCCCAAAATTGCACAAGAATCTACGCATCCACATGTAAGATGCTGAAGGAAGTCTGCCCCCAGTTGGTTTTAACTGGTAAATAAAGTTGCCAGAGGTTAATGACAGGGCAGGGAAGACAGAAGTGGGACTTTTTAGGATTCCGGAGTAAGGGGCAGAGGAAAGAGAAAGAATGAGGAGATCCACAATGATGAGAAAAGGAGAACCAAGACTCTAAGCCTGAGAATTTGTAGGACACAGCATAGTTGCCTTGTAGGAGCTGGAGAAGAGTGACCTTAGGAGGGCTGCCCAACTGGGTGCAGGGCAGCTAAAATGGGATATAAATTTTAGTAAGTAATGACTTGGTAATATCAGAGGGAGGTGGAGGTTAGGAAGTGGCCCAGTCATCAAGCTGTTTAAGGAATATCAAAATATAAAGGCTGTCTACATGTGTCTTTCATTCTGGAACCTAAAACATTGGGTCAGGTAGTCAGGAAGTATTCCCCCGCTGGATCAAGTTGAGTATCTAATTGGGTACTGCTACACAGATGGTCCAAGAATAAATGAGTTATCACCTGAAAAACTACTTTCCTATCCTACATTTATCTAGGACAGAGAAAGAATAACAATTCTGCATATCCAATAAATATCTTCCAACTGAATTTAAAAATATAGCATTCCATCCAAGAAAGAAATAGTAGTTAATACAAATATAAAATCTTTGCATAATATACAGTGAATTAAGAGTCACAGTATACAAATAAATAAAAAGTCTGTGTGATGCTGCAAACTTGATCTAATTATACAAATAAAAAATATATACCGTTCATTATGCTCTTGATAAACAAGTCTGGATTTTTCCAGAAGATATTTTTCAACATAGGCCCTGGAAAAATAAAATTGGTTGATATAATAAAAATTAGTTTATATAAATAATAAAGTTTAATATAAGGTAGATTTTATTCATTTAGACAGTTCAAAACTATAAGGATCATTCTCTAGATGACAGCTGCACATCCACCATTATAACTGTTATAGATAATATCAGCATTATCCATGTTAAATTCTCAAAATCCTAAATCATCAAATGCCTAGTGAGTGAAATAAGCAGGTGAACATATCAAGAGTAAATACACAATAAAGTCTTGTTTGAAAAATAAAAACAAAAACAAAACAAAATCATCTACTAGTAATCAACAACACAATCACCATATGAATATGAACCCATGTCTGATTTCACTACAAAGCTGACTTTCAATTTTACTACTTCCTAAACATCTCTTTTTCTTCCATCCTAATCCATGAGTTCTACTAGAATAAAAGTTATCAGTTCACAGAATGAGATAGTCATATTATGCATCTACATTTATCTGCTCACCACAGAGCTGAGCACATCACACGTGTCTGAGATTCTATTTAAAACCAGCATAGAAAAAGAAAAAACAGATGAATTAAATATGGTAAGACTTAATCATTGCTGAAGAAAAAGAAGAGACAGATGAATTAAATATGGTAAGACTTAGTCATTGTTCAATCTACCTAGCATGTCCTTGCTCTATTTTGTGTATATTTGACTTTTTAAATAAAATTATCTAAAATTTACCTCAGAATGTCAAGATAATTATATTCATTTTATATTCAATTTGACCATCTGACTTCTATAACAATGCTATACCCATTTTTCTTGCCTCATCAAATACAACAAACTCTTGTTATGATGACAGTCATTTACTAAAGACAATTTCTCACTTCATAAAATTATTTCCTAGTCCTTCCACTTAGCAAATTTTTAATACCCAATGTTAATACCAATGCTTTTCATAAGGCCTCCAGAAACATACTTCAATCTACTTGTCATTTACTATAATCAACTTACATGAGTATCTATTTCCCCAAAAGACAATGAAAATGTCAAAGGCAAAAAACATGTTTACATGAGTTGTTTTTTTTTAATCTTCAATATTTAGAACAATGCCTGATGCTCAAAATGCATCCCACAAATCTATGTTTAATAAATAAAAAATGAGTTAATAATGTTCAATCTAAATATGTTGTTTACTCAGTTTTTGTTGACCACAGGAAAAAATGTTTTAAACTTTTTTATGCAATCAACAGAAGAGCCTGCATTTCCTTCAATAAAGGAAAGTAGACACCTATTTCCTAATTCACAAAACTATCTTAATCAATGAAGATTACTATTACACTTGAGGTACAAAAGTGATATACGTGACTTTACCTATTGCCACTCTCTTCTAAAACACAACTATAAGCCTAACCCCTTGGCTATATCCCACTTTTAAGAGAAAAAGTACCAACTGAGCCTTTGTAAACTGGTAAGTCTCAAGAATCAAAAAGAAGAAATGACCTATGAAACTGCTATTGAATATCTCCCATAGACTTTTGTGGTTGTTGATAACATTGGTTTTAGGTTCTTCACAAATGGGCCAAAACGTTTTATACACAGTAGTTTGGCCATCCTTTTTTTAAAAAAAATGCAGAAGTACATAAAAATATAATTTAAATAGCATAAAAAATAAGCTATCAACCTACCTATTAATAGGGGTATAAAAATCATAATAATAACCATCAAATGGAAAAATAACAATTTATATGTATGGTATATATGCATGTGTGTGTTTATACTGACAAATTTTCCTGAAATGAAAAATAGTTCAATATTAGAGAGAGAAAAAAAGTACAGTATCAATGTCTTTCAGAAGGAAGATATGTTTATCTACATAGATCCCAAACACAACTTTGATGAAATTTAATGTGCAACATTAACATAAACATAAGACAATTAAAATCAATGTTTAATTAGTTAATACAATAAAAGTTCTTTAGCTTGAGTACTGACATAAAAGGCAAAAATAATATTATAGTGTATTTGTAATGACCTGGCTTTTAAATCTCTTCTACAAAGGCCCATAGGGCTAAAGACTGAACCAGCAGCCTATAGTTCTAGTAAGGGGGAGGGACTACAGAATGAGAATGATCCAGACACAATAAACACATGCATGAAGTATTCAAAGAAAAAAAATTTAAAAATATAGCTGTTTTATGTTCAACATATTATTTATAGTATAATTATGCAAATGAACAGAAAAAAATTTTAAAAATCAAACCCTTAGTTTGCATTCATAACAAGGTAAATATCAATTATAACTATGTGAGTCAAAGGTTTTTCTAGTCTCTCAGTAATGTTGAAGAGAGCAAGAGGTTCGGAGACCAAAAAGCTTGTGAACTGCTGCACTGTTGTCACATCCACACCAACAATGTGTAGAAAAAGAAAGAGACACAGAGTGCAAGCAGTTTAGAAATCTAGCTAATATGGAGCCTAAGGATTTTTTTCTTCCTAAGAATGGCAATCCCACATCTAAATTTTAACACTGTCACACCTTCATGCTTTACAGCAAATTGCTGGTATGACATTATTCTCTGTCAAATGAATCTGCTTAAATTTAGAACCTCTGGGGTTATTGTCATTGCTCTTTGTAATTTGACCATTGTTCTACAGATGACTTTTTCTTCATTTGTTGCTGAATTGGAATGTAAACCATTGTTACGCAAGTGAAGTCAGTGGCATTTGACATTTGTTCTGGATTTTTGTTTGTTTGTTTTGCATATTTTGTTGGTTCTGAAAGATAAACAGTATTTGATCAAAAAAAAAAAAAAAAAAGGAGACACCCTCAGTAGAAGAAAATTAGGTAAAGTGTGCACTTAAAGTGGATATTGGCGCTTTCTCTCCCTCTCTCTCTTCTTTGCTTGCTTTCTAGCCATGATGTGCTTATCACCACGTGATCTATCCCACAATCCCAGCAATGATACTCTTGCCTGCCACAGAACCACAGACAACACAGCCAATCAATCGTGGATTTATATTTCTGCAAGTGTGAACCTAAATAAAATCTTTCTTCTTTTATCTCTGGTATTTTGTCACAACAATGAAAAGTTGGCAGTGTTAGTTACATTTTCTCATTGCTGAGGCAGAATACCTTACACAAAAATCCCTATGAAAGGAATGATTTTGTTTTAGCTCACGGTTCAGGAGACAGCACATCGTGGCAGAATGGTTTAGTTCAGAGTGAGAGCTTAGAACAGTTTGCTACTGTTCTCAGCAGAACCAGAAGCAGAGAGCCAGGCTGAGAGTAGGACTGGGATATGACCCAAAGGCCAGGCCCGAGTAAGCTAGTGGTCTTCTTACAAGTATTATAATATGCTTTGAACAATCAAGACAAACAATAAACCAAAAAGTAGAGTAAAGAAAAAGTAAAGTACAAACAATACATCAAAGCACTAGATGTAAAACTATAATAATCAATAAATTCACCTACATAAACAATAAGCAGTAAGAAACCATAATGCAATATAAAAAAACACATTCATAATAAAATACTTAAAAATAAACTCAAATATACATAAAATTTAAGTACTTCTAAAAATTACAAAGATGTCAGTCATCTTTAAAATAATCATGAAGTTAAATGTTAAACTAATAAAAATAACAGCTATAGAAGATCCTTAAGCACACAGTTACCTTAAAGAATCCAACCTGAACAGGCTACAATACAACATGATTCCAACTCTAAATTCTGGAAAAAGTAGTATGGAGATAGGAAAAGATAAGTAGTTACCAAGACCTGGAAGGCTGAATAAGTCAAACATAAAAAATTTTTAGCACAGTAAAACACTGCTGTCTATACTAAAATAAAAACTGTAAATAGCATCTCTGCATTTCTCAAAGCCAAAAGAATATAAAACACAATGAACAAACTTTAATACAAATTATGGATTTCACAATTAATAAAAATGCAGCAACAACACTGCTCATCAATTTTAACACACAAGGCACACAAACACAAGATTGTAACAGGGAAGCTATGCTGGAAGAGATGAAATAATACATGGGAACGCTGTAATTTCCATTTCCTTCTGCTGCAAATCTAAAACTGGTCTAAAGAATATTCTATTAATTTCTTAATACATTGCTGGAACAATCAGATGACTCATCACAGGAAATGTAAGGATTTTTATTGTATCAAAATCAAATACCTTGATTGGGAGAATACTAATTTGGATATGTAAAAAAAAGTACGGTTTATCTTCAGAAATAACATAATTAAGGGGTCATTTCCTAACTTGAAAATAAATTTTAGAAAATTTATAATATAAACATAAATACATGCAACTGTTAACAGTTAACAAGTATAAGCTTGTTAGCTATAATTAGTCTTACAACTTTCTCAGTTTGAACCCACCAAAAATGAGGAAACAATTTTTATGCAGATACCAGTGTCATAATTCATAGCTTATGAAACTAGTAATAACTAAAATACAAATATACTCCAGGAGCTGGAGAAATAACTCAGCAATTAAGAGCAAAGGCTGCTCTTTCAGAGGATCTGGGTACAATTCCTAGCTCTCAAATGGCAGCTAACAACCATCTGTAACTCCAGTTCCTGAGGATCTGATGCCCTCTCTTCTGTCCTCCAAGGGCAATGAATTTACATGGTATACACATACACTGAAAATAAAATAGATTTTAATATATGTATGTGCATATGCACCAAACATGTGTGCATATATAATATATAAACATCTGTGTTTATGGGTGTGCTTCTAAAGTGGCAGTACTTACCCAAGTACAGTGCCTGTTTCTTGGTAATTTACTTGAATAAATTTGCCGAAACGACTTGAATTGTTATTATGAGCTGTCTTTGCATTTCCAAAGGCCTGTAAAAATAGATAGTTTTTATTTGAAAATAATTTTTAAACATTCTTTAGTCTTTAGACTAACAAAAAACCAGTAAGGCATATTTGAGGTAGAATAAAAGAAAATAATGAAAAGCTGAACAAAAGCCATAAGATTTTCACTTTATTCTAATTCAGTAAAATAAATCTCAATTTTTAAAACTTAATATACAGGACTGAAAAAAATAGCTAAGTTCTTAAGAGCACTTGCTGTGCAAGTGTGATGTGAATTCAAATTATAACACTCCTGTAAAAAGCCTGGTATGGGGATGCACAACACCTGTAACGCCAACACAACAGGCAGACCGAGGAGGAGGAAGGTCGAGACCTGCTGGCCATTCAACTGGTTCCAGATTTAGTGAGAGACTCTACCTCAAAGGAATGATGATAGACAGTGACAATATAGAACAATGTGCTTATCTGGTTTCTACTTCATCTACAGGTACTTCCACCCACATACATATGTGCATATAACACATACATTCATACATACATACACACATGAAATTAATAACATGAAAATGTTTCTTTGCCAGACCCATGCCTTTAATTCCAGCACTCGGGAAGGAGAGGCAGGTAGATCTCTGTGAGTTCGAGGCCAGCCTGGTCTACAGAGTGAGTTCCAGACAGAGTGACGACAGCCAGAGCTACACAGAGAAACCCTGTCTAGAAAAAACAACAACAAACAAACAAAAACATGGGTTTTTTTGTCCCCGCAACGTCAGAGTCATGGGAGTCATAGCAACAGCCACATTTGTAAGCACCAGAAGTACCCAGGAGGCCCAGGAAATGCTGATGGCTTAAATCACCACAGGACCAAATATGGTCAGGTGACTCTAAATGGCATTACCAGTTAAAGAGGAACTAGAGCTTCTTCTTGTCAACTTTGGAAAACTTTGGACATTGGTGAGTGAGCAGATATGGGTAAATGCTGCCAACAACAGGACTAGGGCTGCCCCGTCACTAATGTGTTGCTGCATAAGCAGCCTGTCATTGTGAAGACCAAATGCTTATGCAGAAAAGCTAAGGAGAAAATTACGAATATGGAGTGGGTTTTTTCCGGAGGAAAGAGTTTGCTGACAGCCTGAAGCCACACAAAGAGGCTCATTAAATACTAACGAATTCTTTTAAAATAAAATAATCTCATTAATGTCAAGATTTCTTCATATTCCAAGGACAGCAAATTTCTTAAGTTTATACTAAAGCATTCTGCAAAGCTAAAAAAGCTAAAAAATAATTCATAAAAACTGGTCATTCTAGAAGTACATAAATAAAATTCCATTAAAGTACTATAATTATCTATTTAAAACAAAGCGATTGTACAGATGATAAAACAACTATATGTTCTCTGTATCATCACCTAAAGTGTATACCAGGCAAGGGAATAATGACAAGCAATGGTGACACCACTAGAATAGGGCTAAGGCTCTTCTACAGCACTGGTCATCACAATGTAACCTGTTTAGCATTTCCAGGAAAAATCTCACTCTAAGGGTCTTCATCTAAACTGACTTACTGATCACTCATAGAAAACAGCCTCTCAGCCGGGCAGTGGTGGCGCACGTCTTTAACCCCAGCACTTGGGAGGCAGAGGCAGGTGTTCGAGGCCAGCCTGGTCTACAGAGTGAGTTCCAGGACAGCCAGGCCTACACAGAGAAACCCTGTCTCAGGAAAACCAAAAAAAAAAAGAAAAAAAGAAAAAAAGAAAAGAAAAAGAAAACAGGCTCTCCACACCCATTCCACCACGTTTGTTTCTCCAAAACAACCAGAGGCAATTGACTAAGCACTAAACATGCCTAAGGTGGTAATACTAAAGTGAGGGTTGGAAGGACTCATAATTACATGTATAAAATGGGCTTGGAAAGGTATGAAAGACAGGGCTGGATAGGTGACTTGTCAGTTAAAGACACTGGCTGCTTTCTCAAGGAACAGGACTCAGTTCTAATGGGGCTAATATTCATTGAAAACTTCAGCTCTAGGAGATCCAATACCCTCTTCTGGCCTCTGCCAGCACTGTACACATGCAAACATGCATGCAGACAAAACACTCATATACATAAAATAAAATTTCTTTTTAAAAAGGTATTAAAGATTGCTATACATGTAGAAAGCCATGTGCATGCACAACATTTGCAAATGTCAAGGAATATATGTATGTTCAGTGAAGAGCTCAGACTTGTATTTGAATTTGAGGCTGTATGACAGCAGAAAATAAAAGAGAAAATGAAGTTGATCCTTAGCAGGTTAAGGGTAAAAAGAGTGCTTCAACGAGCATATAAAACCTCAAAGAAAAACCTGAGAGGATTAGTATGTGTGGGCATCTTTAAATGTTCTCATTCAATCATAATCACAAAAAAAAAAAAGAAAAAAAAATGGAGAATTATATGATCTCATGTAAAAAAGAATACAGAAAGAGCTAGAGAGATGGCTCAGCAGTTAAGAGCACTGACTACTCTTCCAGAGGTCCTGAGTTCAATTCCCAGCAACCACATGGTGACTCACAACCATCCATAATGAGATCTGATGCCCTCTTCTGGGGTGTCTGAAGACAACTACAGCGAGCGGGCCAGAGAGAGAAGAAAAGGTGTCTGAAGACAGCTACAGTGTACTTACATAATAAATAAATAAATAAATCTTTTTTTTTAAAAAAATAAACCAGAATACAGTATTTAAAATATTAGTATACAAGTCATAAAACAGAAGTAACAAAACTAATAATCACACCTCCTGGAGCAATTTTATTTCTAGAAATATCACATTCTATTAAATTCCAGTTTTCATCTTCTTTGTCAAGCCAAATACAAATAGAACTTTGCCCTGCCTCTTTGTAAAGAAATAGGCTACTATTCCAGTGACTCAGAAGAAACTCTTTTGGGTTTTTTTCTTTTCATGGTACTCGTGTTAGAATCCATGGCTTGCACAGATCAAGTAGTGCTCTTATCACTGAGCTACAATGCTAACTCCTATAAAAATCACTTCCAAAAATAAAGTAGTATCACACCTGCCTTGTTTCTTTGCCACCTGGAGCTCCCCTGGGTCACTAAAAATGATGTCTATTCTAGTAGTTTTATTTCACCTTCTCACATTCACCAATCTGTTCTTTTTTTTTAAAGATTCATCTATTTACTTTATGTATGAGTGCTTTATGTGCATGAACATCTGTGTGCCAGAAGAGTGCACTGGATCCCATTACAGAGGGTTGTGAGCCACCATATGGTTGCTAGGAATTGAACTCAGGACCTCTAGAAGAACAGTCAGTGCTCTCAACCATTAAGCCCTCTCTCCAGTCCTACCAATCTTTTCTTGAAGATTTAAGAAAATTATTTCTAGCTGAGTGTGGTGGCACATGCCTTTAATCTCAGAACTAAGAATGCAGAGGTATGTGGATCTCTATAAATTCAAGGCCAGCCTGGTTTACATAGTGAGTTGCTGGACACATGATAGCTAGAGCTATGTAGTGAGACTCTGTCTTTTTTTTTAAAAAAAAAAAGGGGGGGGGAGGGGTAGAGAAAATTATTTCTATATACCTTACCTCAAGTACTGGTCCAGCTCCAAGAATAATCTGTTCTACTCCACTGGCAAATCCTTTCTGACTGAGGGCAGTAAGGTGGTGAATAAGAAAGTTTGTGCTTTGAGTCTTCCCAGAACCACTTTCTCCTGAAATCACAATACACTGATTCTTTTTGCGCTGCAGCATAGCATGATAAGCTACATCTGCCACAGCATATATGTGGGGTTCAAGTTTTCCCAACTGGTGGTTATCATACATTTTGACATATTTGGGGTTATAAATAGGAAGAAATTTGAATGGGTTAATAGCTATTAGAATACTGCCAACATAAGTATAAATTTTTTCATGCTTAAAGCGACTCCGTAGGTTTTCTAAGAGAGTTTTCTCATTCAAATCAGGCAAGCTACATAAATCATCAAAGTCTTTCTGTTGAGGCTGTGGAAGAAAACCCCGCTCCATCATCCTGCGGCGTTCTTCGGTTACCCGTAGCCATGATTGGAGGCTACCATAATGAATTGATCCATCAAGGTTTTTTTCTCTCAAAAGAAAGCGGTAGTCCTCTCCACTCAAGCGATTTTCCAAAGCCATTCGGGGCCACAACATCATTCGTTGAACTGGACAGTCGGTTGGATTGAGTATCCATTCTTCTCCACCAAATTCCTTTACCTCTGCTAAAACATAGCATTTTGTCTTGTCTAGATGAAGTCTGTTTATAAGGGAGTCAATCACCTCAGCAGCTGTGGAGTTTTTTCTGGCAGGAATTGGACAGTAAATTGTTCCTTCTGAAATTGTCCCAGGATATATTCGCAATGTATGTTCATTATCCTCAAAGCGTCGTCTTCCTCCATCACTTACATTCATATTGGATCTTGTCCCATCAGAAAGGACAGTATGTGTTCAGGACCGGGCAAACCATTTTCTTGGCAAAAGAACTGGAACATAAAAGATAGAAACACTGAGTAGTCACATTGAATATTGTTTTCTGTATCGGAAAATGAAAGCCTTAACAACCATATTAATGCCAGCTTTCTGAACATAAAATTACAACTCACTGTATAAGTATTAAGCCAATCATGGTGGCACATGCTTGCAATACCAAGTAGAGGCAGTAAAATTAAATAGTTCTAAGCTATCCTTGGGAATCTGATAACTTTGTGGTCAGCCAGAGTTACTAAGATCTTCTTTCCAAGAGGCAGAGAAAATAATAAGTATTGAAAATAATCTAATTGAAACCACATAACATTAAGTTTTATTGTCCAAGTCAGGGTACTTTCTAAAAACATCAATATGCAAAAATATGTGGCACTATTTTGTTATTCAACAATAACCCAAAAAGTAAAAACAAATTACTATTCTGCTAAATCTTTGAAGAATCTCACTAAAGACTGAATTAAAGGGACAGAATGATTAGACAAAACTGATTAATCATCTTATACACAAAATCTCTTAAGAATAATGCAGAAATAAGAAAGATGCCATCAATGAAACAATTGTTTTATGAAACTCACTAAAACAGAAAGATGAAGGGGGAAATAGAAATTACAGTTATAAGCAAGAAAACAACCAGAAACCTACTATTTAGACATTTTCAGGGAATTCTTGGGCCTCTGCCCCCTTCCTCATGGTCAAGAAAAGGAGGGGATTTAATAGGATCAACCCAAAGGTCTTAACTTGTTGAGCCAAGTTGATAAGGTTATTCAAGATTATTACAAATTTTATTCTAGCCCCTACTTTGTCCTTCAGTGCTACTGGATCTACTTTTATCAACTTGACTCCATTTTTCATACCCTTATAATTTCTAAAAATCTACATACACTCCTTCCAGATAAACGATTTCAACATTTACACGTTACCTAAAATATGATTTCCTTTAAATGGTTTCTCTACCTGAATTTATTTCTATCTCTTCTCTACCCTTCTGCTACTACCTACCAAAAAAAAAAAAAAAAAAGTTATATCCTTTCTAAGACTAACAAAAGCTTTTCAATCTTCATTTGTAATTTAGATCCATCAAGTTAAAATAATCACACACTTAGGTTAAGGGAATGGTTCCATCTATACAGTGCTTGTCACACAAGTTCAGATCCTAGAACCCACATAAAAACTAGGCATGATGGTGTGTATCTTTAACCCAGGAGCAGGAATAGCAAAGAGGTAGGTAGGTGCCTGGAGCTTTCCAGCCAGCCTCTCTAACCAGATCAGTGAGCGGCTCAGATTTAGTGACAGCTCGTGTAGGAAAAAACAAAGTAGAGAAAGACAAGGAAGACGTCCCAAAAACTGGACCTCCGTCCTCATCTACACACACACACACACACACACACACACAGAGAGAGAGAGAGAGAGAGAGAAAGAGAGAGAGAGAGAGAGAGAGAGAGAAACATGCACACACATACCACAAGAATATTCTTTCTTGCTCTACCTAGTTCATCCTTTAACATAAAAATAGGGCTTTTAAAAAAATTTTGCAGGAAACATGATCTCATATAGCCTTGAAATCACTATGTATGTAAGAATACCTTTAACTCCTGATTCTCCTGCCTCTACTTCCAAAATGCTGGGCACATGTGCTGCTATGCCTAGTAAATGAAAAAAATTTTGTTTCAATTTTTATTTCTGTGTATGTGTTTGTGTGTGTGTGTGTGCGCGCACGCGTGTGTGTGTGTGTGTGTCCCATGTTTGTGTGGGTCCTAGTAGAGGCCAGAAGACAGCATTGAGTCCCTTGGACCCTGAGTCATAAGCAGTTGTATACTACTAGTCATGGGTCATGGAAATTAACTGGGCTCCTCTGGCAGAATGGCAAGTACTCTTGACCACTGAGCCATTTCTCTAGTTCCTAATGTACTCTTTTCTAAAACATAAAAATTCAGTTACCTTAATTTTGTGCTACCACATACTTTGCAAAGACCTCTGACCAGAAATTATCTTTACTTTTATCCTAGACGGCCTCTAAACAGATGAAAAGGTAGCCATATATCCATGGCTCAGATGCAACAAGTTTGGAACATTCTATAGAGATAGCCATTATCTTGAGGTTGGTATTATGTTGATACATGTTTATTACCTGTTAAGTTTCCATAAATTATATATAATACTGTTTCCTGTTTTTAACCTTTAAAAATGGTATCACACTATACTTACTACTGTACTAATGCATTCAAGTTCAGTAAACGCCAAGTCATTCCCAGTACATGATTTTATGACTGTTCATCAACATTCTATACTAAAGCAGTGATGTTAAGTTCTCATATCTCTCTCCTAAAATTTCTTTGGGCTTGGCCAGAACCGTGAAATTACTAGTTGGGGGATACCTATTAACAATCAGGTATTACCAAAAAAAGTTGTCTGAACAATAGTTCTGAAAGCAAGAATGAAAGAGTTCAAATTTTCTGCCTCCATATCGAACATTAATTTGTCAGAACTGAGTTTCTACCAGTCTAACGTATGAAAAGAGGTCTGGTGAACTGGCTTCCCCTCAAGCCTGATGACCTGAATTTGATGCCTAGAAAACTACAAGAACCAACTCATTCAAGCCATCCACTGACCTCCGCATAGGTGCTGTGGTACACTGCATATGCACGCACACACACAATCAAAATAGATTTAAAAGGTCTGGTTCATTTTATTTTGCATCTTTCTGATTATTAATAAGTCTGGGTTACTCTAATCCTTTCATTTGCCATTTCAGCTGCTCATTTATTTTTTTCCATTTTATGAATTCTCTAATTCATAAAATTCAATTCTTTATCAATCTGAATGAGCTTTTTGCATTTTATTTTGGATATCAATCAATCCTCAGATGGATATGCAGAGCATGTTTCATAACAGCCAGTGGGTTATATTTTATTATATTTTCTGTATTTATTGCATGTGCATGTGCCAAGGCACACACAGATGGAGATTATATTATTTTGATACTGCCTTGCTTTACAGACTAGTGTCATAAAAAACTGATAAAACAGCTGGGCATGGTAGCACACACCTACAACTCTAGCACTTGAGGAGCAGAAGGAAAACCATTACAAGTTCAAAGCCAGTCTGGTCTAATATGAATCCCTATCTCAAAAACAAATTTAAAAAAGAAGAAGAAAATGACATCTTATTGACATGATCTCCCTTCCATGACCATTGTTGTTGTTATACTGTTTAATTGCATTGTATCTTTCACTTCTAGTCTGTAATTTTCATATCCACCAGATCTCATGGTGTCCATTTAAATTTATTTATATTTTTTGTTTGTTTGTTTGTTTTTCGAGACAGGGTTTCTCTGTGTAGTCCTGGCTGTCCTGGAACTCACTCTGTAGACCAGGCTGGCCTCGAACTCAGAAATCCACCTGCCTCTGCCTCCCAAGTGCTGGGATTAAAGGCGTGCGCCACCACTGCCCGGCTGTACGTACACTTCTTAAGCAATATTTTTTTATACAAACTTACTACAAATCTGTTTACTTTTTTGTTTATAACAATACTATCACAATCATGACTTTAAACTAGTAAGTTGAGGAGCTAAAGAAATAAAGAAACAGCACTGGCTACTCTTCCAGAGTACCCAGGTTTGATTCCCAGCACCCACTTGGAGGTTCACAAGTGACTGTAACTCCAGTCCCAGGGGATCCAATGCCCTCTTCTGACCTCTGAGAGCCCTGCATGCACATAAATGCAGATAAAACATTCATAACCTAAGTCTTTACTAATTTGTAATAATAAATCAGTATTCATTTTCCCTCCTTTGTCTTCTATAGTTATATCTCAACAAGGAGAATCTGCTCAGTAATAAAGGTGAATAAGCTAGCAAGTTCTGTGACCAGATGGCCTTTGGCAACAGTCAGCAGCAACGCCACATCTTACAATGAGACTATGCTCTATACTGCTCCAAGAGATTCACTGAATAACTATGCCTTGACTCCTACAGATGTACCTGACAACCCAAGAACTAAACTCAGAACCTTCTTTATCAACCTAAGAGCTCTACATTAGCCCATGATTTCCAGCAATGAATCCACCTCAGTTACATCTCAGCTATTTTACCTGCAGGTTCCCAACAATGCTTCACTCAGCATTTTGTGTTCTACCCCCTTCCTGAATAATAAAGATACTTGTGTGCCCTCCACCCCTAGTTTTATTGTTTTATTAGTCATTGCCTTGAGCTTCAAAGAAAGTTTAAAAACAAAAAAACAAAAAAAAAAAACCAACTCAGAAATCCATCTTAATGGCAAGACAGTCCTTACAAAACTTCCTAAGAAGCACGGTGTGGTGATGTCTTTAACCCCAGAATTAAGGAGTCAGAGGCAAGCAGATCTCTGAGTTAGAGACCAGCCTGGTCTATAGAGCAAGTTCCAGGACAGCCTGGGATACTCAGAGAAACTCCATCTTGAAAAACCATCACGACTACTACTATTACCACCACCACCACCACCACCACCACCACCACCACCACCACCACCACCATCATCATAATGAAAAACGTAAGTAGAGAAACATTTTGCAGAAAAGCTCAACAAACGTACATGCCAGCTGATCTTCATCACTAGGCAGGACACAAGAGCCTATGTTTAACAATGTTGTATAAAAGCCAAATAGGTCATGAAAGAGAACACATTTCACAGACATCAATAAATGGGAGGAGAAAATGAACTTTCACAGCATAGTAGTACTTGTGACATCGGGTTAGCCTGCCAAAAGTACTCTGTATCCTCTTCTGGTTAAAGAACTATGTTCTCCTTGAAATTCATCCCTTGTCAACTTAGGCAATTTAACTGGACTGACATCATCCCTTCATGTACAGAACAAAACGGGAAATCAATTGTGACCAAGTTAATTTCATTCTTCCTAGACAGGCTGATCATGGAGAACCATACTCAAACTTCTGCTGCAAGTATTAGAACGTAGCTTTTACAAATAGACAGGAATAGTCAAGGACACCACAAGAAGACCCACAGACTCAACTAACCTGGGCCCATGGGGACCCAAAAGAGACTGAACCACCAATCAAAAAGCAGCAGGGGCTGTACTTAGACCTCCTATATATCTGCAACAGATGTGAAGCTTGATCTTCATGTAGGTACCCTAATAACTGGAGTGAGGGGGCTATCTCTGACTTTGTTGCCTATTCCCATTGGGTGCCTTTCACCTAGGTGGACTGCCTGGTCAGGTATCAGAAAAATAGGATACACTTAGTCCTGCTTCGACTTTATATCCCAGGGCAGGGTGGTACCCAAGGGGAACTTCCCCTTCTTAGAGAAGGGGAAGCAGTTATGGAAGGAGGGATTTCTGAGGGTAGGACTCTGGAGAAGCGAAGGAAGAAAGGTTGTAATCGGGATGTAAAGTGAATAAATTAATAAATAAAAAACAGTCCAGGCAGGGTGGCACGTTTTTAATCCAGCATTCAGGAAGCAGTGGCAGAAAGAACTCTGAGTTTGAGGCCAGACCGATCTACACGGTGAGCTCCATAACAGGCAGAACTACATAGGGAAATCCTGTCTCAAAGACAAAGAAAAAACAAACAAAAATAAATGCAAGACTGCTAAATTAAAATGATACAGATCTGTACTAGCTAGTTTTGTGTGTCAACTTGACACAAGCTGGAGTTATCACAGAGAAAGGAGTTTCAGTTGAGAAAATGCCTCCATGAGATCCAGCTGTAAGGCATTTTCTCAATTAGTGATCAAGAGGGGAGGGCCCCTTGTGGGTGGTATCACCTGTAGGCTGGTAGTCTTGGGCTCTATAAGAAAGTCAAATGAGCAAGCCAGGAGAAGCAAGCCAGTAAGGAACATCCCTCCTTGGCCTCTGCATCAGCTCCTGCTCCTGGACCTGCTTTGAGTCCCAGTCCTGACTTCCTTTGGTGATGAACAGCAGCAATGGAAGTGTAAGCTCAATAAACCTTTTCCTCCCCAACTTGCAGCTTGGTTATGATGTTTGTGCAGGAATAGAAACCCTGACTAAGATAAGATCTATAATTGCTGACAGCCACCTATTCTGAATGTATAGAAATATCTCTGCAGTAACAAAAAATTAAACTAACACATACAATAAGGTCTTATCAATATATCTGTGCCAATAAATGCAATTGTGCCTTAAATATATAAGCTCAGCCACTGAGCTCTAAATGTGCCAATCAAGTCCCTTTTATTCCCTGAGCCAGAACCCATTATAGTATGTCACATTTCAGTGTAACACTCAAAGAACATAAGCATCCTTTGTAACCCAAACTCCTAATTTCCAAAAATCTGAGTCTCAAGAGTCAAATACACCTATATAAATTCTACTACTCCATTATTTTGATACCCACACTTGGGGAACCAAACAGGAGCTCTAAAGTCAAAATCACTATTCAAACTGAAGGATTAAACTTATTTGGGTAATCAGAAACATGTATCAATTGTGCAAAAATATGAAAACTGATTAATTGATGTCAAAGTGAAAAAACAAAATTATATATAAAGGAATACATACATTAAAATTAATCAAAACAGGATTTAGGGGAAAATCTTCCAGTTTTCATTTTACAGTTTTCACCAAGAGTAAGTTTAATAAGCATTGTTTCATTTAAGCTCAACAGTAATTTTCTGGGAGATAAAATAAACATCTACTAGCATATATAAAATACACACAAAAAAACTTGAGCATGTACTTTAGGATAAAGATCACATTTCAAGCCAGCAGAAATAAACAGGAGTCATTTAAACTGGATATAAGGCTATGGGTTTGGTGGTGAACACCTATAATCCCAACACTTAGAAGATAGAGGAAGGAAAATCAAGAGTTCCAGGGCAGCCTTGGCATATAGTGAGTCTAAGGCCAGTCTGGGTTACATGAGGCCTCATCTCAATAGAAAAAGAAAGGTACAGAACTCTGCTATCTCATATGTAGAGATATAACAGGTCACACTACAAGTTCCCATCACCAAAGACGTAGTCCAGGAGCCATGCCTACCCCACCATGAAGCTGTAACATAAAATACAACCAACTTCTTCCAAGTTGCTCAGTTTTGTCCCAGCAATGAGAAATGGAATTAATATAGAAAACTGGAACCAAAAAGTAGTGTCACTTCTGTGATAAGCTTGACTATTAGGTTCTTGTGCCTTTATAAGCTTATCTGTAGAATGAATAAGGAATTTGAAACTGGAGGCTAAAGAAGCCTTAGAATATTGTACACAGAGATTAATGTGTCTGCACATTAGAGAAAGAACAAAATGCTAATGGAATTGCAAGCGGTACAGATTGCTCAAAGATTTCAGAGAGGAAAAAGGACTGTAGGAAACTGGACTAGAGACTGTTCATGTTATGTTCTGGCAAATAATCTTGAAAACTTGACTGAGAATGAATTCAAATGCATTTTGCATTATGAGATAGCTAGCTATGAGCCTAAAGGGGTTAGGGTTAGAATTACAGATTTGAATAGGAAACATCCACCATGGGCTCATGTGGTTCAGTCACTTGGCTCACAGATGGCAGCACTGTTTGGAAAGACTGTGGAATCTTTTGGCTGGCTCCTCTTCTGGCCAAAACCTCTGCTTCCTGATATTAACATGTACTAGAAGCTCTCCTCACTATCAACAGATTCTCAGATGCCATGCCTCCTTCAGCATGAAATGTAGATAAAGTCAGTCTTCCCTCAAGGTGCTTCTGTCAAGTATTTTGTTTCAGAAACTAATGAATGCACAATAAGTGAAATAAACTTCAAAGCAGCATTTGAGGATAACTGAATTATTTCAAATGGTTTATTAATGTCACTATTATTCTAGGAAAATTATAAAAAGTCTCAAAGAAGGCCTAAAACAACTTAAGGCAAATATATTAAACTAATTTTCACTGCGAAAAAAATAAACTTTGAGAAACCTAATTCAGTTTTAGAAAATACTACTATAATTGAAAGGAATTTTTCTTACAGGCAGTAAATTCTGTTCCCTAAAACATAATGGGAATATGCCTTTTATGAGAGCATACATTTCACTTTAAAGCAACAGAATTCACAAAACTGTACAATGTTAAATATATTCTAAGTTTAAGCAAAGATAAAAATTTATTCTAGTAATTAGATAACTAAAGTAAATAATAATCCATTAACTTAATTGATTTACTACAGTAATTTAGATCAGTGTTCAATAATGATTTGTACGCATACAAATGGAAGAAAATTTAACTAATTATCCACATGTGACGAAGCAATACTCTTTTAAAACCATGGGAGTAGAATTACAAGAATCACAGATCAAAGCTATCCAATGCTGCATGTGCGCGCACGTGCGCGCGCACACACACACACACACACACAGAGCAGGGAGGAAGTGTAGGGACAGAGACACACGACACTAACACACACAATGAGCTGGTCAACCAGGAATGGTTTTAGAATTGGCTTATGATGTTCCTCTAACAAGACATAGAAGAGAAAAATTATAGAAGCTAGGGGAGGGGAACAACAGGCAGAATAGGGAATACAATTTCCTTAAATTATAGTTCCATTTAAAAGATTAAAAATGACTTTAATGCAACAGTTAAGTTTGTGCTCCAAAAATTTAACTGTTAAGAAATGTGTTATTGCATTTGCTATCAAGAAAGAAAAAAATTCTCTTTTCTATCCTTTTATATCTTTTTCATACTTTCTATACCTTTTTTGTTTTATTATAGGGATCTCTGTGTATATATGTCTGTCTATCTGGGTCTGCGTATCTTATATAGGGTTTCTCTGTGTAGCACTGGCTTTCCCGTAGACCAGGCTGACCTCGAACTCAGAGATTCACCTGCCTTTGTCTTGAGTGCTGGGATTAAAAGTGTGCGCCGCCACCACCACCCAGCAAAGGATCTATTTTTTAAAAGAATTTTTGAGGGTATGCCTGCATGAATGTATATATACTACCATGTGTGACTGAAGCCTCTAGATGTCAGAGGGTATCAGATCCCTAGAACTGGTATTACAGACAGTTGGGAGCTGCTATGTGGCTATTAGAAATCAAACCTGGATCCTCCAAAATAATAGTAACTGCTACTAACTGCTGAGCCATTTCTCCAGCCACTATCACAGAAATTTACTGGCAAATGTTAGTAGGTAGATTCATACATTTTCATTCAGTATAAACAGAAGAAATAAACCAGGCATACATATACATCTTTAAAGAATAAAAATATGGTGGGGGACAGTAGCATGGCCTGTTAATTCTAGCCTTACAATTATAAATACTACGGGGAATGAGCTATTTAACATTTTGAACTTATTTTAGATTCATGGCTATGGGAAAATGGTGTTCAAGATCTAATATTAGAACTGGGGAAATGAGTGGGTAAAGCTCTTACCATGCAAGCATAAGGAACCTGACTTCAGACCTCCAGAACCCACATAAAACCAGACCTAGCAACACACATTTGTAGTTCCAGCACTCCTGTGGTGAGATGAGAGGTGGGGACAGGGAAATCCCCAAAAGTTCATGCATGGAGCAGCTGGCAGTAAACTTAGCAGTGAACAAGAAACAACATCTCAAACAAGGTGAAAGGCAAGGACCACCACCTAATCCTGTCCTTTAATTTTCACACATTGTGGATTTTGCTCAAATGGGAACTCCTAAAAAGAAGTTTTCCCTCATTATTCTAAAATAGCCCTACAGAAAGAAATAAAACAATTTTTTAATCAAAATAATCCTTTCCTGTGCATTTCCCTATCTCTATGTTCCCTTTCCTTGATTTACTTTTTTTTTCAAAGATTTATTTATTTTATGTATATGAGTATACAATAGCTGTTTTCCGACACACCGGAAGGGCACTGGATCCCATTACAGATGGTTGTGAGTCACCATATGGTTGCTGGGAATTGCAGCCAGTGTTCTTAATCACTGAGCCATCACTCCAGCCCTATTTACTTACTTTTTACTCAGAGAACTTGATACACAACCTAAACTTAGAATTGTTTTATTTGAGGTTTTTATTTATTAAGTCTGGCATGCCCACTAAAATGTAAGAGAGTTCCATGATTTCATCAGGAGTATTCATGCCTCAAAGCACACATGAGAGGAAAAGACGACGACTCGACTTGAATGCTCTCAAGTCGAGAGCACTTGTTGCTCCTGCAAAGAACCTGGGTTCAGTTCCTAGCACTCACAGAGTGGCTCAAAACCATCTATAACTCCAATTCCAGAAAATCCAATACCCTATTCTGGCCTCTGCAGGCACCAGGCATGCCCACTGCACACATACATACATGCAGACAAAACATTCATATGCACGAAAATAAGATAAATCAAAAAATGATTTTAGATGTGTTAAATGGAATAAGCAAATCACATATTAATATGTCAAATGAGCAAACATTTTTATTGCTTAAGTAAATCTTTTTATTGAACTGGTTAGTTTTCCTCCTTTTCCCGACTATTTTGTTGTTTTTGAAACAGGGTCTCCCTTGTGGCCCTGACTGGCCAGGAACTCACTTTATAGAACCCACAGAGATTAGACTGCCTCTGCTTCCTAGAATGCTGGATTAAAGGAGTACATCATCACATCTGGTCCCTATTTCTATTTATAAGATTGGAACACTGCTTTTATCTGACTTCCTACAAGAACTGTTTTCAATAGTAACAGATGACATTGTCTAGCTTTTTAAATGAGTATGTAGGTGCTTGGAGAGTAAGCGCACTGGATTTCAATGAAATAAATGTTATTCAATACAAATGGACATTGGATCTGAGTATCATGAATATTTTGGGCATTTGAGAAAAAAAGATGGCACGCTAACACCAATGTAAGCTTATATTCCTAAAATTTCATACAATTTGAGCTGAGTGGTCTTACGGAATTTAAACTAATCTCCAACACTTAAAAATTATTTGTTTTATGTGTATAATTGGGAGTAGACATTTGCCAAGGTGTGCATGAGAAAGTCAAAGCACAACTTGCAAAAGTCAATTCTCTCCTTCCATCAGCGGGTTCTCAGGAATCAAACTCAGGTTCAGGCTTGGCAGCAAACGCCTTTATCCATTGAGCCACCTCACCAATCCTACCTCAATTTCTTTCTGTTTTTTTCTTTTGTGAGTCATTGTCTCCTAGTATAACCTGGACTGCCTTCAAATTCACAATAGTCCTGGTTCAATTTCCCAAGGGCTAAGATGAAAGGCATGCACCAGCTCACTTAAACACTTGATTCTTAAAAGGATCTCTAAATTACTAATAAGAACAAAAGAGAATTCATTCTATCCAAAAATAGTAAGTTACAACATTTCAACTTGCGATCCAAATTCAATAATTCATTGAAAAAAATCATATACCATGACCAAGTTGGAGTTAATCCAGAGATACAGAAGTCATTCACTAAATCAGTAACTGTAGTATGGAAATTACATGATCATCTCAATAGATGAAGAGAAGACCTTTAATAAAGTTCAATGCTCTTTCATAATAAAGGCCCTAAAGAAAATAGAAGAGAGGCAATAACATATTAAAGGATATATATAATAATCTGCAGGCAACTGTGGTGATTTGAATGAGATATTCCCTTTAATATGTCTTGAGCATTTGAATATGTGGTCCCCAGTAGATAGTCTTGGTGAAGGAATTATGTAACTGGGCTGGGCTCTGATATTTCCAAAGATTCAAACCATTCAAAGTGTGCCCTCTCTGCTTACTGTTTGTGGATTAAGATGTGAACCCTCAGATGCTGCTCCATCAATGCCTTCATGCCTGCCTGTTACCATGACCCCTGCTGTAACAGTGATGGAATTTTAACCTTATGAAACCATAAACCCCAAATAAACCCTTCTACAATTTGCCTGGGTCATGGCACTTTATGACAGCAATCAGTAAATAAATAATATCAAAGTGAGCTATTGCTTATCATGTTGTGGAAGACTTTGGAACTTCAGACCAAAAAAGGAGTTGAAATGCTTTAAGAGAGCTTAAATGCTGTAAGAGAGCTTAAAGGGCCATCCTAGGAGAAGATTAGAAGACAACAGTATTTGAGAGCTATATGGACTGGGAAGGCCCAGCTCTATAGGCTTCAGAGGTAATCTAGGACTTTAACAGCACCTGAGCTAGTGGCCATTCCTGTGATATTTTGGCAGATTGTGGGTGCTTCCTACCCTAATCCCAAGAATTTGCATGAGGCCATATTGAAAAGTAATGGACTAATTTCTTTGGTAGAAAAGATTTCAAAACAGTTTAATAAAAAAATTTAATGTTGACTCTGTTACATGGTTATTATTTATCACTTATGCAGGTCTCCAGTTGAAAAAAGCAGGTGAAGCCAGGCGTGGAGGCACATGCCTTTAATCCCAGCATTCAGGAGGCAGAAGCAGTAGGACACTGTGAGTTTGAGGCCAACCTGACCTACAAACGGAGTCCAGGACAGCCAGGGCTACTGTTATACAGAGAAACCTTGTCTCAATAAACATGGGAGGGGGTAGGGGGTGCGGGGAGAGAGAAAAGAAATGAAAGGGAGAAAAAAAGAGAAAACAGCAAGTGGGCAAAAGGAAATACAAAATGTACAATTTGAAGAGAAAAAGAACACTAAAAAAATATTTAATGTTGGGCTGGGTGGTGGCAGCAGCTCACCAGCACTCAGGAAGCAGATGCAGGTAGATCTCTGAGTTTGAAGTTTGAAGATCTCGTCTACAATGTGACCTCTGAGACAGCCATGGCTACACACAGAAACCCTGTCTCAAAAGGAAAATAGTATTGGTGGTGATGGTGGTGGTGGTGATAATGGAGCCAAGGTTTATGCTAAAAAAGATAAGGATATTAAGAAGACCCAAAATGGAATAAAAGCAGCAATGCCCTTAAGGCAAGATATCAGCCAGCTAAGCTTCCAATTTATGAAAAGGCCTTAAAAAATTTCTGCCTCTAAAACACAACAAAAAGGAAAGCTGCTGAAAATTTCATATGATTCAAGAGGAGCAGGCTCCATCTCAGGTGGGCAGCTGAATTTGGCAATGATGTCCATGTGGTTCTGGCTTCAGAGGCATGTAGAATCTTCTTCCATGGTTAAAGAAAGTCACTGAGGCCAGGCACATGACAAGGAAGACCCTGAATGGAGGCTGTGAGAGGCTGTTCTATGAAGCTGTGAAAAGGAAGCAAGGATTGAGTCAGAAACTCCAAGATGTCAGAGGTACCAGGGCACACAAGGAGTGGAAACAACCCAAGAGAGAAGTTTGTTCCAAGCAGCAAAACCAGAAGGGCAGAGCCTTCTTTGGGACATCAGACATGGAGCTTATGATGCTAATGACTGTCCTCCAAGACAATCAATAGTCATCTTGAGTTCAGCTGTGCCCCTTGCAAAAGATTATCCCCAGCTGGGCTAGTTAACAGTTTACACCCAGGCACAGAGGCATGAAGTAAAGCTTGAGATTTTTTTTTTCTCCTGAATATCTAATTGCTCTTTCCCCCCTGACAATGCTGCACATGACCTGGAGGAGGAGTTAAGAGGTCACACAGTTTAGGGAAGACTAGAATAAGGGCCTCCATCCCTGCTCAGTAAAGACTTTCTAGGTGTGGCACATTTGGGATGGAATACCCACACTCCTGAAAGTAACCCTTCACCCAGGCTTTGTCAGGAAGCCCAACAAATTGGTTCCTCTGAGGAAATTTTGGTAGAAACATGTCTGGGTTTCAGAAAAGAACCTTGGAAGGAAGTTTAGCAACAGAACTACAGAATTTGGAGTTTATTTTCGCTGGGTTTCCATCTTGCTTTAACAGAGTACTTCTCCACTATTCCTCAATTTCTCCATTCTAGAATGATAATACATAATCTATGTCACTGTGTGTTGGAAGCACTTAAGTCGCTTTTATAGGGGACTACAGTTAGGAGATTGCTCAGAAGAGATTTTGAACTTTGGACTTTGAAACAGTATTGAGAGAGACTGAAAGACTATGGAATTTTTAAAAGAACTATTTATTTTATGTATATGAGTACATTGTAGTTGCCTTCATACACACCAGAAGAGGGCACTGGATCCCATTACAGATGGTTGTGAGCCACCATGTGGTTTTGTACTCAGGAACTCTGGAAGTCAGTGCTCTTAACTGCTGAGACATCTCTCCAATCCCCAACTACAGAATTTTAAAAGTTGTACTAAATGTTATTCTTCATTATGTTATGGTCACAGGACTATGGAGGCCAAGGGTAAAATATGATGGTTAGAAAACGTCCCTTGTAAGTCTCATGCATTTGAATATTTGGTTCCAAGTTAGTAGCTGTTTGGGGAGGGTTTGGAGGTTGGGCCTTGCTGGAAGAAGTAAATCACTGGGAGTCGGCTTTGAGGTTTCCCAGTATGCCCTCTCTGCTTCCTGTTTGTAGATCAAGATGTAAATTCCGAGAGGCTGTTCCATCACCAAGCCTGCCTGCCTGCTGCTAAGCTTCCTGATGTATTCCTATTCTCCTGGAACAATAAACCCCAAATAGACTCTTCCTTCTTTAAGTTACCTTGGTCACAGTATCTAATCACTAACAATAGGAAAGTATCTAATACACCAGCATCACTCTAAATTAAGGAAAATCAAACCCATTTACTCTAAAATCAGGAATGAGACACGGATGTTCATTTTTTCCACTTTTATTTAATACAGTGCTTGAAAACAAACAAAGCAGTAAGGCCAGAGGAGAAAATGAATGGGATATAAATAAGGAAAGGAGAATAAATAATCCCTATACATAGGCAATATGATCCTGTGCTTAAAGGACCCTGGAGGGATCTGGAGAGGTGGCTCAGTGATGTTCCACAACTACAAGGATCTGAGCTCTGGTCTTAGCATCCATATAACAAGCTGGGCATGGTCCTATGCATCCCTCTACCACCAGCAGCACTGGAGTGAGAAGGATATGGAGACAGGAGGACTGCTGCCTTGCTGGCTGCCAAGCTAGATGAAAAGCAAGCTCCAGGTTCAGGGAACCCTCAAAGGAATAAGGTGCACAGTAATAAGGACACTCAAAGGCCCCCTCTAACCTCCATACAAACACACACGGGTGTAAACACCCATGCACACACCACACAGAGACAAAGAAACAGAGAGATTTAAAAAAAAAAAATCCTAGAAATGACACAGCCAGAAAATTCTTAATTCTGATAAACAATTACAGCAGTACCAGAATAAAATAATTAATAATCAACAAACAGGAAACCAGCCTTTTTCATACAGCATTAATAAGCATGCTGGTAAAAAAAAAATAAAAAAAAGTCATTTCAAAAAACAACTCCATTCACAATAGCCTAAAAAAGAGGTGAATAACTACAACGAAAACTTTATACTGAAGACATTAGAATATGAAAAGATGTCCCGTGCTCATGGATCAGTATCATGGAAGAGAAGAACAAGTTCACCCTTGTGACACAAGCATCTCAGAGTTGAGATCTCCAGAAGCCACATTAAAAGATAAACAAGGCAACCCACTTGTAATGCCAGCATATGAGCAGCAAAGACAGGGTCTCTCCAGTGCAAACTGACAATCAGACTAACTAAAACAACAAGCCCCGAGTTAAGTAAGAGCATTTACCTTAATAGATAAGATAGAGAATATAATTAAGAGACACGAGAGTCTACACACATCTGCACACATACATGAACTTTCATACACACATGCATGTAGAATTTCCAAACATATAAAAAAAACTAATATTGTAAAATAGGCTTTGTTAGGACTTGAGAGATGCTCAGGTCAAGATCACTTGCTATCCTTCTGGAAGACATAAAAAAATTTGGATGTTACCAAAAGTGAGCTATATATTTAAGACAATTACCACCAAAATGGAGAAGAGGGGGTTAGAAGCTTCAAAATTTTTACTCCTTCTAATAAAAGTATTAGAAACTTTCCAAGACATTACTATTTCTTTTCTTCTTCCTCCTCGTCCTCCTCCTCTTCTTCTTCTTCTTCAAAGAGTAGCTTTATTGAGTTCAGGTGAAAACTATCCATTAGATTTAGCAAAAACAAAACAAAAAACAAAAAAAAACAACCAAACAAAAAAAAAACCCCAGAGCAACAACAAAAAACCTGCCAGTAATCTTTGAACTAGATCTCAGCTTACTGTGAAAGTTTTTTTCTTCATCTAGTTATCTGAAGTTAGAATATAATCTGTTAAACATAAAATACTTAAATTTTTTTGCTTAATGCATTCTAATGGTAATTACATTCCTGTTGACAAATTGATACCTTTTTACTGATTAATATTCTCTAGCCAAAGGTTGGTAAACTCTCAGTTGTCTCTGTGAGTACAGAGTATCAATGGGAAGAGCTGAAGTCATGAATAAGGTTGGCAAGCCTTATCTATTTTTTTTAATTGTGCATAAAATTTTATATAGTAAACTTATTTCTAGGAATTTACATTGACAAAAATATGTATGTACTGTGGGATATCTATCACAGTATTATATACAATGGTGAATTAAAACATGTCAAAGTTAAAACCCAGATGTCCCTCAACAGAGGAATGGATACAGAAAATGTGGTACATTTACACAATGGAATACTACTCAGCAATTAAAAATAATGACTTCATGAAATTTGCAGACAAATGGATGGATCTTGAAAATATCATCCTGAGCGAGTTAACACAGTCACAAAAGAATGAACATGGTATGTACTCACTGTTAAGTGATTATTAGCCCAACAGTTCTAAATACCCAAGAGTCACTTCACAGCAACAGTAGGGTGGAATGGAAGGTCCCAGATGGAGGACTTGGAGAAGGGACTGAAGGAGCTGAGGGAGTTTACATCCCCAGAAAGGCAGCAACAGTGGCAACTGGCCTGACCCCGATACACCTGGAGCCTGATCCACCAACCAAAGAATACACATGGAGTGACCCATGGTGCTGGCCACATATGCGGCAGAGGAGGGTCTTGTTAGACATCAGGGGGAGGAGAGGCCCTTGGGCCTGAGGGTGTTAGATGCCCCAGTATAGGAGAATGCCAAAGAGGGAAGATGAGAGTGGGTGAGTAGGTGGATGGGGGAATACCCCAATAGAGTCAGGGGAGGGGGGAGGGAATAGGGAGGTTCCAAAGGGGAGATCTGGAAACATTTGAAATGTAAATAAAGTAGAAAAAAATAAAAATAAATAAAATAAAATATATGCATTCACCAAAAAAAAAAAAAAAACATGTCAAAGTTAAATACAGAAGTAATAAATTATGAAATTACTGATAGACATTTCTATAATAATTAAAATGCTATTTTGTGGGCTAAAACTTTAGAATCCAATATTTTCACATTATAAATATGATTATAATAAATTACTTTGTAAAAACATTATGTAATTGGAAACTATTTCTGACAAATCAACTCTTACAGTTTTATAGGCCATTCATTTTTTCTCCTTAGAAATAGCAAAGGAAAGTTGACTTCAGTCAAAATAACACACAACCTAATCTCATAAACACACGTTTAATGTTACTTGTTTTCAGTAGGTTTTGAAAACCTTACTACTGTCACACTCAACTAGAAATAAGTTGACAACTCCTGACTAAGACATTACTATTTCTAATGATGTATTAATAGTGAACAATTATTAATGTTACTAATGGTGTAATTAATAATGAATGATTGATAATTATGTATATTTTAATGATGTATATGTAAGTATGTATGCATGTGAAGGTATGTACTTCCTGATACTTTAAGACTCCTTACTCTTTCTCTGAAGCTTCTACTCCACCTCCTTTTTGCATGTGGCTGCTTACCAATCCTCCCTGTCTAACTCAGAAAGTCATGGTTTTCTCTCTGCCTTTTCTTCCATCTCCTTCCTCCAGGCAGCTTTCTTGCCTATGGACTTTTCTTTCAGGCTGTAACAAAAATATGTCCTCAAGCTTTTTTAAAAAGGGGTGGCGTTAATACAATAAATGTCAAACTATTACAACTGTCAACGTAGGCAACAGATAGAAGGACTATGTAGAGCTTAGTATTTGTGAGTTAAGACAGGGTTAGAAAAGACATCAGGAAATGATAATTATAGGTAGGGAAATAAAATATTACTTACACCTAGCAGCAAACTTAGAAGTAAAACAAAATAAGAGTTATTTTCTTCACATTTTATTTTTATCCTAAAATTCATTTCAGATTAACCTGCACTTAAGCACTTCTTTTGATGTGTCTTGGGAATCAGAACTACAGTGAATATATCCATAGCTACTTATGTTTTCCATAAAGTTTGCATATTTGGAGGTCTTGTTGAAGACAGATATACTTAATTGAGGCAGGACAGTAAAAGAGGAAAAATTACTGGGATGCAGAAATGTAAAGAACCCATGCACCTTGGGATCGAGTTTGAGCTTCCAGTTGCCTAAGACTCAAAAGACTTCTCTACTAATGATATGATGTTCACTTTCCTAAAGGCATCTTAAATAAGGATATCTGAAACAATTAAACTATGTTTGCTTGGAAACAAATACTTGTAACCGTGAGTTTAACTGTAAGAGCACTCCTCTCATGTTCTTAAACCCAAATTCTTTACATAACTCATAATTTAAGAAAAGTAACTTCATATAGTTTTTACTGAATTTCAAACTTTTATTTTTTTGAACTTTGCTTAATTTTTAAACCTTGTAAATTACATCCTTACAAACTTATAAAGACACAATCACACATGGACACAGCTATTATACAGATACTGAATGTATCTTCTCTCTAGAAGCTTATACCCATTGCTCAGGAAATGAAATATACTTCAATTGTGTCCCTTTCCCTAAGTGCCTGTGCATTTTCAAATCTGAAGCATATACTTTCTCTTATCTCTACTTAATAAATTCACTAACTTTGCTGTAGTCTATGATATAGCCAAAAATTCAGCTTTGCTTTAGTGGGATCCATAAGAGTGTGAAATTCTTCGGGCTACTGGAATCAATTCTAAGCTGTCTACTTGCCAACACTAACTATAAAATGAGCATCAAAATATTAATAATCAGCATCACTTTCCACATTCTCACACCTATCCATAAAGATATAGCACTTACTTGAAATGACATCTCTCAATTCAAGTGAACACATGCTTCCATACTAGGATTGTCTGCATGTGGTTAGTGACTTTTCAGACATGTATACTATTAATCAGCTCAACTATTTAAGAGATATACTTTATAGACTCGCATTTGTACCTTCAATATATATAATTATGAGAGTTGTTCAGTCATATGAGCTAACTGTTTAACAAACCACCTTTGTCTATTTTGGAAGAAGTATCAACTACCATTTTTATCACTTGTTTTTCTGACCTTTCAACTGAAATTATAATTTTTTTTATTTTTGCTCAGTTCTTTCACACAATCAGCATTCCAAGACTCAACAAGAAAGCATGGGGGAAGGGGTGATAGGCAAAGCTAGTTAAGAAATTAACAAAATAATTTCAGAAAGTACTTTTCTGTAAAGGGAAGGATAAATAGTAAATATTTTATACTTTGAAGAACACAGAGTCTTTCACATTAAGGTTTTTATTTGTTTGCTGTTTTGTAGCCTTAAAAATATGAAAACTATTTTTAGCTCTTAGACAGGACAAAATCAGGCCACTAGCAGGATTTGGCGTCTGGGCAACAGTTTGCCTATCATTATACTAAAGAGCTCCAGCATAATATTTTATTTATCAGAGGCATTCAGAAGTTTCTCCAAGGCAGTAAAGCCTAGAGGGCATGTTAAAGCCAATTACATTATTTGGGAGAGATGCTTCAAGCTACAAGGAGAGAAGAAGGCAAAATGTCTCAATCAAAAACAAATTTGAAACTTTTGAGAAATGAAAAAGAATCACTGTTGTTCAAACCAAGGAGGAACGTTGTAAAAAGATGAGGTCAGACAGACAAAAAGATCGTATTACACAGTACTTTGTAGTCTGAGGTTCCATTCTAAGTGAAAAAGAAGATACCAAGAGGGTGGCTCAAGATAGAGACCTAGATGGCAGAAGGATTCTGTAAGTTGTCCTCTGAGCTCTACCTGTGTGCCCATGGCACACAGGCATGAGCGCACACATGCACATACATACTACACACACATACACACAAATGTTTAAAGAAGTGTAAAAGAAAATTCCCTGCATTTCTGTTTTTGTTGGTTTTTGTTTGTTTTTTAAGGCAGTCTCATGAATCCCAGACTATCCTCGAATGCTATGGACTGTCCTGAATTTCTGATCCTCTTGCCTCCATTTAACAAGTGCTGGGATTACAGGCACACACAACCACACACAGCTGTAACAAGGCCTAGAGAGATGGCCTTGAATTAAGAGTACTTAATGTTCTTCCAAGGGGACCAGGGTTCAAATCCCAGCCCTGAGCAGCTCACAACCATCTGTAACTACTCCAGCACTAGGGAATCTGATCCACAATCCTGCCTTCTGCAGGCTACCAAGAATGTATATGGTACACAGACATACATGCAGGCAAAATACCCATATGCATAAGATTTTCTTAATTTTAAAAAATGATAATAATAGCCAGTTTTTAATAAATATTTCAGTTGGGAACTGAGGAGATGACTTGGTCTAAGTGTTTTGCTATACAAGCTAAAAATCTGAATTGGGATTCCCAGACGAATATTTAAAAAGCAAGGGACTGCCTATAGTCCCCCAGAAATAGAAAAGTAGAGAAAAGAGGATCCCTGAGGCTTGTTGGCCAATCAGCCTAACTAAAATAGTGATCTCCAAGGTCAGTGTAAAAGCCTGTCTCAAAAATAAGGTGGAGGGGCTGGAAAGATGGCTCAGCAGTTAAGAGCACTGGATGTCCTTCCAGAGGTTCAGCTCCAGCATCCACATGGTGGCTAAGAAGTGTCTATAACTCCAGTTGCAGGAGGTTTAACACCCTCCTCTAACCTTCATGGGCACTGAGCACATGAAGATATGCAGACATTCATGCAAGCAAATCATTTTCACACACATACTAAATATAAATAGCTGAATCTATTATTATTATTATTATTATTATTATTATTATTATTATTATTTTGTTTTTCTGAGACAGGGTTCTCTGTATTCTGGTTGTCTTGGAACTTACTATGTAGACCAGGCTGATCTCAAACTCAGAGATACACCTGCCTCTACCTATGAGTGCTGGGATTAAAGGTGTGTACCACCATTGCCAGGCTATAAGAAATATTTTATGTATGAGTGTTTTGCCTAAATAAATCTTTTTAAAAAATAAAATAAGGTAGTGAACAACTGAGTAAGATATCCAACATCAATCACTGGCCTCCATACAAAAGTACAAATGTATATATGCAACTGCATACATATATGTACAAGCATACACCAATACGTATACTCATATAACCAAGATACTCTAATTGCTTAAAGAATAATAGATTAAAGTTGTGGGGGGACAGTTGTAGGTAAAGCTCAAGTATGACTAATATCATTTTAGCTCTAAAAATCCTAAGACTTATACCAAGACCCATACATTTCCCACATTTGCCCCCAGATAATTAAAAATCATTTACATGATCCCATAACAAGAAAAGTCAGAAAGCACAATTATCTCAATTAACTACCACCATGATTATCTGTATCTATTAACTTCAAAAAAAAAACACACAAAAAAATACATTTGGCACTCTAACCACTACATTTTATACATTCTGTTGTGGTGAATCTGTCTCATTGCGCCTACATATCCTTTTACTCGTGTCTCAATAGAATCTACCCTAAAATACAGTAAGTAGATAATCTCTGAAAAACGGATCAAAAGTCAGGAGTAATAGCACATGGCACAACTATAGGACTCAAGAGACTCTTGTAGGAGGATTAAGCGCAAACTGAACTACTAAAAGAAAAACATAGATTAGGAAAGGCTACAAATTGACACAGCACTTAAGTATAGATAGGATTAGCTGTTTAGCAATGTTTGACATGGCAATGATTTCATAGCAAAGCATATGGGGACTTTAAAAATGCACTTATATACAGAAATCCTTCCCTATTTAGACAACTTTTTTTTACAAAGAGAACTAAGGTGGGTACTAATCCAAAGAAATCAGTAAGAAATGACAACATTGAAAGGGAGACTGTGAACTCACTATTACAGTTTAGTAAATCAAAGACACTCCATGAAATTTTTAGAAAGATAGGTAAAAAGCAGTAACTGTAATGTGAAGCACTTACTTAACTTGAAATGCTATTCGCTGGTATTTGATCAAAGTCTAGTTCCAAAGTCATTGTGTGTGTGTGTGTGTGTGTGTGTGTGTGTGTGAAGTTCATACAGTAAATATGTTATGTTTCTGCGAGCCAAGTGGTCTCTATCCTAACTACTCAGTCTGCCTGTATGAAAGTAGCTATAAACAAAAACTTAATTGCACACAAGTTTTTAGTTGCAGTAATGCTCTGAAAATCATGGAATCAATTACAATAAAGCTGAGCTAGTTCACACACATTTCCAAAAAGGAACAAGAAACTTCCCTTCATATCACTTGCCTTTTTAAAAGCTGAAATCTCATATTGAAAAAAAAAAAATAACTTATGGAAAGGGAGGTTTGACAAAGTATTATTACTGTACTTAAATAACAATAAAAAAATTAACCATAAACTCCTGTAGCTTCTACCATCTTCAGAGAAATCAGAAAACAAAACAAAAAGCAGAACACCCATCATTCCAGCAAATCTATTAGTTATTAAGGGCATGACAGTAGCTTTTGAATCTGCACAAATTAAGAAACCAATAAAATGAATTTTTACTTGAATAAAATGAATTGTTACTGAGAATTTTCATTCTAGTCTGAATATAGATCATAACAAAATGTCTCACTTATTATAATAAGAAAAAGAAAGGCCTGGATACACTATAAAATCAAAATTGTAGCTGGGCAGAGGTGGCACACGCCTTTAATCCCAGCACTTGGGAGGCAGAGGCAGGTGGATTTCTGAGCTCGAGGCCAGCCTGGTCTACAGAGTGAGTTCCAGGACAGCCAGGGCTACACAGAGAAACCATCTCAAAAAACCAAAAAAAAAAAAAAAAAAAAAAAAATTGTAAAACTCATCTGACAGCTGAGAATACCAAAACAACAAAGAAAAAAACAAAAAAAAACCAATTCCAAGCTCAATTCCAGGCTTTACTTTCTAAGTAAACAGTAAAGAGTATAATTCAACTCTTAAACTCAAGATGAGCAAAGGAGCAATCAATCAATCCTCTGACATGAGAGATTGAAATTCAGGAGGCTCAGAAGCAAAGCTACCCAACACAAGCTAAGGTCTTTGTAATGGAGCAGTCAGTCTATGGCCACAACACCGTGAATTGATTCTATCCTGTCTGACCTTGGAAACTAAGCATGGTGAGGCCTGGCTAGTACTTGGATGGGAATATAAATCACAGTGTACTAACCAAAGAATAGAGGAGGAAGACAAAGTAAGTCTCCTGGACTGAAAAGCCAAGAACAGAGGTATAACATAAAGCAAAAATACATAGAGAGAAACTAGCTCAACTTAAATAGCACATTTTGTTACAAAGTAGAAACTGAATATACACAACATAAATTAAAACCTAAACTAACTACAATTGTAGCATACCCATAAGTAAATTCCAGGTCAGAAAAAAATACAAATCCTTTTAGTTTTACATGCCTTTTTTCCAAGAAGCAGCAATTAAAAGTTTCACTTATTATTCTTAGCATCTATAATATTCATATGCCTAAAATAAAGTATCAAAATAAAAAATAAAAAAATATATTCATATACCTAAGGAACCATTAAAGTGTGATGCAGAAACAAGAAAAAGACAAAACCACTTATTACTCAAATGGAATAACTTTAAAAATAAATCTCATAACAATATATTTGATATACCAGTAGGGAGGGGAAATGATTTGTGATATTTTGGCAGAGAAGTGTAAGTTTAAAGTAAAAAAACCCAAAGAGTAAGGCTCAGCAAAATAAATATATAATATTTAAGGTGAGCCTGTTCTACTACTTAGCAAATTCTAGAACTACAGAGAGACCCTGTCTCAAAAACTAAAAATAACAACAAAAAATCCCCAACATTTAATATGAAAATGTTATTGAATAGACTTAACAACACACACATACACATGCATAAATTATAAATTCAGTTTCAAAAAGATCAATGCACAGTATCTAAAATTAAAAGAGAGAGAGAGAGAGAGAGAGAGAGAGAGAGAGAAAAGGAGAAACAAAAAGGGAGAAGGATCAGAGTCAGTCGAGTGAGACAATTTCAAACCATCCAAAGGGAAAATATAGGGAGTGGAGCAGCACAGAAGACTCAAGTTCGCAGAACTTTTCCAAAATTCATACATAAACCCACAGGTCCCAAACTCAGCTAAACAAAACAAAACAAATTAGCAAACTGTGCTTTTCTGTGGGAAATCAAAGGTTAAAAAAAGAAGAAGAAAATGAAAGCTGAGAGATGGCTCAGCAGTAAAGAGCTCTGGATGCTCTTCTGGAAGAGCTGAGTTTGATTCCCAGCACCCACATGGAGGCTCAGACCTGTCTGTACTTCCAGTTCCAGAGGATCAAACATCCTCTTCTGGTCTCTGCAAGCAACAGGAATGAACACAAATACATGCAAGCAAAACTCCCATACATATAAAATAATATTTAAAAAAAAATAATGTACCCAAAGAAAAACACATTGAGAATATTGACTAACAAGAATATTGACAGCTGCTTTTCATAAAAAATAACAGACACTAGAAAACATGAGATAACACATTTCTAAAAGAAACAATCTGCCAACACAGAAATCTAAACTCTGAAAAAAATCCTTTACTTCTGTTCGGTTTGGTTTTTGTTGTTGTTTGGTTTTGGTTTTGTTTTTCCAGACAATGTCCCCAAAATGGTCAGGCTCCTTGAACTCTAAAGGTTTTGGGGGCTTTTACCCTCAGCTTATTAACGTACTCCTGTTCTCAGGAGTGTTTTCTCTTTGTTAATAATCTGTTATTTCTATTTCTAATTATCTGTACCTAGTACAGTCCTTTGTACCACAGAGTCTTGAATGGAGAGCCCTCTGAACACAGGCCTATCACTCAGCACAAAGCATGTTTTTCCTTTTCCACTTTTATCTCTTTTTCAGATAGTGACGCATGGTATAGGCATGTTTTCTCTCAACTGCTGCTTTCTCGATACTTTTCTGAACTCCACCCTAAAAAGGCTGACTTTCTCTCCACTTCCCTCCTCACAGCAAATGTTATGATTTTCAACTTACCTGCCCTGTTGTTTTTCTCCCAAACTAATAAAATGGCCCTTGAACTTTCTTCAGAGTCCATTTCTGAATTATTTTATTGATGAAGCTAAGAATTTACAAAACAGAACTTTGGTTTCCTCAGCTACAGGAATCAAAATGATTAGTGGTTGCCAAAAGATCTGGAGAAAGTAAAAGAATGAAAAGGCGAAACATGGATTTTTACAGCAATAAAATTACTGGACATGATACCAACACAGAAATAACATGAGAAATCAACTCAGAAGGAACAAACCAGAATAAAGGATAAGAGGGACAGCTTAACCTATAATGTTAATCTGCATTAGAAATGTAAAGTAATTATTTTTATGTTGACTATACATTTTAGGTTTTAAAATATTTTTAGTTTGGAGGGTTTTTTTTTTTTTTTGGTTTTGGCTTTTTTCTGTTGTTGTGCTTGCTTGCTTGCTTGCTTGTTTGTTTGTTTCAAGACAGGGTTTCTCTGTGTAACCCTGGCTGTCCTGGAACTTATTCTGTAGACCAGGCTGGCCTCAAACTCAGAAATCCACCTACCTCTTCTTCCCTTAAGGGTGTGCTCCACCACTCCCATCTTTACAGTGTATTCTAAATATAGGCTTCAGAATTTGAAGAGACTTTAACTCATAAACCTTTAAGGGTGAACAGCCTTGTCATATGTTAACATCAAAGGTAGATCTTTATCTGTAAATACTTCTGCACCTAACAAAATTTTAAATTGCTCAACAGTGACTGCCCAAATAAAGAACAAGTACTTGTTACTAATTCTTAGATTACCAATAACTCTATGTCAGCAACAACTACAAACAGGATTTCCATTGCTCAGCTAACACCAAATCTTTAAAAAAATAAACAAACAAACGAACAACTACAAAGTTGTAGTGTCTGTCACCTCAGTGGCTATTAGAATAGTGAAGTGGTAACACAGCACTGGTCAGCAGCCATTATTTCAAAACTATACAAGAAAAATTATCAATTTATGTTATTAATTATGTTAAAAATCACTAATATATGTTGTTATGGCAAAGACATTTAAAAATGGAGCCACACCTTTAATCCCAGCTCTTGGGAAACAGAGGCAGGAGGACCTCTGAGTTCTGAGACAACAAAAAACAAAAGCATCCTAACCATCCACGCTTGCCCTTTCCTTCTTAAATTCTTTTCTATTATAGCTTTCTCTAGAGAAAACATATCTTCTTTTCTTTCTTGCTTTTTTTTTTTAAAGATTTATTTATTGTATGTATGTGAGTACACTGTCGCTGTCTTCAGACACACCAGAAGAGGGCATCAGATCTCATTAGAGATGCTTGTGAGCCACCATGTGGTTGCTGGGAATTGAATTCAGAAACACTGAAAGAGCAGTTAGTGCTGTTAACCACTGAGCTGTCTCTCCAGCCTGAGAAAACATATCTTCTATTCTGTTTTATTGTCTAGACTTTGCTACTTATATTAAGTCTCTGTGCGTGTGTGCGTGTGCGTGTGTGTGTGTGTGTGTGTGTATCGCCCTGAAATATGTTTCCTCAAAACTTGTAATGTGGAGTTGAGTGTATAGCTCAATTGGTGGAGTTTTGCAGAGCATGAACGAAGCCCTGGGTTTGATCCTCAGCAATGTATAAACACTAAGACTATATTAGACAGGAAAGGAAAGGAAGAGAAAGAGAAAAACAGAGAGAGAAAAAAAGCAGACACAGAAAGAGAGAGAAAAAGAGGGAGGGAGAAAGAAAGGAAGGAAGGAAGGAAGGAAGGAAGGAAGGAAAGAAAACAGCATCTGGGAGGCTAAAACAGGACTACCTCAGGTTTGAGGCCAACAAACTTGTAAGAGAAAATAAAACTACATTTGAACATTGAACTCTCAAAAATATTAAGATTTAGGACTGGACAGATAGCTTAGCAGTTAAGTGTGCTTGCTGCTCTTGCAGAGAACCTGAATTCAGCTCCCAGAACCCAGGTCAGGTGTCTCACAACTGTCTATAACTACAGCTTCGGAGGATCCAACACACTCTTTTGGCTTTCCTAGTCACCTGCACACTCAGGCACATACCCATCCTGGCTGTTCTAGAACCTACTATGTAGACCAGGCTGGCCTCCAATTCACAGAGATAAACCTGACTCTGCCTCCAGAGTACTGGGATTAAAGGCCTGTACCACCACACCCATCCCAATAGACATAAAATTTGTATGAAATCCAAAGAATCCAAGATAACCTATATTCTGTAATTTTAAAAAATATAAAGGATATTGCTTTTATATAATTAGAAAATAATATTTTGAAAATATAGCAATTTCTAACTGGATCCAAAAATGTTAGAAGACTAGAGAGATGTCTCCCTGGATAAAGTACTGTTGAGCAAGCATTGACTACATACATGAGTTCAGATCTCCAGAACCAAAATAAAAGCTTGCCAGGGTGATATACATCTAAAACAACAGATAAGGATTCTAGTGGTAGAGGAAGAAGATCTTAAGTCAAGGTCATCCTCAACAACACATTAAGTTTGAGGTCAACCTGGGTTATTTGGGAGGAAGGACAGAAACAACTTGCTACAGATATAACTATATAGATATAGAAGAATATCTAAAACACATATAGAATTCCTAACAAGTATAATAAAGACAGAACCCTTAAAAGAAAAAAATTAAACAACTTGAACACATAATTTACAAAAAGAAATTCAAACAATGAGGTATAGACCTGTACCTCATCACTCAAGAAGCTGAAGCAGGAGGATCTGAAGTTCTAAACCAATCTAGGCTTCAAAGCCAGTTTTAGATCAGCCTGAACTACACAAGACTATCTAAAAAATTAAAAACAGAAATAAATAAAGACAGACAGACAAAAAGAAAGAAAAGATGCACAGTTTCAGTAATTTAAGTCATGAGATACTATCACTTGGCAAAAAATTTTTTAAATCTACAATATCTAGTGTTGAGGTGGATCCAGTCCAAGGAAAATTCTCATATGCTGTGTTGGTAAAAGTAAAAACTAAAACCTCTCTGTCATCATCTAAGTTTTAATTTGTTTATCCTTTATGACCTATCTTCCCTTGTGACCAAGCAATTCTGTTCACACAAATTTTCAAAAACATCTTCAAATGTTCTATTATTAGATATAAGCATGCACACCATTCTATCATTTGTCTTATAAGAGCAAGAAACTAAAATTAATTCAAATGATCATCAAAACTAGAATGCCTAATTGGCATATAATCTAATGGATAGAATTACCACATTATTATGAGCTCTAATAAATTATGACTACAATAATCTATAATTAATTTTGCAATTACTATGATGAACTCAATTTCTATCATATATACAGAGTTATTCAGCTCATATGCTCAAAAATAAGGAGAACCACAGTATTTAAGAATATGCTACTGGCATTTAAAATCATGAAGGATTGGGTCAAAGATTTTGCTACTGCTTAGCAAAGGGTTTTAAGTTCATTCCTTCTCACCAAGGAAAAGAAAAAAGGAAGCAGAAAAACAAGGTTATATTTGTGAATTAGGACAAAAGCAACTAAAAGGGGACATATATTGACAAAGTAAAGATAGGAAAGGGATACTTTGATTTGCTGGTCTAGACAATGACACATAAATACATCAAAAATGTTTAATCTATGTATGTTTCTCATACAGTCTCAAATATTCACATACATGTACGTGAATAAGAAAAAGTAATAGCACATGACTACTAAGATAATTTGTGAGTATATATACGTGTGTGTGCAGATGCAGGTCTGCAGAGTGCAAGCATGTGGACATCAAGGGTCAAACAACAAAACACAACATTTGGGGGAGTTAGTCCTACCCATCTTTTATTTCTCCAGTTTTTTGAGACAGCGTTTCACTGTGTAGTCCTGGATGTCCTGAAACTCACTCCACAGACCAGGCTGGCCTTCAACTCAGAGATTTCCCCAGCCTCTACCTCCGGAGTTCTGGGATTAAAGGCATGGACTACCACTACCTAGCTCCTACTCATTTTTAAAAATAAAAATAAACAGATGCACATATGAACTCAAAAGGCTGACCTGTGTGACAGAAGACCTGAATTGGTTTAAGTCAGATGGGAAGTACTGAAAGGGGAAAATGGCTCCCACCCCTAATAGAGAAGCTATCTGGAATTGATACCCACTGGCAAAGGGAAAATCAATTGTCTCCAACAGGATGTCACGGGGTATATCAACCAACACTCCAGGGCAGGCCCTATGCCCAGGAGTAGTTAGCCAACATAAAATGAACTCAATGGTGTTTCTGTGGAGTTTTTGTTTGATTTTGCTTTGTTTTGATTTTTTTTTGCTTTTGGTTTGGAGGTTGTTTTGTTTTGGATTTTTGTATTGTTTGGTCTTTAATCTGTTTCTTTTGATTTCCATTCTTGAGGTATGTTTCTTGTTCTAGGTTTTTGGGTTTTTTTGTTTTGTTTTGTTTTTTTGAGAGAAAGAACATAAAACTGGGTGCTAGGGAGTTGGAAAGGATGTGAGGGTGTTTCAGAAGGGAAAAAACATAAGTAAAATATATTTTACGGCTGAGCATATTTCTCACACATCTTTAATCTTAGCACTCAGGAGGCAGAGGCAGGTGGATCTCTATTCGACACCAGATTGATCTCCAGGACAGCCAGAGCTATAGAGACCCTGTCTCAAAAAAATAAAATAAAAATAATAAATAAAATATATGGAGAAAAGTGCAATTTAAAAAATTAAAATTAAAAAAAAAACCAAAACTTTAAAAATAGATTTCTTACTGGCCTTAAGCTTGCCAATTAGGCCAGTAAGGTACACTGCATGGCCAGAATACCACAAGAATTTGCATGACTTTCCAGTAGCTGGAATTACAAGTGCACATCATTATTTTCTTTATATAAGTTCTGGGAATCAAACTGTTTGCATGAGCTACCTATCTCCCCAGCACCCCCACCTCAGACTAAAATCTATTAAGGTAATATAACTAAGTTTGATACTTAGTATACAATTTTAGTTTGGTTGGTTGGTTTTGGTTTGGGGTGGGGATGGTGTTGTTTGTTCTGGGTTTTTTGGGTTTGTTTGGTTGGTTTTTTTTCTTTTTTTGGTTTTGAGCCAGGGTTTCTCTGTGTAGCCCTGGCTGTTCTAGAACTCACTCTGTAGAACAGGCTGGCCTCAAACTTAGAGATCAGTGAAAGCTGGGATTAAAGTTGTGCATCATTACCAACCTAGTATACATTTTTTAAAAACTGACACAATTATATAATTTTTTATATTCTCCACAAATGCTGACTACTTGAGTAAAAAGATAAATTGAGTCTGACGGGTTCAGTTTCCTAATTTCCAACACCTAGTCCATAACATCAAGGTTTGAATCACTTGCATCCTAAGTTCCCCTTCCCTCTCCCTTTACAGTATAGCTTTGATCTCTCAAGCCTTATACAGTGTGCATCTGAGAAGTCTTACTATACTCTAAATAGGCATGTACTGACTGCTTATACTCTATAATCCAAAAGATTTAAGACAGAAAGGGGGCATTAAAATTAAAGAAAAAAGAAGAAAAGAATTCATGTACTTTACATGTAGAGGCAGAGACTAGTGGGTCAACCTGGTCTACAGAATGAGCTCTAGGACAGCAAGGACTGTGTAGAAACACCCTGTGTGAAAAGAGAGAAGGATAGGAAAAGTATAGGAAAGGAAAACGAGAAAAGGTAATCGCTATGTGCCAGTACGAAACCACACTGAAGGAAATTTTTTTTAAATCAAGTACAAAGCAACACATACAGCATGCTAATTTGTACAAATGGGGAATTTGAAAGAAAAAATATTACATACATAAATGAGATTCCCAAGTTTATCTTAGCATATGATTTCTCCTTTTGTACTATGCAACTGTTTTGCATATTCAAACAATAGAATTAAATCAATAAAGAGAAATTAATCCTAAAATAAAAACTAGCACACTAATACATATTAAACTGGCACCAATCGCACCAAGAAAATAAATAGTACTGTGTATTCCAAACAATAAATATATCCTTATTAAAATACACTGACAAAAGAAAAAATTTTGAACTTTAATGAGTACTTTCTTTTGTTTTTGTTTTTTGGTTTTTTGGTTTTTCGAGACTACAAAGAATTGATATTAAAGCACTAAAGAACATCGTCAAAGTATAACTCCCATAAGTTAGCATACTTAATTATAGGAGTAAAAAAGTACTATTAAAATACAAAGTCGTAACAAATACCACCTTAAACCTTGTCAAACTTGGATCACTAATAGTGGGATACCTAACATCATGAACCTCCACTCCAGCTTGTCCAACCTCTTAACACTGCAATGTCATGCTGTCATCTACAAAGTTCATGCTTGAGAACGTTTCAGTCAACTCGCCAAAAGAAAAACAGCTTCAAAAAGCTTCAAAACAGCTTACAATTTTTGGTTGGACTTAAGTCATAGCTATCCTCATACATGTGGCCTGCAACCTAGATGATACACACATATCATAAATGATATATTCCATTACCTATAAAAGATTTTACCAAAAAAATTAACACATTAAACAAGCCTTAAAAACATAGCCTCTAATTCAAAAATAGAGACCAGAAAAGAACAAATTATATAACCATACCAAGAAACAATTAGATAACTCTAGAAAACAAGCCATTCTTCAAAATAATCTGCTCTTTTCAAAGCAATTTTAGTATCTTAGGGAAAAGGATATTTCAGTGTCTTATGAGAAAGAACTATTCTCAAGTATAAGAGACAAATGAATGCAAAAGAAAAATATGAATACTAACTTGAGATCTTATTTTAAGGGATAACTGGAAATTTTGAAATATAGACTGAAAATTAATTTTTTTACTGGGAAGTTCAGCAAGATGGCTCAGTGGGAAAAGTCACTTCCACATGCACACCATGGAGCACAAACACAGTAACTTCTAGAGAAGGTACTGGCAATGGTAAAACTATTAGTCATGTAAAGAATATCTATTTTTTAACAAATATTTTCTGGGCCAGTGAAATGGCTCAATAGATTAAGGTGCCTGGAACCAAGGAAGGCTTCATGAGTTCCATCCATGACTCACATGGTAGAAGAAAAGCAACTTCCACAAGCTTCCTCTGACCTCTACACATACACATATACACATACAAAAACACATATTTTAAAAAATATTTTCCAAAGTATTTTGAAGCAAATTTGTCATATTTGTCATTTACTTTCTGAAAGTTTAGCAGCTAGGTGGTGATGGTACACACCTTTAATCCCAGCATTCGGGAGGCAGAGGCAAGCAGATCTTGTAGCTGAGTACAACAAGGTCAGCCTGGTCTACAGAGTGAGTTCCAGGGTGGCTATGGTTACACAGAGAAACCCTGGCTCCAGAAAAAAAAAAAAAGAAGAAACCCTGTCAGCAGGAGGGGGAGGAGGAGAGGATCAACAACAACAAGTAGTAGTAGTTGTTCAGCAAAATATGCACACACATAAAGAATAATCCAGTAAATCACACTATGGAAGCAAACAGTGCTAATTTTGAATATAAACTGTTCAACCTTTTAATTCTCTTTTAACTTTTCAATGTAAGTAGCTTTTATAATAAAAAAGGGGGGGAGACTGAACTAAAAGAAAATAAACTTGCAAACATTATTCAGAAAAAATATGATTGAAAAAATCCCTTATGAAGATGTCTACAGTTTCCTGGTGAACTTTCTTACATTAAAAAGAAAGAGAGAGAGAGAGATTATTCAGCCCACTATCAGATGATCGATAAAAGAAAGCAGATTTCAAACAAATACTTAACACACTGCAAACAGCAATAGTACTAAAATCTGTTAATGATTTAAGGAATGTTTGTCATTGCCAAACTGAACACATCCTGTAATGATAACCTCACCCAAAATACATTCTAATATCCATTAACTCTACATACTGAGATAACAAGAAAAGTCCCTGGTTTTACCAGGAAATCTCACTTCATAGTAGCCCTGGCTAGCCTGTAACAAACTGTAGACCAGGATGACCTCAAACTTGCAGCAATCCTTCTGCCAAGTACTAAGATTAAAGATATGTAGCACCATGCCCAGCAACACATTTCTTCCAAATATTTTGAACTGTAAAATATGGCAATTGAAAGATAGCTTATAAATTACCCTAGCATTTACTTCTGTTGAAAAAATAACAAAAAAACCGCTGTAATTAGCCATCTATCCTAATGAAATTCTTTTTTTTTTTTTTTTTTTTTTTTTGGTTTTTCCAGACAGGGTTTCTCTGTGTAGCCCTGGCTGTCCTGGAACTCACTCTGTAGACCAGGCTGGCCTCAACTCAGAAATCCACCTGCCTCTGCCTCCTAAGTGCTGGGATTAAAGGCTTGTGCCAACACCGCCCAGCTCCCTAATGAAATTCTTAAACATAACAAAGGATACTGAAGAAAGCTTTTACATACTCAACTCTAACCAGGCTCTGTGACATTCACCTGTAATCCCAACTGCTATGTCCCAGGAAGTTTATAAACAGCTTGCCAAAAACTTATCAAAACCCCATCTCCAGCCTGACAGTTGTAGCTCACACCTTTAATTCCAGTACTCAGGAGAAACAGCAGGTGGATCTTGTTGAGTTCCAGGACAGCCTAGTCTACAGAGTGAGTTCCAGGTCAGCCAGGACTACACAGAGAAACCCTGTCTCAGAAAAACAAAACAAACAAACAAAAAGATCCCACCTCCAAAAAAAGAAAAGCCTTAAAAACCTTGTGAGGAAAAAATACTATCACCCTACAGGAGATAAACATACATCCTGAAGCTCTCATGTGTTCAGTAAGTGATGTGACTGGAATTGGAATCCAAATCTATTGAAAATCCAGGTTTAACAATCCATACTCTTAGCTGGGGGGGGGGGGGGGGGATGGGGTGCTGGCGAGCCTTTAAACCCAGTAGAGTTGCAATTCTAGGACAGCCAGGTGGCTACACAAAGAAATCTTGTCTAGAAAAAAAACAAAAAACAAAAAAAAATATTCTATTTAATTAGACAAAATGGATTTAAAATTAACAGAAAGAAAAACCTAACTAAGGAGAAAGTATGTTTAAAAGAATACCTAGAGATTCAAAGAACTATATATACCTCATGGTTTAAAAAAAAAAAAAAAAAAAACAACTATTGCTAGTAGTGAAAAAGAAGCAATTTTTTTCCAAATTTAGCTATGACACAGGACTAGTCCTTTCCTCACTGAGGAAAATTACACTCCAGTTGCCTCCTGGATGACCCCACTACTCCTGGATGACAATACACAGCAACATAATTCATATTAAAACCCAAATGCCAAACACAATTCTGAAAGGACTTTGGATGTTTACTGTACCTATTCTAAGCATGTTCACCATCAAAATTAATGTTACTTTCACCAAATACACTTCAATTTATCTAATCTTTTATACCACTCTACTCCAACAAATCCTTCCAAATACAAACCTTCTATACAATAATTTTAGTATAATGTGATTTTTGCTTGTCTATTGCATAAAAATAAAGCAACTGTTTTTTGAATATAAGTTATATATGCTCTCTGTGCAAAATCAAACTCCTACCTACCATGCCTATTTAAAGATACATGGAAAAAGGTGGGTGTGGTAGAATACACCTGTAATCCCAGTACTCAGAAGCCAGAAGCAAGTGGACCTTGTCTCAAAAACAAACAAGCAGACAAAAATTTAATTCCAGCATTTAGGAGGCAAAGTCAGGCAGATCTCTGATTTCAAGGCCAGCCTGGTCTACAAACCCAGTTTCAGGAAAGCCAAAGCTACAGTGAAGCCCAGTCTTGGGAAAAAACAAACAAACAAATAAATAAACTAACAAACCTTTATGTTAAAGAGTTATTACATTGAAAATTAAATCTTCTATGAAATAGATTAGGATTAGAAGGCATAAAGTAGCCTGGGGAATTCTAGCAATACTCTGTTTTGAGGTACCAAGTACTGTTAAATAAATATTTACACTTGATGAAAATTCACTGAGCTGTACATTTATTATCTATGTACTTTTGATACACAAATAAATGATAGTCAATTTATAACAAATGAACTTTCTCATGGTACAAAAGCAGTACCGTGTCATTAACCTATGGTTTTACCAGGTTTAGTTGTGTTAAATATATTTTTAACTTACAATGCTTTATTAGAATGTTATAATTTCATGGGAAATTTAAAGTATGCAAGTAATTGCAGCCCTATAATTCTAGCACTAGAGAGACTAAAAGAGAGAATTGCTGTGATTTTGAGGATAGTTGGCACTACTCATTAACCCTATCTCAAAATGAATAAACATACACACACAGACAGACAGAGAGAGAGAGAGAGAGAGAGAGAGAGAGAAAGGAAAATAGGTTAGTAAGATTGGCTCATTTGCTGCCAAGCCTGATGACCTGAGTTCCAACCCCAGAAACCTACATAGCAGAAGAACTGACTTCTTTAAGTTGTCCCCTGACCTACACAAGGCCCATGTGTACCCACAGGCATACATACACACGATAAATAAATAAAATGTACAATCTAAATGCCTGTGTTATTATATAGCACTTATACTATCCCCTTTACCAAAAAAAGTAAAAGCTAGAAAGGAAAATAGACAAGTAACTCCACAGAGGGCTGTCACAGACAAAAACACATACACTTTAATCCAGAAGGAGTTAAAAGAAAGCTTCCTGGGAAAAGATATACCTGTACTGAATCCTGGAGGTCAGACAGGAACTACCCAAGCAAGGAAAGAGTTGAAAGGAAACAGAGCATGAAGACAAGGAAACTAAAATCAGTAAAAATGCATTAACGAATTCAAGTGAGACAGCAAAGGAAGAAAAGCTCAGAAGGCTGAGGTAAGACAGGGCCATATTCAAAGCTAGCCTAGGGTACACCTCAAAAACAAAGAATCCCAGCGCTCAGGAGGCAAAGGCAGACAGATCTCAATGACTTCAAGGCCTGGTATACATAGAAAATTACAGGACAGCCAGGACTTCACAAAAGACCCTGTCTCAAACAAACAAAGCTAGAGAAAATGTGAGTTATGACACCCCATGCTACAGCTCAAACTCTATCCTGAAAGCAACAAGGAAGCACTGCGGACCTTTCAACTGGAAGGACAATTATCCATGTCAATGATGTTGCCTTCAACTTACAATCCCATTTTATAGGAACTAGCCTGCATACTACTCTATACTTTGAACCATGATTCTACCCTATGCACACATGTACAAAAATTACATAACCAATACTGAGCGGCCAGGAATAGTCATTCCATCTTGCTAGCAGCCATTGGAAAGAGGGGAGGGAAGGCAAACAAAAGAACTGAGCCAAATTGTTTTGTGAGCATTCAAATCAAAAAATCCTAGACTGCAAAAGACTGCTCAAGATCTGAAGTGTAAAAGCAAGGTGTTGGCATGGTAATGACATGTAGTTACAAAAGGCAGAAATGGGGAATAAGTTGAAGCTATAAGACAGAAGAGAAAAAGATTATGCAAAAACTAATAATGCAACAACTAAACTAAAGTAACATCTAGGTCTTAATTGTGGCTCAGTAACAGGGTGATTAGCATGCACAAATCCTAGGTCCTATTCACAGCATTGCCATAAACTGAAGTGAAAAATTTCCTCCTATTTCCAACTTAATAGGTCCTTTTCTTACACCAACCTGTTTCATTTTTCCTGGGTTCCCTCTTGCATGTGTATGTTTGTTTTCCAAAAGCACTCCTTAACTACTTAAGATAACCTGAGTCTCCTCCTTGCAACTTTAAAAGCCTAAGAATATTTTAGAACACTTATTTTGGCAGCAGTGAAAAGAATATACAAGAAAGTATGATGAAACCAACAGCAGAAGGCAAAAAACAAGACCACTTGAAAAGCATCACAGAAGCCTAAAAGGCATTTGAGTTCATTTAAAATAAAGAGAATACAGGAGAAAAGGAACAAGAAAAATATAAACTATTTATTATGATAAAGAAGGTGCAAGTCATAATGACAAACTGGATATTGGTAGTATGACAAAGTAGAGTAAAAGATGATTTTTATGGGTTCCTGAAAACTTAAGAACAGAAGGGTGCCATTGCCATTCATCAAGATAAGAAATCAAAATCAACTGAGTTGCAGTTTCTGTCTGCTCTGTTCCTAGTTTTGTGAGGAATAGAGACAGAGAAGGTTCTGTATTTTGGATTGGAGTACTTACGAAATATGACACCATGTGGTCTATTACCAAGTGGTTTACAGAGGTATAAAGCAAAGACAAGGGCTCTAAACAGCCTGTGTAGACACAAGAATCAATATATAAAATTAATGTGCTTTTGTTGGTCAGGGGATGTGTTTTGTTGTTATTTTGAGGTTTGTTTGTTCTTTTTTTGAGACAGTCTTTCTACATAGCCAGGTTGGCCTTGAATTATTGGCAATTCTCCTGCCTCCACCCAAGTAATGGAATTATGGGTCTATAATACCATGCTTGACTCAAGTTGATGTATTTTTAAAATATCTCAAAAGTCTGACTGTTTTCTTTAAACTGTTAATATACCTAAGAAATTCAATCACTAAAATTAAAAAAAAAAAAAATAGTCAAATTCTTGGTCAACCTTATTCTCAAACTTTCTACACTTTGAAAATATTAAAGATTGAACTTGAACAAGCATCTACACAATTGAAAATGATTTAAAAAGATGGGGGCCTATATTACTAATTTCTACCATAGTTATATTTCTTTTAAAACATGTAAATTTAGCTGAACATAATGATACACATTTGCAGTTCCAGCTACCTAAATTAGGTATCTGAAACAAGAAGATCAACTGAGCGCAGGAGTTCAAGACACACCAATAGCCAAGTACAATGCATCAAGATCATCATCAAATTAAAAAACAAAGTAAAACAAAAACAATGAATTTATATCATCTCCTCAAAAACTATGAACCACTAAATTAACTAAAGAAAAAAGTTATTTAAAAGCCATTAGCCCTCTGTGGTAGCGCCTATAATAATATGCTCAAGACTTTGAGACCAGATAAGGCTAAATTGAGACTTCTAAGACAACTAGGCTAAATGAGAAAACACTATCTCAAAAAATAATAATCAAACTCAAGACATAAGTGTCTGCCTAGCACACACAAAGTCGTGGTTTAACCTCTAGCACTCCATTAAACAGACAAGTTAGCACATTCATGCAATCCCAGCATTCCAGAGGTAAAGTTAAGGAGCTCAAGACCAGCCTAGGCTACATACTGAGTTTTGAGGTCAGCCTGAGGGGCATGAGACCCTGTTACAAAAAGTAATGATAGTGGGGCTGGAGAGATTGTTCAGAGGTTAAGATCTCAACCTACTCTTGTAGAGGACCCTACTAAGGTTCCCAGAACCTGAGTCCAGTTGCTCCAACTGCCTCTAACTCCAGCTCAGGAAATTTGGACATGCTCTTCTGGCCTCCACCAACAATGCACTCAAATGCACATAAGCACACACAGATACTCAAACAAACAAAAATAAATCTTTAAAACAGTAATAGTAGTGGTAAAAAATAACACATTTGATTGTGATTCTTCACTACTAATAATTAACTTTTGAAAAGAACTAAATCTAGGTATTTATGTGCTTTAAATATTGAGTTTCTGCCTGAAATCTACTCCAAAATTTACTACTGACACAGAACCTGATGTTATAAATTTCTGCCACAAATTCACTACCTAATAGCCATTTATTTAATATGTCACAACTAAAAATTAAAATCTTCATCATCTGGATCCTCGCATAAAGGAAAAGATTGGCACAATATCTACAATTTTGTCCTCTCTGTATCCTTTTTTAATCAAATTACCAAGACTTGTCAACTGCCAATGTCCAAATTCAGAACCACTACCACTCTGCTAATATAATTCTGGCTTTAGCTTTATTCTACTTTTAATCTGCTTTAAAGTGACACTTAAAAATGTACATCTGAACTTTTTGATCCCTCACTTCAAATCCTTTAATAATTTATCTGATAAATATAATTACCATCAAAACTAGTCACACAGTTGTAGCTCAAGGGACTCCATGAGAAGTTTACTTTAGATACACTTCTTTGTATAGGTTCAATACAAAAAGAATTATCAGAATTTTTTTCAAACCATGTAAATCATTTATGCATATAATATCTGATACATTTATAATAAAAGCTTGCAGTAATTTTTAGAAAAAAGACTAAAAATAAATCCAAGTCCATCAAAATGGAATACTACCCAACCAGGTTCTTCCATGAATACTATTGCTGAATGATCTCTAGGACTTGGCAGTATTATGTGAAAATGGAACCATTTGTGTAGTTTGTATGTCTTCAAAATGTAAGCCGATATAAGCTTATAAATGCTGCAAATATCACTTCATACCAGTTACAGAAGCTGAAAAATAGAAAATGAATGGCTGGAGACTGGAGAAACTTTTTACTACACTATTCTTCTGACCATTTTGACTTCTAAACTGTGTTTTGTTAATACCATAATATAAATTGGTTTTTCTCCCTGTATTACACAAACGCGTACACACAAAAATGAAAGAAAAAAAACCGTAAGTACTAACTACAAAAATATCCCCCACCCTTACATAAACATTAAAATTATATACTTAACACTTAACATTATGTTTCCTTGACATCTCAGGGGTATAATTTCAACAAACATTTTATTCAATATTTTACTACTACTAAAAAAGTTGTTAATAATGACTTCAACACTGAATGACATTTATACTTGGTGCTTGGAAAGACAGCACCACTGGGTGGTAAAAAAAATACTAAAAACATTAGTCTTCAGGGATCAAGAACAGCTATAAATCCTTTTTTCTAACAAGTTCAAAAAACAGTAAATCCAAAACTCCTCTAAAAACCTATATATCTGTAAATTTACAGAGTGTTGAGACAAAAAATACTATATGAATAGTTACTTATCTTCATTTGTATAATGCAACTTAATCCTTACAGAAGCCCCTGAAGTGTCCAGATTTAGACTGGTTTTTTCGTTCTACTGAAGAGACAAAATGAGGAGCAAGCAGCTTGCCCTTGTAACAGCACACATACTCTTCCTCTCTGAGCTTCCGCACTCTTTCCTCTCTTTCCCTTTCAGCATCCAGCCCTGAGGCTCCAAACACGGGTCTCAGTCTGACTCCTTAAAATCAATGGTGTGAATACACTGGACTAAGTAAATAACCCCTTCAAGTTTTCCTGTAAATTTCTTTTCAACCAAAGATCCCGACTGGGTATAAAACAGGTAACAAGGTTTGCTTAATAGATCTTCTAGAGAAGCTACACCAGAGCAGGGGGGCAATCCAGCACTCTGATGGTGATTTCAAGGGCTGACTGGAGACCTACTAGGTAAGAGCATCATGACATTGAAGCTATCTGAAAGCTTGTATGGGTAGGGGAGAAACCTAGCAAACCCGACTGTAAGTAAGCTGCGTGAGGGTCACTATGTAAGGCGATCCGTAGGAGATCCAAAGATGTGGGACGTAGCAATGGATTAGGAAGAAGTAGTGGCCTTGGCTCCCGGACTAGGATCCGCTCAGTCATAACGGTGTCTATAGAGGCTCCAGAGTCCTAAGAGAGTCTAAAGGGGTTCTAGCAAGAGGTGGAAGGGGGCCAGTGACAGAATCGCCGCGGCTGCTGGTGGAGAGAATGGTGTCTGGTCAATGAAACCTATGAGAGAGTAGAGTCTGAGGGTGGAATCCGGGCTGTACACCGGCGTTCGCTGGGCTTTAGGGGCAGAGCTGCTGGCGGGGCGTCTCCGCCGGGGCGGGGCGGGGCAGCCCTCCGGGAGCCAAAGAGCCGAGCGGGAGACGTGGGCCGGGCCAGGCCAGGCGGCAGGCCGCTGGGTGCTGGGGCGGGTCTTACCTCTGGCTGCGCCGCGGTGGCCACCACAGCCCCTTCCTCTTCGGCAGTAGCCGCTTCGCCCCTCGGTTTCCAGGGTCAGGCCGGAGAAAGCAGAGGCCGAGGCCGCCGGGGGTGGGGGGGGAAGAGGATGGTTCCTCGAGGGTGGGCCCAGTCGCCTCAGGGTCCGAGAGAGCGGCGGTCGCGCATCCCCCGCCCTGTCAGAGAGACTCCGCCCGGCCTGGGCAGGCACATCCCCCGTCGCACCCCGCCCAGAAAGCACGCTTTGGAACGGCCGCCTAAACCGCGGTCTCTGTTTTTGCCGGTGGGACCGGTATCTCCGCCGCAGTCCCTCTCCGTCCTGCCAGGACTTTCCGACAGCCACCGCCAACTGCCTCCGCGTCCCCAGTCCGCTTGGGCCTGCGCGCCCCCGACCCCGCTCATGCGGCCCCGCCCCGCGCGACTCTCCAGCAGCAGCCGAGCAGGCGCGCGCGGACTTACCTCCCACGCCCCCTGCTGCCAAGCCCTGGACAGCCCCGCCCAGCCCCGCCTCCGCACGTGACGCCTCTGAAGCGTGCTGCGTGCGCTTGCGCGAATACGCCCAGTTTCCTCCACCCTCCGAATGGCCCCGCCTCCCCATTCCTTCTTCACTTTACGGCCGTGCTGAGAACCCCGTGTTAGAGTCTCTACTGCTAGACAGAAACGTCGTAAGGTTGGAGAGGCAAACTCTGGGTTTACGACCTTAGGTCTCACTTTCCGGCCAGTACAGAGATCCCTGAAGGCTGGTTGGGTTGGTGAGGCCTGAGGAATAGGTAAGAAGCCTCCTCCCTACTTGGGTTTGTCTCAATTTGTGGAAGCAGTGGATCGCTTTGCGGTCCACGCACACTAGCGTGTCCGAGCCCCTTCCCCATTCTGCGGCTGGATTCCCAGCGCCGCCCCTTTTCCACACGCGCACGCCCCTCCCCCAACTTGTTCCCGCCCCCGTGTCCAAGTATTTCTTTCCATTCATTCCACAGACTTTTCACTGAGTTGTTTCTATGCTGTAAAACCAAGAATATTAGAAGAAAATGAAATAATATCCGCTTTTCGAAGCTCTGTGATGTAGGAAACAAAGAATCCGCAATGGTAACACAGTAAAATAACACGGGATGATCTAAACACAAACTTGGGGGTCCTTGATTGCAGAAGAGGATATTTCCCAAATGACTTTCAGGCCTGCGGAGAACTCGTGTTAAAACCCTGGTGAGCTGTAACTGGTCAGAAAGAAAATGGGAGTAGAGAATGGCTAGTACAAAAGCACGTGATAGCGACCTAGAAGAGTAAAAAGAAAGAGGATTGACATATACCTAGTAAAAACCGCTCAGGTAGACTTCCGTTTGAAACAACCAGACTATGTGGCGAGTGAGTTTAAGGCCAACCTGGAGTACATAACAAAATCTTGATCACAAGGGGGGAAAAAAACCTTACCATAACGAGTGAAAGAAATGAAGACACAGATGCAGGTGCAAAGGCTGTTTTTAAAGATGACAGATTGCCTGCGTTAACTGACCTGTCAGCTCCTGAAAGAATATGGCAGCTAGATCGACAAATGGGAAGCCAGTCTGAGCCAATTTAAAAAAAAAAAAAAAAGGCAGATGTGGTGGTACACGCCTTTAATTTCTACATTTGGGAGCAGAGGCAAGCCAGCCTGGTCTGCATAGAGAGTTTCAGGCTAGCAGGGGATACATAGTGAAACCCTACCTCAAAGAATAAAGAGTAGTTTAGCTCAGTGAGTAGAACAAGCACTAGATTCTGGGCTCTGGGTCAGTCCTGACTTGGGGATGTGGGGGCGTGAGGGGTGAGTGAAAGGTGAGCCATAGAACCTGGAAGTGAATGAATGAAGGGGTAGAGAAGAGAACAGCAGGAGAATAGGAGCCTGTCTGTTTATTAGAATCACCTGGGATGATTTTTTATGTAAAATTAATATTATTGACCCTCTCCAATAACCTATAGCTCACTGGGTGACTAATGATAAGGGTAGAGTCCATCAAACTACACAGAATGGAGTGATGAGTGGTGGGAACAGACAAGACGCTGAGGGAGTTGATTTCGAAACCTTAAAAGTTGGAATCCTTTGACAACAAAGAATTGAAGAGATGAGAAGCTTGAGCAGAATATTGAGAGAATTAAGTAACTGCTTGGGAACTGAGAGAAGGGAAGCCACTACTGCCTTTCCAGTCACGACAGTTCCATGTGTGTGGAGAGGAGGGAGGGCATGTAAGCAGGGAGTTTGCACCTAGTGCGCAGTGCACGCTAAGCAGTGCTCTACCAATGAGCTCTATCCCCAGCTTCTTTCCGGTTTTGCTCTTGCTTTTGGTTTTTGCAACAGGGACTCACTGAGTTGCCTAGTAGTCTAGGCAGACCATAAGCTTTCAGATCCTCTTTGCATCGGCTACCAGTTCTGCTTCCCATCTCCAGTCCTAATCAGATCCACCTCAGTTATAGACCCTTCCTCTTCCTAGTGACCCGGATTTATAAGCTATATGTCCAGGCTCAGAACTCAAGCACCATCTACATTTTTATTCCTTCCCTAAAAACAGAGTTGAGCCAATTGTGAGATTCTACACCCAACATCCACTCCCCCTAAACATTCCTGTACACCCTGACTTGACAATTCTGGGTGTCTTGCTCATTTATTAATTTAAGAGCAAGATATAAAGATGTTTAAAACACAGCCCTCTTACAGTTGCACAATATTGGGGAAAACAGGCTTTTAAACAAAGAATAATTCACTTGACAGAAAAAAGTTGTATGAGATAAAGCCCAAGAAAGCATAGCTGCTATATGTTAACTAGGGTTAATCAAAAGCCTGTCTATCTGATAAGGCTAGATCAGAGTATGGAGGAGGAATAGGGCGGGAGAAAGATGAAGATGGTAAAATGTGAATATATTATGAGGATCTTTGAAACCCATGTTACAGAACTAAGCAATTAATATAAATGACAAAAAGCTCTTAACCTCTTACAGTCTAGATGCCTTTAGAAATTTGGTTTGTCAACCTGAGCTCAGAAAATTCACTTAAATGTATACAATAAAATACACAGAAATAAGAAACCAATGTTAAGTATTTAAACACCTTAAAATATGTAGCATAGTTACAGATGTACTTCTTTATTAAGTAGCATGTAGCAACAGGCCTAATTATATAATGTCAAAAACAGTAATGAATTTAAATTGTATTGAGATAACCTGCAACTACTTTAATATGATGTGAAAATATCAGATTTTTAGTGACAAAGACTGTTAATACTACAGTAATTGCCTACAATTATTGAAGAAAATGCTACATTTGAGCCAGGATAAATTGTAAATAAAGGTACATTTTTCCCCCCCAATCCAAGCTCTTAAAACCCTTGAATTTTAATCATGCCCAGCTCTATGTATCTATCCCCAGTTTCAAGATTCCCCAGTGAGATAGTTTTAAGCAAAAATATAGCACAGGAGATCTGAATTTGGGAAAGATGATAGGTTGGGGTGGGGATAGAGGCGTGGTTACTTTTCTGTTCCCTAATAGCCAGAACCTTCATCAGCAATATCCTTTTGGGTGCATATATATATATAGTAATTCTAGAAAATAATTCAGGAAGGTAAATAGAAGCTATTGTTAAAAAATATGTATGGCCTGCTGTAACTTCTGCTTCATCTGGAAGACAATGAGATGTTAAAGTTTTGGAAGAATATGATCAGAGTTCTATTTGAAAAAGTTAATGCAGAATAATGCCTAAGTTAGTTGTCAAAAAAGAGAAGGTAGATTTGTTGTGGGAGTGGAGGCTTTTGATCTCAGCACTGCGGAGGCAAAGGTAGGCACATCTGTGAGTTCAGGATCAGTCTGATCTAAAAAGCAAGTTCAGGACAACCAGAGATACATATCAAGGCCCTGTCTGGGGTGGTGAGGTAGAAATCAAATTACTAGCTAATAAACTAATTTTGAAAAAGTGAATTGACCCTTGAGGTTCAATAGGGTATTGAATGTCTGTATTCCCAGCACTTGAGAGGGTAAAGCTGGAGGATCCCAGAGAGCTTGAGGCTGGCGTGAGACTCTATCTACAAAAAACAAAACAACAACAACAAAAAAGCTAAATTGGAAAAAGCACATCCATCCCCAGTGTGCATCAACTGGTATCTTATGTGACCAAGAGGTAAGCCCAGCTTTTAGTATTACTAATTTAGTGTTGTTAGTACTTGTGTAAAGCAAAAACCTAACCACATGCTCAAAGATATTAAAGACAGTTTCTTGATCAGATTTCATCTATACATGTGTGTATACATGTGTGTATACATGTGTGTATACATGTTGGACTTGAAGTCAAGACTCCCGTTTCTCATCTATAGCCATACCACCCTACACAAACCAGATCTCATCTGATTTCAGAAGCAAACAGGGTCAAACCTGGTTATTACTAAGATGGGAGAACACTTCTCTTCTTGCCAATCCTTTCAGTCCCTAAAATGAGTAAAACTCATTAACAAAAAGATCCTCAAGGCCCAGATAACCATCTCCTCCAGACACCAACTTACTGCTCAAATCCAAGTTGGTGCCCAAATTATGTGCTTATTAAGTATAGTTAAAACATGAATGTGGGGTTTCAGAACGACTAATCAGAGTGAGTAAAGTTCCTTAACTTCCAGAGCCAGGTTCTCTGAGAAGCCATCTTCTTTAGCATAACTTGCTTATACTGACCTTATGTTCAACACAGACTAAAAACTCAAGCTCTGTAAAGTGTGAGGTTCTATTAGTCTATTAGTTCTATTAGTCTTCCTCTTTGTGAGGTGGGGGATGGGAACAAGACTACTTGACATTGGAAATAACACTAAAGGCTAGTGAAGCTTTTTAAGAATTTCATTACTTACAAAAAAATCTCTGTAAGGTCCTTTCTCTAACTTCTAGTTAAATGGCTACCTCTTCCATAATTATCAGTTATAAAGGTACTGTATCATACTTTGGACACAGAGAAACCCTCAGTTGTCTCAATTATAGCTATTATCTTGAGAATCTGTATTATAGGTTCCAAGATCCCAGTCCTACCTTCTCTGATGGCCAATGAATAAAACTCCTTCAAAGTGGTCTGATAATCTTGGTTCCTACAAAACAGAGGCTTGGGAATTTCTACCCTTAGCTCCTTTCCTCACAAGTGTTTTTGTAACAACTTTTAAGTTTACATTAACAACTAAACTAAATAACTCAAGTAGCTAGCCCTACTTAATATATGATTCAACCTTGGTCCAGTACTGTGTAAGTGGCTGGTTGGTGGGGGTTGTCTGGTTTGTTGTTGTTTGTTTGTTTGTTCATTTGTTTTGCTTTTTTATTGTTTTTTTCCGATGGTTGGTTGTGTTTGTTTTTAAGGCAGAGTCTCATTTGTATCCCAGACTGGTCTTAAATTCACTATATAGCTGAAGCTGACCTTGAATTCCTGATCCGCTTGCCTGTACCTCCCAAGCATTAACATTTAAAGACAAATTGCTAAGGTAGAAAGTTCTAGATATCATGACTAGAACCCATTAGAGTCCATATTTCCTTATTTCAACACAAAAACATGATTTCTATTATTTATTAGCTATTTACTAAGGCCCTACTATGTACTGTGTAACTCCAGTAATTAATTACCTCTTCACTGCCAGGCTTTGAATTTTACAGAAAAATAACATTAAAAGATGTCCCAGGCATGGTGCTGCACACGTTTGATCTCTATGAGTTCAGGGTCGCGCCTGGTTACCTAGTGAGTCTAAGGCAACCAGGAATACATGGTGAAACCCTATCTCAAAGGGAAAAAAAAGACCCAGGCATGATGGCATATGACTGTAATGCTATCACTTAAAAGGTACAGCAAGACAATCAGCTCAAGATCATCTTAAGCCACTTTGCAAATTCAAGGCCGGTCTGGACTACATGAGATCCCAACCCCCACAAAGGATTTAATAGCACTTTATACATACTAAGTTTATATTAAAGGCAAGAAAGAGCATGACAATTGTAAATTGTACTTTTGAAGTCAAAATGCTAAGTGGTGAGTAAAATTCCTTCCATGGTTCATAGCATATTTTGTGTGTGTGAGTGTGATCGTGCTTAGAATTGAATTTAGTGTCCTGTGCTTGCTTTGCAAATGCTTGACCACTGCTATATCCCAGCCTTTTGTTATTGTTTTGTTTGGTTTTGTTTTGTCTTGAAACAGTTTCCTAAATTGCCTACCTCCACTGACCTCAGATTTGGGGTTACAGGCAGGGGCACTATGCTCAGCTACAAATAATCTCTTATTTACGAATGTACCTCTCTCTAGGAGAAATTCTTCATTAGAATTGCTGGTCTTAAGGATATATACACTTTAAAAGTTTAATAGCTACTGCTTAAAGTTCTTTTCCAAAAGAATTCTAGTTCCTCTGGCAGTGAAGTTTCCTTACACATCCCCTATTAGAGAATATTAGTAGTAGTATGCTTCTCCTGGGGTAAACTGTCACCCCAGCTGGAAAAAATTACATGTATTTTTTGTTTTATGTGTACAAGTGTTTTGCCTGCATGTCTGTGCACCATGTGCATGCAGTGCCCTCAGAGGTCAGCAGAGAGTGTCAGGTCCCCTGGAGCTGGAGTTGCAGATGTTTATAAGCTGCCTTGTGGGGACTGGGTGTCAAACCCAGTCAGTCCTCTTAACTGCTGAGCCATCCCTCCTGGCCCTGTGTTTTAACCGAAACCTGTGTGTTTCGGTGATGAAAATGGAAAGCTGACTGGCATTTTCTTAATTTTATTTTTTCTCTATTATATCTTTATAACTTAGATCTGTTTTGTTAATTTTTGTCTTTTCATTTTTCATTTTTAAGAACTATTTTCTTATAAACATTGCAGATACATATTTTATATATATATAGCAAATATTGTATATTTATCAATTGTATATTATAAAATTAGTATATTTATCTTTATTACTTGACATGAAAGATTTGTTTATGCTATGTTTTTAATGTCTGAACATTTTTGCAGTTATTTCTGTCATTCTACTTTATAGACTTGGGTTTATGTATTTGTTTTACTTATGGAAGGCCTCCTCTACAAGAATAAAAAATTATTTAGTGTTTTGTTGGTTTGAACGAGAATAGTACCCAGAGGCTCAATATTTGAATACTTGGTTCCCTGTTGAGGAAACTGTTTGAGAAGGGTTAAGAAATGTGGCCTTGTTGGAGGAGGTGTGTCGCTGGAGGTGGACTTTGAGGTTTCTAAGCCCATGTCATTCCCAGTTGGCTCTCTCTCCTTGTAGTTGTATCTCAAAAGCTCTCGGCGACCGCTCAGCACCATGCTTCCCTCCCCACTGCCACACTCCCTGACACGACGACATGACATGGAGGTCATGGTTAACCCTTAAACTATACCTTGGATAAACTCTTCTGTAAGTTCACTAGTCATGCTATCTCATCCCAACAGTGGGAGGGTGACTAAGGTGAGCCTAGACTAGAGTTGAACTCATGACCCTCCTGCCTGTACATCCTCAGTGCCAGAATGATAGGCCTGTGCTACCACACCCAGCAGCTGTAAAACTTAGTTTTAATCATTTGAAGTCCAGTTTTATCACCCTTACAGACCCATTTACAGGCTCAAGCTGATTACAAATGGCATCTTGGGCTGGAGAGATGGCTCAGTAAAGCACCTGCCACAGAAACACAAACACCTGAGTTCAAATCTTTAGCACCATTGTACAACGGCAGGCATGGCGCACACTATAATCTACCTCTTGCTAAAAAGTTAAGAGAATCTCTAGTTCTTGTTAGCCAGCCAATCTAGCCAAGTCAGGGAAATCTAGGTTCAGTAAAAGATCCACTCTCAAAAATAGGTGGTAACCCATTGAGGAAAACACCCAACATTGGCCTCTGCTCTCTACCTACACACACACAAATGTATTGCATATGCATACGAGGACATGAACAACACACAAACACTCATATATACCACACACACACACAAAGGTGTCTTACTGCATAATAAATTGGTCTTATATTAAGTTTTCATATTCCAAGAAGCCTATAGCTATATAAAATAGCTATATAAAATTAAAATTGCTAAACTGTCTGAGCTTGCCTTGAACTTTCTCTGCAATCAAGGCAGGCCTTTAATTTACCTCTTGCCCCAGCCTCCAAGCACCAGGGATTATAGGTCTGTACCGTACCACCAGGCCTGACTGGCCAGTGCTATTTTAGCTATTGATAGCCATATCTAGTTATAAAATAGCAAATAGAAAGTGTTAGTGTTAGAATAAATTTCAAAGGATCATCTGGTCTGTATCCCTGGTCCAAAGCATAACAAGGGGCGGGCAAGATGGCTCAGTAGATAAAAGCACTTGCCTCAAATCCTGACTGAGTTTAGTCCTCAAAAGTCTCACTGGGTGGAAAGAAGAAACCAACTCCCAAAAGTTGCCTTCCTCTGACTTCCATATGCATGACATGCATAAGCTCAAGCATACACTAAATAATAACTTTAAATGCTTTTAAATAAGTTAAGAGTCTTCACTTTCAGCATGGTGGAGCGTGACTTTAGTCTCAGCACTTGAGAGGCAGAGGCAGGCAAATCTCTGACATTGAGGCCAGCCTGGTCTACAGAGTGAGTTCTAGGACAGCAGGGCTACACAGAGAAACCCTGTTTCAAAACTAAACAAGAAAATTTCCTTTGTGATAGTTTTGTGTTTCTAAGAAATTTTCAGACTAGAATTCTCTATTTAACTCAGGTAAAATATCCACTTATTAAATCTCTCCAGTTGGTGAGGCATTAAAAATATATGACTCAATAAAAATCTAATCTCTGTACTTGAGAGAACTTGGTGGTAATTTTTACATTACACCTTATACAAATCTCCAGTGCTTTAGGGTTCCATTAAGAGGAAATATCTAACTGGGGGAAATGGGAATAAAAGATTGAGCTTTCTTTATTTCTTCTCTCTTTTTCTTTTTCTTTCTTTCTTTTTTTTTTTTTTTTTTTTTTTTAAGTTTTATTTTTTTGGGACAGGGTTTCTCTGTGTAGCCCTGGCTGTCCTGGAACTCACTCTGTAGACCAGGCTAGCCTAGAACTCAGAGATTCTCCCGCCTCTGCCTCCTGACTGTTGGGATTAAAGGTGTGCAGCCTGGTTAGGCCTGATCTTCTAATACCTATAAACATCAAATTATTTTCAAATGATATTTTTGAACTATCTCCCCATCCTCTGGATGTAAAATTTTTGATGACATAATAGAGATCTATTGCAACCTTATGCCTTAATCTTTATCTTACTGATATTTCTTCATTTTACACTGAAATAGACCCTATGATAAAAGTTGTGAATAAATAGTCTCACTTTACAGAAGAGGAAATTGAGACTTAATGAGGTAATTTGTTTGTTTTACCTGGCTGATACTTAATAGAACCAAATCTATAAATGTTTAGGTTGAAGTTTAGAGTTCTTTGCTTGGCCAGGATGGTTTGGCCTAAGCCTAGTTTAGTTCTGTTTTCATTAGAATTCAGGGTGTTTAACTATCATGGTCAAACTATATGAAGTCAAATCAATCTTTGGTTTATATGCTTGATTTTTTTAAATTTGTGTCTATGTAGGTCTGTGTATATCTGCACGTGTACATGTGTGTCTGTGTGTGTGTGCGCAGAGATATGATCATCAGACCCCCTCGGAGGTAAAGACATCTGGGAGCTGCCCAGGAGAGCAGTAAGCACTCTTAACTGCTGAACAATCTGTCCAACCCTCATATTGGAAGTTTCAAAATTCAAACAAAACACAAAACTTTTCCCCTGTTTTTAAGTGCTAGGGATCAGACACAGGGCTGTGTACATGCTAGACAAATTTCCTCCTATTGAACTATCCACAAAAACTATATGAATAAAATCTGAGCTTCACTAGGAATGGTGACTCACTCAGGAAGCCAGCTAAGGCTGGAGAATCAGTCTAAGTTTGGAGTTATTGTAGGCTATATGGCACCTTGCTTAAACAAACCAGTAAGTAAGTAAGTAAATAGGAAAAATGCCTTTAAGTGTGTAGAGTATGACTGGAATAGGTGGTGTAGACAGACACAGGTTAGAAGATGAGTAGATGGTAGGCCGTGACAGACTGAACACAATGTGAAGTCTTGTAGTCACTTCCTCCAAGGTGAGACAAACTGTCTATTCAGGTATTTGTCTTACAGGCATATTTATATCTGTAACTGGCTACTAAGCCAGGGGCTGTAGAGAGCTAACAGACAGCTCAGATATTTCCTAGGTTGTATATCCTGACATTCACCCCTATACTATAGTTACTGATGGTATAAAACAGTGGTTCTCACCTTCCTAGTGCTGCGACCCTTTAACACAGTTCCTCATGGTGTGGTGACCCCAACCAGAACATTATTTCTTTGCTACTTCACAACTATAATTTTGCTGCTGTCATGAATTGTAATGTAAATATCTGATATTCAACTCCCAAAGGGGTTGCAACCCACAGATTGAGAACCTCCGGTACAAAGGAAGACTGTGTCCAGGATCCTGGCTTGGCACATGTGACTAGACATTCCCTTCTTAGTAAGATAATCTTATATCAAGTCCAAGTACTTAGTCTCCACCAAGCAGCACTGACAAACTAACTACACTGTCATTTGTTGTCAGCCTTAATATTAATAGGATCATTTTTCTAAACAATCTTATTTCAACTTTTACATCTGTCATAAAGAGCATACAAATTATGGTATAACATGTTTTCTTTTATGACTATCTCTTGAGAAAAAGAAAAAATCTATCAAAAGCCTGAAGTGATAGCTCATGCTGATATCAACTCTTGGAAGGCTGAGACAGGATCACTGTGAGTTAGAAGCCAGCATGGGCTACCTAGCAAGTTCTAGGCCATCCTGGGTTACGGTGTTAGACCCTGTCTCAAAACACAAATAACAAAACCATTAGGTATTAATACAAAGAACGCTGCAACATCTCTGGAGTAAGCACTTTATTTTTACCTTATGGACATTGCGAATATTTAACCTAACTCTCTGATTAGCTGCCAAAAAGCTTAGAGCCAACTTTGTGGCTCACCCATAACCAATGTGCTCTATGCCTCGTTGACTTCACGCCTGACTCCAGTTTATCTGAACTCTAGTTATTCTTTCCTCTTCACTGCCCCCGCCCCCACCCCCGCCTTATATTGTTTTTTAAGTTTTTCAGATGATTACATGCTGTGTGTATATAAGACTGTCATCATCGCCTCATTTTACTTTATAAGATATTGATATCATTAATCACCTCATTTTACTTTAACAGTTTTTCTTGAAAGGTATATATATACACACACACACACACACACACATCTTTTTGTGGTTTGGGTTTGGTTTATCAAGACAAAGTTTCTCTGTGCAGCCCTGGCTTTCCTGGAACTGGTTCTGTAGACCAGGCTGGTGTCATACTCACAGAGGTCCACCTGCCTTGCCAACCAAGTGCTGTGAACTAGAAGTATGCACCACCACTGTCTAGCTTTGTTTACAGTTTTGTATGGTTTTGATTCATGGAATTGGTTATATCAAACTTGTATGGCTTTTTGGAGTATAACCAAATGGTAAAAATAATTGATCTAATGGTTAGGATTGGTTAGATTGGTGTCATAATTCTGTGTTCTTATATTATGCTTTGTTTTGTTTTTCTTTCAATCTGCCTGTGACCCTTTTTCTGCTCTGTGGTTTTAGAAGTGAACTGCTGAGTGGCCAGGTCAGTACACAGCAGTTAACCACTACCTCGGTTGAGTCTGTGGGCTCAAGTAAGCCGTCTTCTACACCTACAGATTTGCCTTTGTTAGCACAGCGTTGGCTGTTCACCTGCATATTAATCCCAGAGACACCTTGCCTGTATTTTCTCTAAATTAACCAACCTGTTGTTTAAACAAGTGAGTATGAATGAGTATTTTGTTTCCAGCCCCCATTTGCTTTAATTGGTTTGTAGTGTTAGTTGGATTTTCTGATTGTATCTATGGTGTCATCTAGTTGATAGCATGATATTATATATACAACTTTTAAACTCTAAGTTCTGGGCTTATTTGATGCATGCCTTTAATTCAAGCACTCGGGAGGCAGAGACAGGATTTGTTTGAGTTCAAAGCAAGTCTACATAGTGAGTACCAGACCAGCCAAGTCTATATAGGAAGAGCCTGTCTCAAATAAATAAACTCTTTAATTATCTTCAGGGGAACTTAGTTGGCCTTCTTTGCAGCTCTGAGTTATGTAATGTTCTTTTTTAAGATGCTCTTTTTACTGGTGACCAAAACCAAAACAGTGGGTCAACAATTGAGGTTTTCAAGAGAAAGCATTTGCTATGCAAGCCTGGTGACATGAGTTCAATATCCTGAACCCTCAAGATGGAAGGAGAAAATTAACTCCTGTAGGTTGTCCCCTGACTGCCACATGTGCATCATGATATGAACATCCAAATATATACATAAGCAATAAATACATGTAAATTTTTAAAAATAGCAAAAATAAAACTATTTAATTCATTGCTCAAAATAATACTAGCAAATCAGTGTTAAAACTAAGACTTGAGCTAGGAACCCTGATTCCTAGGCACATATGTATCACCATGTCAAAAGAAATTCTGACAGACATTATAAACATTAATTACATAGTCTTTATTCCTCTCATAGAAGTTTAAAGATGGGAAATAAGCAAAAACACCACTTTTGCATAAAGCTGGACAAAATTAGAAATGGGTTTCATTTGTGTTAATTTATCTGCGTGGTTTTCTGTTCTTGAAGTCTCCACACTTTTCACTCTAGCCCTTACCAGTGTCACTTTCTATTATGGAAGGAAGAAGTACATTATCTTAGCTGTTTAAAATTAATGCTGTAATGGAAACCATTTCATTCACCTTTAGTATAAAAATAATTTGTTGGGGGTATCATGCATTTTCATATTGAGACAAGATTCATTGTTATCATTTTGAGACAGTCTCATGTAGCTCAAGCAGACCTCAGACTCACTGTGTAGCTAAGATTGACCATGAGCTCCTGATCCTCCTGCCCCTCGTTCCCAAATATAGGGATTACAGGCGTGTACCACCATGCCTGACTCTGCATATTCATTAGAGTTAGAATGTGGTTACTGCTGTGTGTTTTGGCAAAACATCGGTTGTAATTCTAACCAGTCTGTACATTCAAATATAAAATTAAAATTCTATCTCGTCTCTGAAATTTTTCATTTTCATTCTAATTATTCATGTGCAGTACATAAGCTAAACTTTCTTGTTTATTTATTTACTTTAGATAGTCAAGTGCAGT